>VZRU01017562.1:449893-469314 GCA_013398155.1 Pedionomus torquatus | reverse complement strand
AAAAAAAAAAAAAAAAAGAAGATATTTAAATATACATGCTTTATTTGGGCATTTCTGCAAGACAGCTTAAGCATTTGAACTCCTTATTTATACCTGTACCTGTATCCCTGCACTGAGCAATATTGCAATGTTGCTCCAATCTGTGAATGTAGATTCTTTCACAAGGACAATATGCCAAAAATTAAGTTCTTCAAAACTAAACCATGATGGATTCATAGTCCTTATTCCCTATTTCTTTATGGATGTGAAGCAATCTGTCTCACTGCAGTACCTGAGAGTATNATATGGGTAAGCGTGGGGGGGGGGTGGGGAGAGAAGGGGAGGAGGGGAGGGGTGGAAACAGGAATAACCATACGTAGAAAAAAATCATTCTTAATGTATATTATGGTAGAGAATATTTGTCAAGCTTTTGGACCAAGACCTTAATTCTCTGTATAACGTTTCAAACTCAAGAGTCAGGAATTGTGGGCTAAATGCTATATTCAATCCTCATGTAAATCCAGACTAGCTATTGTCTTCAAGTGAATAATGTTATGTTTACTAACATCAGTATTTTCCTCTAACCTGTTTTTGTCTGTCATCCTTATCCAATCACAAAATTATTTTATAACTAAGTAAATCAGTGTTTGATTACAGAACAAGTATCTACTAAATTTGTTACACTGTGGAAAATGTTATTGACCATCTGGTTTTAATTACCGTAAAAATATCTAAAGCAATTTTGGTGGCCCATTAGTAGTAGCTGTTTTGCACAGCTGTGTAGGGACTCCAGTAAAGATCAGGTCCACTGTATATAGGTTCAGTGAAATTATTAAACATTAAAAAAATCTATGCCACCTTTTCCAAGTCCTCCAGACAAGAATTCTACTCTAGAAATTTTGAACTAGCATCCACATAGCCTTCAGTAAAATCATGTAATAACGGAAATTAACAGCATAGTAGTTATTTCAATATCTTCAAGACAGAGCACATAAAAAAATCAGCCAAATACTTCTCATTTTTAAAGAAGCAAAAGAAGTCAAATTTGCCACTTACTGTATTGAGACAAATTACATATTTAGTCTTCATTAGTTTACTTTTTGATGTACTTAATATTTCATATGATGCTGTGAATAATAGAAGTTTTATACAATGAACATATTAACTATTGGAATAAGGCTGTCTCCTTTGAATTGGGCAATTGAGGATTTAGTTTGGCATTTCTGAGGAGCAACAATAAAACTCAACCTGAATCTCAAAAATGTGTGTTAATTCAAATATTTAGGTACTGGGTGTGTGTTATGCCAACTAAGAAGAGCTATATTCTGTTTGTCAATCTAATGTACACTAATCGAAAATGTAATTACTTTAATAACACAGTTGAGAGGGGGGAAAGCTGTTAATAATCCAAATATGGTTAATTGCTCATAGTCCTCTACCTTTACTAAATTTACCAGCAGTAGAGAATATCTTGCATCTCAAATGATCACGTTATTTTTTGTACTCTAATATAAGTCATGCCCAGTTTCCCTGTCATTTGCCACTTTCCTTCCAGAGGTCATAGTTTCTGTTCACTTTCATGTGACTGCTCTGAAAGACAAGACAGAGCTCAAGGTTGTCAAGGAAACTTTGCAACAAAGTAAAGCAGCAAAGCAATTTACACCTCAAAGGAACAACTTTGGCTTGTATGGAAGAGTTCGCAATCAAAAATTAATGTCAGCCCTTACTCAAATAAAGAATGAAATGTCAAATTCTGTTAAAACTTTCAGAGTCTATGACAGTTATTTCATTAAATATACAAAAAGTAATACATCCCAGAACTCATTTCTCAAACTGCAAAACAATTAAAATGGAACATGTGACGTGTTGGGCTTTTTTTTTTTGGTTTGGTTTTATTTTTCAATAATGCTCAGGTTACAAGCAACAAAATTATGGGTAGTGACAGTATCTTTTGCTTTATCATTAATGAATAGTATTTTTTCATAAGTTTAGAAAAAACAGGCATTTTTCTTTCCAACATTGAACATTCTCAGATTTTTAACACTAGCTGTATGAATGACAGGAGTCTTGGCCTTAATGCTGGATTACATTGCCATAAGAGATAAACTCTACCCAGTATTTCATAAAAACACTACTTTTAACACTGCTTACACTTTGACATCACATTCATAGAAAATAATTCTGACATCATGACCAGTGTGTTTATCAGGTGCACTGCTTTCATACCTTACCTTTTATTTAACTACTGGCATAGTTGAAGCTTAATTCTTAGTAATGTAATGCTTTCCTATGAAAAAGAACCTCTAGAGAATCTGGAAAAAAAACCTACCCAAACCAGTAAACAGCAGCAATAATAACAATAACGTCTCTAATAGCATTCAGTTATGGCAATATATTCAATAGCAATGATCCTGATAATTGGTAACAAATGATTGTCAGCTGTGTTGACTTTAATATAACATTGGGAGAAAAGTACTCATAAAAATTTAAATGAGTGGCCTATATATAATGTAATACTTTTAAGTTCCTCAGTTTCAAAGAGTGAATAATGCAACAAGGTCAAAGATTCATGGATACCCAAAATAGAATTATATTCCTCTTTCTCATTTAATGACTATCAGAGTGTATTCATAGATCCTCATTGGTAATTTAAAACCAGTGTTTAGGTTTTCACTTTCAGTGCTTTCCTGTACTCTGAACTGTCAGTTATCTTATTTCTCCTTTATCGTGTGGATCTCAAACCAGAAGGATTTTTGCTGTTACTGTAATTCCATTGAATTCAAGTGCTTTTGCTGCAGCTACACAGGTGTAATAGAATCATAGAATGGTTAGAGTTGGAAGGGACCTTAAAGATATTCAAGTTCCAACCCCCTCTGCCATAGGCAGAGACTTCTCCCACTAGACCAGTCCCATGCAGCCTTGTCTTGAACATTTCCAGGGAAGGGACATCCGTAACTTCTCTGCACAACCTGTTCTTGTGTCTCCCCTCTCTCACAGTAAAGAATTTCTTCCCAATATCTCATGTAAATCTACCCTCTTTCAGTATAATAGCATTACCTCCTATCACTACATTCCCTGATAAAGAATTCCTCCCCGTCTCTCCTATAGGCCCCCTTTATGTACTGGAAGGATGCTATAAGGTTTCCCTGGAGCCTTCTTTTCTCCAGGCTGAACAACAACAACTCTCCCAGCCTGTCCTCAGAGGAGAGTTGTTGCAGTCCTCTTATCATTTTCATGGCACTCCACTGGATCCATTTCAACAGACCCATGTCCTTTCTGCATTGAGGACTGCAAAGCTGGACACAGTACTCCAGGTAGCATCTCACAAGAGCAGAGTAGAGGGGCAGGATCAGACTACAACATAACTCATGGCATTTTACAATTAAAAAGTTTCAAACTGTACCCAAGGCAGTGATAGAGTGACATTTCAGAATATGCCTCTATGTTAGTCTACTTTCACTAATTTCTAATTATTGCACATCAAAAATTAAGAATTCTTGACGAACAAATGCCATATGACAATTTCATCCTGATTTCCTGGAGATTTCCTCTTCCCTTTTCATGTATTAGAATCTCTGTTCATGGATTGAGACATGACTTCTCTTTCACTCTCTTCAACCTTTTCTCACAGAAGCCTCCTTTCCATATGGTGGGGTATTCTTGCATTCTCAACTATTAACATTATATTTCCCATATAATTTTACTTTCATTATGTCATCCATACAACATAACACAAAAAAAAAATGTTATATTGTATTCTGTTGAGGGTTTTTTTCCTGAATTTTCTCCTAGTCAATTATCACAACTCAAACTGTTTTATCTACTTATATCAGCCATGGTAGCAAATGATTTTGACTATTTAAGGTTAGGGTACAAGGAAAAGGGGGTCTTTATATCATGGTATCAACAAGTGCATTGTCTTCTAGTCATTAACTAACAGTGACTGGAGATTTGGACTGAGATGCTAAACTGCTGCAGGGAAAGCAAGTGATCTGTATCTTAACCTATCCTTGAACTGTATGATTTAAACTGAGATATAAATAGTTCAAAAATTGTCTTTCTTCATCAACTGTACTTCTTTTCCTCGAAACAGACAAGTCTCTGAGCCACAAAACTCCTCAGACTTGGCACCCGGCACAACACACCATGAAGGGAAGTGAAGCTGTAGGCTAACTCACTAGAACATGTGCCTCAGGAGAGCAGCAGGGATGCAGAGAAGCACTCTTTGAACTCAGCTGTTGTAAAAGTGTCTAGAACTAAAATCTATACAACAAGGTCAAGCTGTTAAAAAAGAGGGGAGAAAGTCTGATAAAAAGACTGACTGCAACATGAACAGCTTATCAGCTATGAAAAAAAAGCAAGTCAAAAAGATTATAGACCCCAAAGAGCAAAAGCATGTCAAAACAGAAGGATGTATCAGAGCTCATGACTTTTCTAGCTTACACTATTGAGAAGCTCTTCTTGTGCATGCTTCACAGAAGACCCTTCCATGTATAAAACACACAAAAGCATAGACCACTGACTGCAGTTACACATTACAAGTTTCTCCAAATATATAACAAGCAATGTGAATATAAAAATACTCATCAGAAAAGAAGCTCTTCCTAGAGTTCTGTCTTGTTTATTGGCTGGTCAAGTTACCTGCGTTGACCCTGAGACAGCACCTTCCTGGATGATGTAAAGCGTAAAGCTGTGTTAATTTGCTGTGAACACATGCCTTCCCCTTTCTTCTTCAAATGCTGTGTAACTATGCAGTAAGAGACAGGCTGGAGACAATATTGCTAATGAAAAAGCAGTAGTGTAGCAAGTAAACTGCTTTGCCTAAAACCGAGTTGAAAATGCTCTTTGGGAAAATTTTTCTTCTGTTTTTACTTACTTCAGAATCAGTCTCTATTAAATCAAGTGATTTGCACAGTGTCCCTGCTGAACAGTGTAGTCAGAACCATAAAAGAGCTCTCATCTTTCTTATTCCACTGTGATTCCACTGGGATTACAAAAATCCAAAGCCTACAATTCTAGCAGTTAAGATTCATGCTTGAATATCATTTAAGAAAAATTGATGAGGTTTGAATATATTAAGGACAAACCTACTTGTGTTAGAATTCTATCCCAGGAGTCTTAGTAGGTTATAATCAAGCTCTAAAAGGAAAAATCCTGGATTTAGAAACTAGTTCTACTCTATTAAAAAACACCAAAACAAGAACAAACCAACAAAACCAATCAACCAACCAAAACAAAACCAAGACAAACCAACAGTTGTGAGAATTCAAGAAAGCAGTTATGTGCCATTTTACCTTCACAACTGAGCACAGGAACATGTCTTCAGCAAGCAAGACGACCAAAGTGTAACAAATAAAGAACCCTTTTTTCTTTCCATCATCACTATTTCTCTTGTCAGATATACTCTTGGAGCACATTGTCCAAGCTATGAGACTCCCTTGATCTCCTGTTAGGTCTTCACAGGAGTTTTAACATAAAATTTTCACAGATAAGGCAAGTTATGAAGCATTTCCAAAATAAAGATATCCTCAGATTAAATGTACAGCTGAGGGTGAATATTTGGCTCATTATTTTCATCAAAATACATAGATATGAATGAGCTGAAAGAGTTCTCATATTTTTACTTAATTCAGTAAGTCGTTTCAGTCTAAAAACAGAATTAAAACTTAGAAAAACAAAAAATCAAGAAGTTGGAATTTATTGTGTTAGCATTTGCAAATGAATCATTTCAACATTGCACAGCCTTTCATTATAGAACTGTTTGCTTTGTCTGATCTATTTCAAAAAATGTTATGGTCAGAAGCTGAAGTGTAGTAGTGTGTTAAGAGATGCATTTAGGGCAAATCAAGTTAGCATAAACTTCAGCTGCATTAAAAAAATAATAATTTTCAGCAATTTTAGACTGTAAGTATAATTTTTTGCTTTAACCTTTTTGAGCTGCAACCAGGTCTTTAAGGGAGTGTGTTTGCTGGGTTTTTTTTAAAACCTTTGGGGTTCTGACATCTCTCAGCTCACCAGTCCTCTTTTTGCATAGTAACTTTACTAGTCTCATATCTTGTATATGTAGTGTTTTGTTAGGTTGACCTTAGCAGTGTCCTCAGAGCCAATGGAGCCTGAAAGTTGGTTAGCACTTGGTCTTTAAAGTATGTGGTAGAGGACTCCTTCTGGCATTTCAGAGGACTCCCTTCACTAGGAAACATGTCTCTCAAAACTTAGTCCACAAGACAGCCCTCCTGACACTAGTATCACCATACACTCACTACTGACAGAACAGCTTCATGTAGAGCATGTCCCTACAAAAACTTCCTGGCATTCTCAGTTATTCACATGGCCTCTCCACTGGCAACACTGCAAGGAAGGATATTTTCTGCGTTCCAAATATGTCCTTTCCAAAATGCTCCACATGATCACAGTATACAAGAAGCATGCAGCAAAATCTTGCCTCTCACCCCAACTGGAAAGCTGCATGAGGGATGGAGCCATACAGCTACACTCCTAGACATGACCAAACTCTTGGGATCCTACAGACAACAATCTCCTCTGCTTATGTCCCAAGCCCAAGTCTCTCAGACACAAACTGAGAATCCCATTACTCAAAATCCATCAGGAAACCATAACCTGGCCACAGTTTGGGATGACATGGTCCAGTCAACATTGCTAGCCACACCTGTGCATATGGGTCTTCACTCTCTGTAGCCACATAATTGTGTGGATGAATAAGGAAATGTTAGAAAAGCTGAAAGTCAAAAAGGAGGCCTAGAAGAGGGTGGACGCAAGAACAGGTGGATTGGGAAGAATATAGAGAAACTGTCCGAGTGGCCAGGGGGCAAGCAAAAGCCCGAAGAGAATGGAGGGACAAGGACAATAGGAAAAACTTCCATAGATATGTCAGGGAAAAAGGCAAGACTGGGGAGGCTGAGGGCACTCTCTGGAAGGTAACAGGAGACCTTGCCACCCAGGATATGGATAAGACTGAGGTAATGAATGACTTTTTTGCCTCAGTCTTCACTGGCAAGGGCTCTAGCAGCACTGCCCAAGTCATGGAAGGCAAATGCAGGGGCTCTGAGAATGGAGAACTGCCCACAGTAGGAGAAGATCAGGTTTGAGACCACCTGAGGAACCTGAAGGTGCATAAGTCCATGGGACCTGATGAAATCCATCCACGGGTCCTGAGGGAGCTGGCAGACAAAGTTGCTAAGCTGCTTTCCATCATATTGGAGAAATTGTGGCNGATGGCCACACTCAAAGGGTTGTGGTCAATGGGTCAATGTCCAAGTGGTGGCTGGTGACAAGTGGTGTCCCACAAGGGTCAGTACTGGAACCAATACTGTTTAACTTCTTTGTTGGAGACATGGACAGTGGGATAGAATGCATCCTCAGCAATTTTGCCGATGGTACCAAACTTGGTGGCGCAGTTGACATGCTCTGGGCTCCAGGGAGATCTTATTGCAGCCTTTCAGTATCTGAAGGGAGCCTACATGAGAGCTGGAGAGGGAGTCTTTGTCAGAAAGTGTAGTGATAGGACAAGGGGTAATGATTTTAAATGGTTTTAAACTAGATGAGGGGAGATTTAGATTGAATATTAGGAACAAATTCTATACTGTGAGGGTGGTGAGGCACTGGAACAAATTCCCCAGAGAAGCTGTGGATGCTCCATCCCTGGAGGTGTCCAAGGCCAGGCTGGATGGGGCTTTGAGCAACCTGGTCTAGTGGGAGGTGTCCCTGCCCATGGCAGGGGGGTTGGAACTTGATCATCTTTGAGGTGCCTTCCAACTTCAACCATTCTACGATTCTATGATTCTAGTTGTTGTTACTGTTCTCCGAAGCCACATGTCCTATACCTGAGACATCAACAAGAACAGTTTGGCATCCTTCACATGACTAATGCTGCTGTTGGGAAAATACAAATTGTTCTGATATTCCTATTGCAAAATCCTATGTGAAATCTTTGTATACTTGTAATCTGTAATCTAACATTGTACTTCTGGTGATGGGAGAGTATAGCTTTAGGACTAGTGAGGCAGGGGAAGTGGTGTACCGGGGATGCTCGAAGAGTCAAGAAGAATAAGGAAGAAGCTGGCTTTTGAAACTGAGGCTGGAAACTTACCAGAACAACGAAAGGTGAAAAGTACATGGTGAGGAAGATGTTTTACGTCATCAAGAACGACCACCAAAGACCACTACAGGGGACTGGACCATCGCCAGAATGTCGCAATCTATGAAGTAATCCTTAATGAATACGTAATGAAGGGTGATGGGCTAATCATTGAATATGTATAGGATTGTGTAATCACAAGGGTATAAAATTTTAAACTGACACCGCTCTCGTTGGAGCCAGATTTGGGTATACACCCCTGGTTCCCAGGGCCTTGAAATAAAGCACCGCATATAACTGCACCAAGTGGTTATGTGTTTGTCTCGACACTGCCACAGGCCAGGGCTGTGTAGCCCTGGCTGTGGGCACACACACACACAGGAAAGTGATTTGGATTGTCCCAGGACAGTCCATCTGTGCATCTGGGTTGCATAAGGCAAGAGCCTGCAGTCTACTCGCCTTACATCCCTATGTATTTACTGTCATCCTCCACCTCCCAGCTTGAATTAAGCACATCAATCAGCCTATTCAACGTCCATTTTTCAGGAAGGCATGGGCATGCAGTGCAAAGCTGTCCTGCTGTGACGAATTCCTTAAAGAGAGGTGCATGAGCTGCAGGTGGTTTCTGCACACTCTCACCAGAGGAGACAATTGGCTTCCCCTGGGAAGGTCAGTCCAGCTCTCTGCCATCACCAAGGTGTGACAGTCACAGGCAGGTTTGCATTGCTCGACAGTACACCATTTTGCTACGATTTCTCAAGGACACTCCCTGCAGCCCGGCAATCCTAAAATAGAGTATGTATTGCCTGCCAGATGTTATCCTGTGCCTCTGCAGGGATATCTGCAAAAGCTCATCTAGCAGCTTATCAGCCTGAGCCTGACATTTCAGAAAAAGCAGGAAGAAATCCTGAAAATTAATATTGTGAGAGGTAAAAGCATGTATTGGTTTAAGAGCAATAGCAAAACAACCTTTAGAAGTTTGCTGAGGACCTGCTGGGTGCATTCCTGGTTCTGTAGTGAGTCACATTCTGTTTTTTCTTCAGATTCCAGGAGCTACAAGACAAATCTGAGGGTTTTGAGAGAGTGAACAACAAAAAGCAATCTTCATAAGTGACTGTAACATTTATAGGCATTTGGCTTGCTCCGAGCCTATTTCTGCCCAAACATGGTCAGCTCTCCCTCTTCATCCTACTCTTCTAAGAGGATGCCAGAAAGTCTTTCAGAGTTACTGACCATGAGGGCCATCCCAAAATGTTTGTAGAATACTAAAGACTAATAATGAAAAAAAAAATGAAATCCTGTCTGTACCTGGTTGGTCTGCTTATTCCAAAGAAATTCTGCTAGGGAGCAGAGAGTTCAGTAGTACATGTATTCCTGCATTGACAAACTCCATGATCATGAGACATATGTTATATACTATATGCTAAGAATACATATGTTATTATAGACAACAGATAATACAAAGTTATCCTCTTTACTGAAATACTTGACTGCCTAGAGATAAATGCATTGTACCACCTAGAAGATACCAACCCTCAGTTTGTCTTTGCAGGGCTAGTTCATTTGTTCAGTTTGTATGCAATGACCAGGTATATAACCTGGCTCTGGAGTCCTGCCCATTCACTTTTGGTCTGAGAATCTGTATCTCCAGCTACCCAATTTTTTGTCAGGTCCTGTTTTTCTGAAAAAACCCAAAAAAAAACAAACAAAAAAAAACCCAAATAAACAAAGAAACAAACAAAAAAATGACAACAAAACCCAACAAATAAAAACATGCACTTGCAGCTTAAAATGACAATTTTATTCACTAGAGGCTGTATGCCAGGCACATTTTGGCAACAACAGTAAGTGGCTTATACTCAGTTTCAGCTAACACTGACCTTCTGTAAATAATGAAATAAAACTATTTTTATTCTCAGAGACTAAGGCCAGAGAGTTTTTTTCTGTGGTTCTATTTAATTTTCCTCAGTACTAGTGATGCATAAGCCACACAACTCCAGGGCTCTCTTATGAGAAGAGGGTTGTGCCAGTAATTTCCTTACAGACACCTGTAACTGCAGAGCTGCTTTAATATGACCTGCCTGCTCACTGTGCTTTACAAGATTTTGCAATATGTTATCTTCATTTCAACTTAACATTTTCCTTAGTATTTTTAATTTAACAGGTCTACCTCTTGCACAGCTGCTCAGTCTTCAGTCATGCTTTTTCTACCACCACATTGTTGGCAAGCCTTGGGGAAAAGCTTTGAAGCCTGCTAATAGACCAGGGGGAAAAATGTCTCCTAAAATACACATTGAATGACTGTGTGAATGGGAGCATTTATATTCTGAATTGTTTTGTTGTTTTTTATCTAAAGGAATCTGTTAGAAGCCTGAGATATCTCAAGAATATATAAAAAATACAAAAATCGAGTATCAGCCTTCTCCTGTCGCTAGTAATAAAGCAACCTCCCTTTCTTAAATGTTTTTCTAGTTCATAAGAATATATTAAAAAAAGCAAATATCACAGGTTTTCCTAGAAGCATGCATTATTGTCAGACCTATCTGGGGGTGGAGGGGTGTTTGCTTATTGTTCTGTTTTCCAGTTCTGCATAAAGATGAAAAGAACTTTCTTAGGGACATGACCCACAGCCCAACTTAACATTTTCAGATCTGTGTCATATGCAACTTAGAGCTTAGTGTCCACTGGGAGATATCTTCAAACAATTCCTCAATTGTTTTGGTTTTCTTACTCTCTAGTGAGACCACACACTGACGCATTCTTAAGTGTCTTATATTTTTAGCGTTGGTACTATTACGAAATGAACAGGTTCAGGACCTGGGAATCCAAAAGGTGTTCCTGGCTGACACGGGTCATCAGATCCCATTTTTTCTTTTCACTGCAAACTTCCAAACAAGCTCAGGCAGCTAATGGGAAGATATAGCCTTTTACCCTTTCGAAGAAACATGCTAGTGTTTTGGGCTCTCTGTGCGTAGTCTAGTACCCAATTTATAACAATTACACACCCTGGAGAATATGACACATTGATGTCTGCTACACTTAGCTGTAACTCAGGCCAGATTTCTCTGCAAAATCTACACCATTAGATAAGGTGCATAGAGTTATAGGTTCTGACATGATAAAAATGAAGGAAAGCCACTTACAATACAAACAAATCTCAAAATACTTCCTTTCTCCAAGTCCAGCATCCACATCTCCAGATGCTTATTTAACCCCTACAGTCAGGGCAGACTTGAAAGTATAAAACACTACACAGGAGAGCTAACCTTATTAACCCAGTTAATATCATCTCAACCACTGGTACATGAAACACATTTCATCAGCTAGTTCTGGCTAAGATAAAATGAAGTAGAGACTTTTCTCCCTCAAAGGAACTGTGTTACAGCTGTTGGCCCCCTCAGACTTTAATAATGATGTTTGGAGGCAGCCCTCATTCACACTCCATGTTACCTATGGGTTAAGAAGCCGGCTCAGCTCCCTTGGTGGAGACAAGTCTGTATGCCATCAGCATATTGCACGTACTGTTATTCAGTACCACACTACCATTTGGGAGTTTTCATCAAACTACAGCTTTTGTCTTACTCAAAAACAGAACTTCACATAAAGTCAATGAGGTTTGCATAAAGTCTTGTATAAGCTCAAACTTGTATACACAAACAGATAATATTTTAGCTTTACCCATAAATACATGTGATTTCTAAGAAATAAGAGTAATCATATATTTTCTGAAAAAAATCAGGAATTCTAATGCAAAAGGCAGGTCTGCCTAAAGACAGAATTTTCTCTTTAGCAGCCAGGCTAAATAAAACTGCCAGGCACCTGGGAACACAAAGAATAAGGAATGAAAAGGGTCTCTCTCAGTTCTATATCAGTAGCAGCAGCAGTGCTTGGCTTCTACTTTAGCTAAACAACAGGAGCAGCAATAATAACCTCCCTCTCTGTGGAGGAAAAGTCTAAGCTGTTGTTGGAAGAAAAGAATTGTAAAATTTCTGTAGAAAGGATAAGTGTTTTAAAGGGAGGGAGAAAGCTTGATTTTTATTATTTTTTTTCACATACCTAAGCTTTGAGAAGCTCAGGAAAGGTGTGAAGAATATTCTCAAGACCAGTCTGGCTTCCTGAATCTTAGGGGATCAGATAGATCTGATCCAACCTCTATTCAGACATGAAACAGTCTCTCCCTGCAGTATTCACTTTGCGCACACACATATGACCTTCTACCTCCCCCTGTTAGTGATAAGAAATTGAGAAACAAGTAAGTACATGTTGCAATGCCAGACATCTCTGCTTGGGAGATTGCAGGTGTGATGTGTACTCTTTCTCCTCCATGGTGTATAACAATTTGTGGGATATAGCTGGAAACAAAGTTCTTGAAGCCAGCTAGGAAACAGGATATGCAAAGCTGAATCCAATTTTCATTTTTAATGCAAGTTAATCAACAAAAGGTGCTACTTTTGCTCAATTTTTCAAGGTATTCCCTTTGACACACTAAGGAGTTTTCTAAACGCATCTAGGACAGTGTTTGGAGAAATAATCTTCAATATGCAGTTCTGAAAGCATATACACACACGCGTGTGTTTCTACACTGACAGAATCACAGATTGTCATGGATGGAAAGGACCTCTGAGATCACTGAGTCCAATCATATACACACAAAACCCCTACAATCTCCGTCACTAGAGCATGCCCTGAAGTGCAAATCTACATGTGCAGGAATGGTGACTCCACCACCTCCCTGGGCAGGCTGTTCCAGTGCCTGACCACCTTCTCAGTAAAGTAATTCTTCCTAATACCCAGTCCAAACCTCCCCTGCCGCAACTTCAGACCATTTCCTCTGGTCCTCTCATTATTTATTTGTGAGAAGAGGCCAGCACCCATTTCTCCACAACCTCCATTCAGACAGCTGTAGAGGGCAATGAGGTCTTCCCTCATCTAAAACTAAACATGCCCGTTTCCCTCAGCCTCTCCTTATATGACTTGTTCTCTAGACACCTCATTCATAGAAATACATCTATTTAACCATGTGCTCTTTCTATAATACACACAGCACAGGCTGTCTTTTTTTGTGTACACACAATGAGTCTTACGTAGTGCTGAGCCAGACACATCTGTAGATTTTTGAACATGGCAAAGAACCCTGCCAGTCAGATTTCTTCACCCCCAATGAAACTTAATTATCAGCCAAGATTAAGACGATTAGCTTCAAATATATATGAATGTATTCTAACCACACTTCATCTGCCATTAAATAAAAAGAATGTGTGCTTGTAACTAGATATCTATGGCATACAGGAGTGCACACTCTTTACACAGCAGTGAGAACTAGAAACCACATCTATTGATAGTTGATAATCTCTTCCTGGCAATTGTTAAAGACAACAAGATCATTCTGCTTTCTCTGTTTCTGACTACCTGTGTTAATAACTGTAAGACATTTCTGAGACATCTCTGGACCCTAGAGGGAAAGGACACTTACTGGAACCTTGGAATTCATCTCTATGTCTTGTTGAAAGTAACCATGGTGGATCAGCACTCATCCATCAAAATCTCATTTTCATGAGTCAGTACTGGAATATCATCCCCCCTCTTCAACCTATGTGTATGTGAGATGGAAGAGCTGGAGTATCTCAACATATTAATTATATTGTCTATTTGGTGCTGCCTAGTTAAATGGAATAATAGTATTTTGATCCCCTGGTTTGTTATTTTAGAATACAAATTCTCAGTGGGGTATAATAAATCAAAAATTTAATGGCTTTCAGTGCCTGAATTTACATGGTAAAAGCCAGATTAGATATGCTATGTAGATATATGAACAAATTAGATGGTATTTGCCACAAAAGGACTGGGTGAGTAAAATCACTGTCTCTATTGGAGTTGGTCCTAAAGCTAGAAGTGGGCTCCAGATGCTTTTATCAAGTATTCCAGACAAATCAACAAAACAAAACAACCAACCAACCAATCAAAAAAAATACACACACACACAAAAATCAAGTTGTACTTTTTTTCCTTTCATTTAGTTTCTCAAAAGACAGTGTCAGAGCTTGAAATTCACATTTCCATCACAAAACAAAAATAAATTCAGCAACGAGCCCTATCCCATGATCAAAATCTTTCCTGCACATTCCAGATTAAAATAGCCTTGGGATTTAAATGTCATCCTATGCTGATTAAATTGAACATCCTTAGATATCAAATAAAAAGAACCACAGTGCAACTACTACTCAAGATTGAGAAAAGATAAAATGGAAAAAGAAAAACCAAAACAAATATTTTGAAGAAAAAAATAAGCATTAGAATCACAATAGCCAACCAATATCAGTCTCCCATCTGTCAAACACTGTTTCATAATGAAATAAAACCTGCTGAGTTCACCAAAGTGGAAAGTGTTTTACTGCTACATCAGACTCCAGATCACTGTTAATCTAATCACAAGAAAACTGAAGAAGAATGTAATGAATTATCTGGGAAAGGGGTAACTGTTTTTCATTTCTTTTCTTTCTCATAACATCTTAATCTGAATAAAGTATCACAGAACCCTGTCTTAGCCTAAGATTAGAAAGAACTGTGTATAATACATAGTTTAGAAAGTCAGACTCAGCTGTTAACAGCTAAGATAATTACATAGCAAGGAAAAAGATGATGAGGAAGAAATATGTAATGGTAGTGCATTGTCAACCAGCATGATTGCAGTGTTAGTCTCCACAGAGGATAAACTGATTTGTTACAACTTAAAAATTGGTTTGTACGCATGCTGGCTCTTTTATTGGAATAGATTGTATCGTTTGTAATTTTTTTGTTCTCACTAGTATGACAGAGATCCTTGTTTACATAAGGCTCTTCTGTTTTCACCTTTTGCAAAGGGTAGGGACAAAGTTCTCTTTCAGTAAAGCACCGGGGGTGGGGGGGCAGGGGGGCAAGTATTAATTAAAAGTAAAACTCTCAAATATTGCTGTTAATATGATTGCATTGTATAGTTCTATAAAGTTGCACAGTCCCATCTAGTGGTCAAAAATTACTTCACTGCAAGGAAATAAATGCAGCACCTAAAGTGTAGTCCAAACAGATCTGTAAGTGTTATCTGTTTAAGCATTGTACCAATATTCATATGCTAGGATAAATTCCAGGCTTGGTATGTTTTGTTATGCTATAACCTAAGGCAGAACTACGTACAGTGACTGATTCCAGTTCACAGCTAATTCCAGTGAAAAAAGACCATTGCATCTCAAAAGTGGACTCAAATAAAGAAAGTGAGCTATCATTGATTTTATTTTGTAGCTAATGTTGCTTCTTAAGAATATTTTCTTGCAGTAAATATCATTCTCTAATGACATTATGCAAAGTGGCAGCTGATGGTAACATCATAAACAGCACTTTACAGATATTATTGATTATATTACGATTGACACAGTCTTAAACCAAGCAGAATTCTATTTTTCCTGCAGTTGCAACATCTCTTTCACAATCTACAAAACAGTATTTCAAGAAAGGCTGCTAGAAAGACATATGCTTTTATTGCTAGCATACACAGTTTTTAGGACTATTTGAAAACTTCTGGAATTTGTTGAAAATTGTGTGGAAATTGTTTTAATAAAGCTCAGAAACCACCTTCCTAATAATCTAGTAAGTAAATTCATTCCTAAGAGTATTCACAGCTCACAGTCTAACAGGCTGACATTTTGGAAGTAAAATCACTGGTTGTTCTGATGCAGCTAGACTTCTGGTAATGGTCTAAATCAAGGACTAACTTGTACATCACTCCAGCTCAATAGGGAATAGGAGTAGCAACAAAACTCGGAGGCCATTATTTTTCTCTTTAGGAAAAGTATAGTAAAAAGCTTGGCAATTGTTTGTGTAAGTAGTGAAATGCGTAACATGGGCAGGGTGGGAGTTATGTCTTTTGCTCACATATAGTAGCTACAACCGCTGCAACTGCTGTCATCGCTGCTAACATCTAAGGAGAAGAGCCACGTGTCCACCGCAGAGACAATGATGCCTGAAAGGAACCTAGAGAGACTAAAGGGGCAAGCGACTAGAATGTATGAAAGAGTACTAGACACCTAAATGTTTCTCTGATGTTTCAGGACAAACTTGGCTGAAATGTTACTCAGAATACGAATGTAAATTTTCAAAATGAGGCCAATCTACCCGGGGCGGGGGGAAATAACTTCTGGTGCATCAAGAAATCCAGATATGTGTGAAAACTTTTGTACGTTGCAAACAAACAGTAGGAGAAATGCTGAGATGCACATTGCAGGATGATAAAAGCTGACATATGCAGTAAGAAAAGTCGTGACCTCCTCTTATATAGTTCTGCATTGCACTAAGGTGCTCTCCCTGTGTTCCCCCTGGGAAGAGGGTTGATTGCCTGCATTAAGATTTTTACCCTACATTTTGAAGATAATGCAATTTTCACTCATTTGCAAATAAATGCATTCTGTTAAGCAGTAATTATGGAACTGAATGCCTTTTGCATGTGTCTTTCCATTTTAATGACCATTTGAGGTGGCGTGGGGTTCTACACCTTTCCTTTTTTTTTTTTTTTTTACAAAAAGAAGACCTTAATAGTGAGATATGAAATGGCAAAAACTGTTCCTTTCTGATAGCTTTGGATCTGCAAATATAGCCTTCTCTACCTTTGCCAAATTCCCTATACACATTTTTTTAAATTGATATTACTGAAGAAGTCTAGTAAAAAATTCAGCACCTGAATTAACTTAAGTCCTTGTTAGCCAATGTTACTGTACTGGTGACATTTGTACAGATCCCTGATGAAAATCCAGTATTTTTAACAAGCTTTCTATGGTCATTTTACCTACTGGAAATTCTAATCCTCCTCTGTCCTAGCACACAAGTAGTTTTAGTAGCACTCTTTACCAATGCTCTCTAATCCCATATGCCAGGGCCACCAGCAATAACATTCAATAAAATTATTCTCAACCTCAGGCCTCCAGACTTTCTAATAGCAACTGCTTTTCAGACTACTCCTTTCAACATTACCTACTTCTCCTTCCTTTTATTAGTCCATTATCCATGCCGCATTTTTGCTTCATCTTCTCGTGTTGAAATAATAATCGTCCTTGAGACACTAAATCAAATGCTTTGCTGAACTCCAGACAGATTAGCCCTATTGTATTTTTCTTGTCTATAAAATCAATTATGTTACCAAGGAAAGACGTCATGTCATTGTGATATGCATTCCTCTCTTACAAATCCATATTGTCTTTTTGCCATTTTCCATTTAACTCAACATCTTTAGTTAATCCATCTCTAAAACATGTCTCAAAGTCTTCTTTGAGCTGTTGAACTGTTGTGGTCAATAGCTGTCCTTGTCACTTTTCTCCTGCTCTCTTTAACAATACCTTCTTATCCCATATAACTCTCTCTCTGATTCCAATTCCCCGCTTGGTATTTAGTCAATCCAGGGGACTGTGCCCAAAAAAACATAAAACTAAAAAAACATACCAGTTTCTTCATCTGTGAAAAAGAGTGCAGAGATCTCATGGAGAAACAGGTAAAATAAAAGAGGAAAAAAATAAATTATTCTCTTACCGCAATACCAACAATATGCAAATTCCAGTTGAAGTCACCTGTTAAAATAGAAAAAAAAAATTTTGAGCTTTTGGGAATTTCAATTAAATACTGTTCTTGAAAAGTCATGGTAATTACTAAATAGACTTTAATTGTTCCTTCCAAAATGCTACACTCTATCTGTACATTAAATCTCTCCTTTGGTAGTTTTTAACTATGGATTTTTGACCCAAACAACAATTTGTAGATGTAAATAATGCAAATCACACAACAAGAACACTGTTTTGGACAGCAAACAATGACCTCTTCTGAAATAGTAGAGGTCCAGGAGGCTTTAGTTTATTTGGTTAAAAATGAGCAGTCAATACAAAACCAGTCATTATTCGTACCCTGTTTTCAGGAAAGTGCCCCTGTTCAAAAGCAATGCATAGTTTTAAGCAAGTGGGTCTTAAAGGTTTAATTAGACACAGATGCCAAAGAGTTCTTCTGATTAGAAATGGACGTGTTTAAATGCAAGTTGCAGTTAATAGGCAATAGCTCATCACTGTAAACCTATCAGACTTAGGACATAGTCTTTGTCTTGTTCAATTTCACTGTTTACATAGCTAAACCTATCCTAACAAGTTTGCCGCACTGAAAGTGAAATGTAATGCTGTAAAAATAAATTGAGGTGAAACAATAAATCTACCCTTTCACAAGACTTATATCATTCTATTTAGCTCAATTACAACTGAAATTGCTAATATAATTAGAGTTAAATGAATGCTATGATTAAAGGAATAAAAAAAATATCTGCTTATTAAAGTCCTTTACACACACACGAAGTGTCAAGATCCCATAGCCTGAGTGTAAATTTGGCTGTCATGTAATGAGCAGAAAATGTCTGCACAATTCATTAGAGAGAAAAAAATAGAAAACAGGAAAAAAAAACAGCACAAAAGAATCCATATTATACACATTTCTGTGCTATCCGTTACCAGGGCAAACAAAAATGGAATTATAATCAGTCTGCAAACAAGGTAAGTCCTTCAGATATCTCAACAGCCTAAACTACAGGATCTTACCAAACAGGGTCTGGAGTTGTTTTTTGGCATAGACACAGGAAAAAAAAAGATGGCAAAGAAAATTGCATCTATCTGGCTCTAAAATATTGCATGAGGTGGTAGGTGGGATGGAAGGATGCAGAGTTACTCAATATTTTAACTTTTCATTAGTTCTTCTTCCTCAGAATATCTCCTCTAATAGCTATTTATGTCTTGAATGGAGTACGGAGAATAAAAGAAAGACTTCCTCTTTGAGTAGCCATGGGAGAGGTGTTGCTGCGGCAAGTGAGCAGTAGGCAAAATACCATCTTTAACTCCATAGATCACTAGCTTGGAGGCCACATAGGCCATGTGAAAGACTGACATCAGCAGCAGTATTCTTAGGCATCAGAAATCCAAGGTTATCTTTCTCTAATTGCTCCCTAAGCATCATCAGAAGCAAGATAGCTTTTCATTACCTCCACTGTAGCTCTGTGGTTAAATGTCACAGCTAAGGCCTTTATTTGTCACTGCATTCCCCTTTAATCCTAGCATTCTTTAACATCCATCCTCTCCCAATCTGTTCTATCTCTCAATTTTGAAATATGTGGGGTAGGAGAGATTCCTGTAACCGATACGTATTTCAGAATATATTAGATGGGCATGGTTCACTATAGGATTACTAGGTCTTCCTTTTTTCTTAGAACTACTGGGAGACTTGATAGTTACCTGTACGTTCCTGTTCTTTACAGACATGCTTTTTTTTTCGATTGTTCATTCAGAAAGAAGAAAATACC
>VZRU01017562.1:361625-449849 GCA_013398155.1 Pedionomus torquatus | reverse complement strand
AAGGTATATCTTCATATCTTCAGAACTTAGATATTGAAAGAAAGCAATTCCACTGCAGTTTACATTTACAAAGACTTGAATGTATAAATGAAGTTACATGCATAGGTGACCTTGCTGCCCACATTTTCAGGATCAAGCTTTTTATCCTAAACCAACAGCCTGAGAAAACAGATTCCTCAAAAAATTAGTATCTTTTCACTTCATTTATTTACAATATGTACATTGAGTAAGCTTTATGGATACAAGAAATTTATGTCTCTAAACAGGAGTTGCAAGCCTTCTCTTTTTTCCTTTAATTCTGTGTATACTCGAAGGATAACTTAATACTGTGGGGCTTAGGAATTTTGTTTTTTGTAAAGTAACCTTCACTGAGCATCAAGTAAGTTAGGTTTTATGCAATCTAAACAGATTATAATTCACAAATTGTTTTAGTCAATGTTTGTCACATTTACTGTTTGTATATGGCAGACATAAGGACCAGATGAATAACAAAAGGCTGGTGAAACAGTGCTGTTATCTATTCTTTCTAAATTCCATCTCCTTCCCTCATCATATGGTTTGGGTTTTTATTTCTTTTTGCCTTTGTGTTTGGTCAGTGATGACCTGAGTAAATCTCCAGAAGCACACACTTACTCAGCTCCTCTTTAAAGTCATTAAACTATATTTCTGTCTCATAAATAAATAACTATATGGTGGAATTTATTGCTGCAGATCTCCTTCATGAGGGTCAGTAGAATTAAAAATAATAATTAAATTCACACTTCACAAGAAAAAAAAAAAAAGTAAAGCTTTGTAAAACAAAAGTATTTGGAAGGAATATTAATTCTTATGCTTCAGGGCATAAACAAAACTCTAACTGAGGAGTTACAGGAAGAAACTTTTTCCTCAGGGTAGATTTTATAATTGCTTACCACATGTCTTCTTCAAGCTTTCTTTAAAACATGTTATAGCTCTACGAGTCACTGCTAAAAACAGAATACTAGAGTAGATGGAGGACTGGATGGTTTTTGCATTTCTTGTATTTCTCCCACATCACTTTAACACTGCTTTCATTTAGAGTTACTGGGTCACAGGTTTCAATAAACAGATTCTATGATGACCCTTTTCTCAGCGAGCTTTTTTCTATTTCATATTTTGCTGTATGCTTTATGCAGAGTAAGTTAACTTCTCCTAACTTATTTACAGTACTTACAGCCTCAGCTGTGTCTTTCAACTTACAGCCTCATTCACACATTCTGTTTCCAGCTACTAAGCTCTTCTGTGTTTTGTCTGACAGTCTTCTGTCCTTTCTGGCTTGGTTTCTATTTTTCTTGTAGCTTTTGAATTCTTACCACAAGCTTTTCTTCTCTCTGAACAAGAATAGTTGCTAGCTAGCACTGTTATGTTAAATATTTATATATATATATATATAAATTGCTCAAATTGGTAGAGGATCTTGGTTTTCCTTCTAGGAGCTGTATTTTCATCTTACAGCTTTTATAGAGACAAACTCTTTTAGTCCACACCAAATTGGCAACTTTAATTTTAGCTAATACAGATAAAGTCTATTAACACTCAAATTACCAGTTTTAAGCATGTGTGCCAGTTAAAACAAAAAAAACCTATAAGGAAACAGATTCTCAAGAGTACTGTGGTCTAAAGGGAGGAAAACCAGGACAGCTTAGCCAAAATAAATCAAATATACTTACAGACTGAAATGGATGGTCCAATTCTGATAACCAGAAAGCCTCTTTACTTATGAGTTGATACTGTGAAATACAAAACTGAATTTGTCTGTAGAAAATAAGATGGTGAACAATGTAAGCTGACTCACATAACAAGAAATTTTCTTTGATAGTGATATTAATTTTACATGTGTTTTTCTTATCCAGGTGTGGAACAATTTTTCATGTGTCATAAACTATGCAGCTTAAAATAGTTGGAAAAATATCAGAACAGATATAGATAAATCTGGTTATGCATTGAAACAAAACAAAACAAAACAAGAAACAACAACAACAACAAAAAAAGAAGAAATCTTGCTGAAGTATATGACTCCCTAAGATAAAACTCACAGACTCTAAACCTTGTATAAATTCTACAAGTATAATTTACTGTACTTTGTAACCAGTTACAGATTTTAGCTTTTATAAGTAAAAACTTGTTCAAACATTTGCTTTACAATATCATTTCAAGTAATGACTTTCAGTATTTCTGTAAGTATGGTCCAGTCAGGATATGGAAAAACATGACTTGTCATGATAAACATATCTTTTTTATTTCTGCTGTTCTTTAATCTGCTTGTGAGTCCTGAATATCAGCCAGAGCTTGTACCAGGCTTCTTAGCATTTAGTATTGATGTTCAAGTCTGGACTTTGTGGGTTTACTTACAATGGTTACAAGGTTTCCTTTAAACATTACACCCACAGAGCTTCATAGAATCATAGAGTCGTTTGGGTTGGAAGGAACTTCAAAAATCATTCAGTTCCAAGTCCTCTACCATGGTCAGAGACACCTCCCACCAGACCAGGTTGCTCAAAGCCCTATCCAGCCCAGCCCTGAACACTTCCAGGGATGGGGCAGCCATAGCTTCCCTGGGCAACCTGTTCCAGTGCCTCACCCTCTTCACAGTAAAGGATTTCTTCCTAATATCTCATCTAAATCTACCCTCTTTCATTTGAGAGCCATTACCTCTTGCCCTGTTGCTACATGCCCTTGTCTCCGGTTTTATTATAGGCCCCTTTTAAATTCTAGATGGCTGTTAAAAGGTCTTCCCAGAGCCCTCTATTCTCCAGGCTGAACAAGCCCAATTCTCTCAGCCTGTCTTCATAGGAGAGGTGTTCCACCTCTCTCATCATCTTCATGGTCCTCTTCGAGACTCACTCCGATAGGTCCATGTCCTTCTTACACTGAGGGCCTCAGAGCTAGATGCAGTACAGCCACACTATTTTGATGCAGCCCAGGATGCAGTTGATTTTCTGGGTTGTGAGCACACATTGCTGGCTCATGTTGAGCTCCCCATCCATCAACACAAGGTTTTGTCCTCAGGACTGCTCTCAGCCCATTCTCTGCCCAACTCATATTTGTGCTAGGGACTGGCTAAACCTACCTGCAGGATTTTGCACCTCGCAATGTTGAACTTAATGAGGTTCACACAGGGACACCTCTGAAACCTGTCAAGGTCTCTCTGAATGGCATCTCTTCCCTCTAGCACATTGTCTGCTCCACACAGCTTCGTCTCATTGGCAAACTTTCTGAGGGTACAATTCAGTCCCACTGACCATGTCACCAACAAACATGTTAAACAGCATTGGTCCCAACACCAACCTCCGAGAAAGACTACTCATCACCGGTCTCCACTTGGACATTGACCTGTTGACTGCAACTCTTTAAGTGCATCCATCTAGCAAATTCCTTTGTCACTGAGTTGGCCATCCACCAAATCCATGTCTCTTCAATCTAGAGACAAGGATGCCACATGAGACAGTGTCAAATGTTTTGCACAAGTTCAGGTAGATGATGTCAGTTCTCTTCCATTACTCACCAACACTGGAACCCCATCCTAGAAGGCCACCAAAATTGTCAGGCACAATTTGCCTTTAGTGAAACCCTGTTGGATGCCAACATTCACCTCCTTATTTTCTATGAGCCTTAACAGAATTTCCAGGGAGTCTGCTCCGTGATCTTGCCAGACACAGAGGTGGGTGTGACTAGCCTTTAGTTCTCCAGCTCTTACTTTTTTTTTCTTCTGAAAAATGGAGGTTACGTTTCACCTTTTCCAGTCACTCAGAATTTCACCAGACAGCCACGACTCCTCACATATGATGGATAGCGGTTTAGCAACCTCATCTGCCAGTTCCCTCAGGACCTGCGCATGCATCTCATCAGGTGCCATGGATTTTTGTACCTTCAGGTTCCTCACATGATCTTGAGCCTGATCTCCTACAGTGGGCACTTTTTCATTCTCCCAATTCCTGCCTTTGTGTTCTGCATTTAGTCTGTTTATTCTTCTGTTTATTATGGCAGTGTCCTCCCATACTCTATTTTGTCTATGGTTTAGCGCAACTAAATATGCCCAGAACTGCTCAAAAGTGATTATATTTACTGTCTTTCTGTGACTGTATCCTGTTTGGTGGATGCTGTGAATAGTAAATTCCCATACATACAAGAACAAGTGCAGAAGAGCATGCAAGGATACCATAATAAAATAGTTTAAATTTAAATTAAGTGAGGATGTTGGACTTGCATTTTGAAAAAGAATCCTCTATTCATTTCTAGCATTCACATTTATGTTTCTTTTATTCAAAGTAATAGGAAATTATGATTAAACCTTAAAGGACTCAGATCAGGGAGGATAAGTATTCCTCTAACTCAGAAACTTATCCAGATATTCTTTGCACTTAACTAAAATATGGTTGCATGAAAAAATGCTTTTTTGGTTCATCAGAAAAAAAAATCACCTCTGATTATATAGGGGTTATTATTTCTTAAACCTTTCTCCAGAGTTTTTGTTTAGCTTCTAACTCACTTGTAGGCAAAGCAGTGGAAAAAAAGGGCTAAATTTCACAAAGTTACCAAAAGGAGAACAGCTGTTGGAGGATCTCAGGAGTTAGACCATTCATTCAGAGGGAAAGTATCTGAGTTCACGTTTTCTCCAATACAGGGCACTCAGAGGATGATGATGTTCTCAGACTTTTCTTATTAAACTATACCTATCATTAAAATGATGCTAGAATCCTAGTGTCTTGATGAATATCCTAATCATGAACTCAGACACGAGCCTCAATCAGATCTCTGTAATGTGAGCACTATTGGGCAGTCTCAGAGCATTCTTTCACATACCTCAAACTCACTCGGACCCAGCCAGAAACTCTGATGAAGATCTTTAGTGATAGCTGGGACCCACCTACCCTGCGTTGCTGAGCTCATGCCTCTGAGCAGCACTTACAATGCAAGCTCAGCTCTCTGCTGGCCTTGCTCATGAGACTTCCTCTCAGCTCAGGGCAGAAAGGAACCAGAAGACTAGACTCATTCTTCATCTCAATGCAAACCTGTACAGAAAAAAATGGAACAGATTTCCCCTCAAAATCTGTTCCAAATTTTTCTGGTTTTCTTTGTGCACAACCCCTCTATGAGTTAAGATCTTCTTCAACACATATGCATATGACAACTGTTTGAAACCTTTCTCCTATGCAGATAATGGTGCTAGTCTCAATCCTCTTTGATCACCTCCACTTACACTTTTCCATCCACTTTTTTTCGGAGCGTGGGTATCTTTGTGAGCTACTCTGTCAAATTCTGACTCAGCTTGGTCTCCCCTCTGTCACACATACTGTGGAATTTGAGGAGCATTTTCATGCATTTAGATTAAACCTCAAGAGGCAGAAGGAAATAAGCCTTTCCTAATGAATTCTTTAATTCATCTACTTTAGTTGTTATATATAATTCAATAATCAAAAATTAATTGTTCCCCAAATTAAGTGTAATTCTTCTAATGGCTC
This sequence comes from Pedionomus torquatus, assembly GCA_013398155.1. Classification (NCBI taxonomy): domain Eukaryota; kingdom Metazoa; phylum Chordata; class Aves; order Charadriiformes; family Pedionomidae; genus Pedionomus; species Pedionomus torquatus. The sequence continues at coordinate 444,369 of VZRU01017562.1, read as the reverse complement.
CTTTTACTGAATATATCAACATTCCTGTTGTAACTCTGCCTTTTGTGTCAATAGTCTGAATGCTTGAGTAATTTACTATATGTTGCTTTCCTATAGTTCACAGCTAGGGAAATTAATTTAATTTTGTCCAGACTCAAAGCAAATGTTTGACTAAATGGAATTAGTTTACTGGTACATCAACAAACCTAGGACAGGATTTAATTACATGTACAGAAATTTAATCTAACGCATCAGGTTTATTTTTTTTTTCCTGGTATTCAATGGACTTTGCAAGGATCAGTATAAATAAACCACCTAAAATACTAAAACAATTTCTTCTGCACTGTGGTTCGAAGAAGCAACCTGTATAGCTAATCAATAGCTACATACTGTTTGTACAACATATGAAGGAAACCCTTTCTTCTTTTATTATTTTTTTCCTCTTTTCCAGAATATCATCAAGACTAGCTGATGCGTAACTCTGATAATGTGCTTGTGGAAAATCATTGTATAATGGGCACATCAAGACAGGGTTTGTCACATTGACTTTGTAATTCATTGTTCTGTCTCCAACAGTGGCCAGTACTGAGTGTAGCAAAAGAAGATACAAGAATTATTGTAGCAGATAAGCATATGATAAGTCATTCAGACAATGTTTCTTTGAAATATTTGACTGTTCTGAATCACAGGGAGTTCTTTCCAAGTAAAACCGTGCTTAACCTTACTACACAAACACGTGTATTTGGTCTCTTCTCCCAAAGTGAGGTTGCAGTTATACTAAGTATTGCATGGCAATAAATTCATAATTGTAATATTTTATTGAGAAAACAGATATATTTTTTCCTGGAGCTACATATAAAAGGCTCCCGCACATCGTTTCTTGTGTCGCTGACCAAATATGTTGTCAAATGTATATTGTCTGTAGCATTCACTGATATCAAACCATGGCAATCTTTTACTGATACCACATCACCACCTCTTTTTGAGTCTTTTTGGAGTTTCTAGTCATTTTTGTTTCTACCTTAGAGGTATGCCTCTTGATGTTAGTTTCTCAGGCTACAATCTTTAATGTACAGTGTTTTGGCTCAAGTGTCCTTTTGAACTCCACCATTAAGTACTTTCTAATGTTAGAATTTCTTTTTGTCTGTCTGCTCTGATTTCATGACCTCATTTAAGGAGAAAAAAAAAAGCTTTAATTCTGTACAAATCAAACTTTTCAATCCCCCAGATTCCTGGCATTTGAAAGTAAAGATCAATGAATTTGCACACTCAAAGACAATGAGTAAATGATAAATAAACTATTTTCATAGATAGCACTGAACCTGAGGAGAAGAGGTAAAAAGAAGTCTTTGTAGAAGAAAATTTTAGTTCAACGTCCATAATCTGACATATGAGATTTCTCTTCTTTGAATTTATTTCTGTAAGATGTATAGTTGCAGAAGCAAATCTTTAATTTGAAAAGTATTTCCTTCACCAGATTATTATGAAAATGTTATATGCAAACCTAAAACAATCATTCATTATGATAAATGAAAACTCAAAGCTATGATCTTGAGGTTCATACTTATTTTTGGTCTCTATAGTAAATTTTTATAACAACCACAATTATAAATTTAATATTTTGCAGACTAGTATAATATCTTATTTGTTAAAATGCAATGGTAGTTTGAAAACACTTTGAACATTGAGTTTTTGGAAAATTTTTTTTCCTGTATCAGGTTTCAAAATATCACCTAGAAAGGCTCTATTTTCCTTCAATCAGGATATGATACAAATCTTTCATATTAATCACAAAACCTTACATTACAAAAGCAAACAAGAATTGCCTATATGCGAATCTTATTTACATCATATTTATGGAAATATTTCCAAGATTATTTAACACTTTTGTTAGTAATTTGGATTTACTTAGAGGAAAAAGTTGAATGTTATATATTCAGCGATTTGGCTTTCACTCAGAGGCACACTGCCTATATTGCAACATGAATGACATAATCACTCAACTTATAAAACTTTTGCTTGATCTTGATAGTAATCTATTACATTTTAAAAGTAAAATAAATTCAGATGCTATTTCTGCTTCCTAAATTATTTCGTCTAGCAACAATAACAAAAATAAGACTGATTACAAGAAAGAATGACTCACAAGGTGGTGAACTGCTATAAATCATCTTACAAGTTTTTTTTGCTTTTGTAGCTTTTTTGTCCTAGACTTTCCCCTAGATCATGTACTATTTGTTATCTCTAAGGCAAATTGAAACAAGCAAAAAACACTGTCATTCATAATTCTGATTAAATTGACCCACATCTGAATGTGGGTTTAGTTGATCTAGATCAAATTTGTGCATATAGAGCATCCAGCATTATTGGCAATAAGAGAAATATTGCCTACCTTTACAATGACTTGGATAGTTCTGTTTTGCTATTCAGAAGTTACTCTGAATTTCTTCTTGCCTTCAAATTATTCCAAGGCACTTTCATACTGAGTGAAGTTTTGTTCTGCAGTTATAAGAAGCAAAGGGCAAGAAGTCGATGTTTGGAAAGAATTGTGCAAGCAGGTGACTGAGGGAAGAAAATGCATAAAATAACCTGAAAATGTCCTGGATAAGAAAAAAGAAACTGGGGGAGGGGAGGGCGGGGAGTAAGGAAAAAAAAAAAAAAAAAAAAANGGGGGGGGGGAGGAAAGAAAAAAAAAAAAAAAAAAAAAAAAAAAAAAAAAAAAAAAAGAATTAAAACAAAAGAATGATGAGCTTGATTTCTAGCATATTTAATGCACATTCACTCACACACACAAAAATCCATAATGTTACCAATATACACAGTCACATGTCCAACACAGATACTTAGACAAAAATATACACAGATATTGCCAGAGCATAACTGAAAAATTACTCATCTTGATGAGTATTGAATCTCTGCCAATTTCAGATGTCTCTACCATTGTCTCAGCTGCAAAAATGGTACTGTATTTCTGCTTACATCACATTCCTTTAATTAAGAATTCTCAAAAGCATTCATACACAAATATGTGTTATATATGCAGGGAAAAAAAAAAAAAAAAAGGAGATGAGGTTTTATAGATCCTTTCATTTCAGTGTTGTTTCCTGAGCAAAAAGAATTTCAGTTCAAAACAGTGATCATTTTCATTTATAAGTAAAATCACAAGTGTAATCCTATAACATCACATTCTTTGCTGGTTGATTTGGAGTAGGAAGATCTAAAGGCATGTTAGCACAACAGCTGATAAACCAGCTGCAGGTCTGAATATCCTCCAAAGACTACAAGAAAATAAAAACAATAAATGCAATATTCACTCTATAAAATAAATGCTCTGAGATGAGATAATGCTAAACTATGTAATTTCTGATAGCTGCATGGATACCAGCTCTCATGTAAAACCAAGCCCAAAGCAGCAATATAAAATACACTAAAAGTACGTGTTAATTGGCTAAAATCAGACTTAATCATAAATATTTGTCAGTTGTGGCTAATTGTGCACTTGTAGGTTGGTTCCCACAGTAGGTAACTGTAGATTAACACCACTTCCAGAACATCTGAAATTTTTATGTGTGAAATAGATTTTTCATGGCTCAGCTACAGGCACAGAGGAGAGGAAAGGGAGAGCTTCTCACTGCCAGATCGGCATGATCCATCACACCATTGAGCACGCATGGAAGAGGTAGAACTCCCACCAGGTGAAAAAGTTACAGACACTCATATGCAGGAACAGAAAATGGTGCAGAGAACCCAGAAGGACATGTACTTAAACATATTTGCTTGTTTTGGAAAAAGAAATTTTTATCTGAAAAATTATTTTTTTCAGTGGTAGGTCTTGTCTTCATAGAAAGCTCAATTAAAAGCTCTTACAATTGGCTTCAGCCTAAATACTGCACAGGCAGAAGTTCTCTAACAGAAACCATCTTACAAGAATTAATGTAATGACGACCAGGATCTCTGCCCTTTACATCTGCTAACTGCAGGACCTTATCCTGAATTATCTTGTATTGAAGTATTTGAAAAATACTACGGAAGAGTGACTAACTTCAGTGAAATTACTTCTCATTAACCCCTTTTGACACTAGAAAATAAAACACTTTAATGAATTAATACTGAAATTAAAGTTAATTGATACCTAGAAGAGATCATATCTCCCTGAAAAACATTTTATACTTTCTTCTGACAGACATCTTTTATTCTAGTTGTCAGATCTTTCTTCAGACAGCTTTTTGTCTGTGTGAATATGAAAGCAGCTTTTACAAGGAGTTGCTAAACAATTATTTTATGTGACCATAGCAACATCCCATGGAACATTTCCCTGGAAAATAGAATTAAATTGATCCATGCTACTGATGCTAAAGAGCAGTTGTTAAAGAAATAGTCTTATTGAAGTCAAAAAGATTACTTATGTGAGAATCTAACTTTGGTAAATATATAGTTTAAGTTTTTTATGCTTTATACCAGGAGAACCATCTTAAATGAAACAGGATTTTATGGTCAAAAAATAGGACGAAACAGCAACATAAAAGGTAATGAAAATTACAAAGAGCTAATGCAGTAAATCTTGAGCCATTCATGCCAATTAGCTGAAGTAAATTGAGAGTAAAACTGGTTCCCTTTTGTTGGAATATAACAAATTCATGAATGAACTAATGAACTTCTTAGTTTACAGGAAAAGCAGTAAGAAAGTCAGTGTAATTGTACATTATTTATGTCAATTAACAGGCAGTGCTAATCAATGTACTGAAATATAAGTGAAATATAGAAGATGGGAAAGCCATTTTTCAAAATCCAAAACTGCACTGTTAAATCACAAATTTATTCACAGCTAGGGAGTGTAGACTTCAAACCAATACATTTAACTAGTACAGTTTATTTATGTGCTACATCAATATGATTTAGACACCTAAATCCAACAGCCACTCTGAACATACCAGCCTGAACAACAATCTTTTGGAGCAACATAAGCCCTGAAGCAATGTAATGCAGCCACATTGACAACACCTAGAATTTTACTGTATATAAGGCATGCCATACATCTGAGCTGACTGAGAGAATCAGAACAGCCATCTATAAATAATAGTACCCAGACGTAGTACAAGGTGCTTAAGATAGTATGTTAAGAATAAAACACTCAAAACAGCTTCCATTGTTATCATGTCTAATCCCTTGTTGCCTGAGACAATCTGAACAACCCAGTCCATTTCATAACCACTCTCATCAAATTAGTTAGATGGCATAGCCAAAGCACACTTAAAGAAAGGCTACTTCAAAAACTAATTCTTCTTACAGGAACCAGCTACCTACTGTTCCAATGTTAGCTGTATTTGTTGTTATTGTCCTTGATCCTTTGTCTCGTGTACATTAGCTCTTTGACCAACATTGTTTCTCCTTTTGGTAAATTTCTGTAAGCAATTATACAATCTACATGCTAGATAGATAGATAGACAGTCTCTTTCAGCACTCAGCTAAAATGTGCTCCCTACTTTCCTGATTATTCCAGCAGCATGTCACTAGGCTTCCTCTAGATGACTAGAATTGAACGGAGCATTCAGCTAGAGAACATGAGTGACTTCCGGCTTTTGTAATGCTTTCAATATTTCAGGAGTTCAAAGGAGCATTTTCTTCCTATTTCCACAAATCCTTCGGGTATATCACATTTTAAAAAAAGGTGAAAATTTATATGTAGCAGCAGAATTTTTGGTGGAAATGTGTCAGTAAGCAGAAAAAAAATTAAGATACCAGACTAGAAGTATACCTTTCCTAAGAGGTTTTCTATAATTTTTGTTAGAGTTTCACAGGGGGAAGGACAGTGTTAACATAACTCATGTCACCATAGCATAGCCAGTGGCCTGGCAGTGTGACCCAGTTTACCCAGTTCCCCACTACCTCATCTGCTGAATTCTGCTGCTTATACCAGTTGTTCAGAGTCCCAGTGCTGCTTTGATCTCTCATGTTTTCACACAGAAAAAAAAACAACCAAACAAAAAAATCTTTGAATTTCAACAATGCAAAAGATTGCCATTTGTAATCATATTAAGGGATGTATTTTATATTCAGATAATGCAGAACTTAGCAGATTCTTAAAACAATGCATTAAATGTCTCACAGAGAAAATACTTGAAGCTTTGCACAGAATAGAGCCACAAACCCTAAAACATTTAACTGAAGCAACACAAATTACTATACTGTGTGTCACTATAAATTACATCCAGAACAGACGTTCCTTAATTTTGCCAAAGCTATTGGCTCACAGGAAGAGAGGGAAAGAGTGGTGTGGCCATTGATGCCACAGAAAAAGAAAAATTACTGATACAAATAGTATAGTATTTTTTCTCATATCTACTGAATTCTTTACACTTGCATGAATTAGTTCTCAAGACTGACTTGGACAATTTTCTCCCTGTAAATTTAATCAAAGCAAGGTTGACTATGCAGCTGAGTATCCCCAGCAGTTAAAAGGAAAAGTTATCATTTTTTTAGTTGTGCTGCATGGAAATTATGAGAATATCTGATATTCTAATTCAGAACTTCCTTCCAAATCACTGGAAAAAAAAAAAAAAAAAAAAAAAAAAGAGAGAAGTAACTAAAATATGGTGACAGCTCCTCTTCACACCTCCAGAACATATTAATAAAATCAAAAATAGCTGTGTGTGTCCCCAATCTATATTACTTATTTTATTGTATTCTCTTTGAAAATTAAATAACTTACTCTTTCAATATCTTTTAATATAATCTGACGAATATTTTTATTATTTTTACTTTGAACCTAAGATCTTTCATTTACTTGTATTATCGAATGCTCATTCTTGTTCCCTACTGTAAAATTCAAATGCATGGTCTCAGAATGGAAATGTATGTGCTTTCAGGTTTGCCTCCAATAATGCAATGAAAAGGCTGGGGGTGAATCCTTTTTCCTTTGTGGGATAACATCATATATAAAATACAGATAATTAATTAAAAAAAAAAAGGCAAAAATTTGGAATTCTGTCCAGTTCAAAAGTATTATTTGGTGTGAAATAGTCTCATTAGCACTGTAATCTCAAAAAGGTTTGGTCTAAAAGGCACTAGCAAATGCTTTATTTTTCATTTTCCTTTTAATTTATTCATCACCACTTAATTATTTAAATGTTATCTTTCCTTCCTCAAATAGGACTCTCAATATGTTCAGATATGTGAAAAGGAATTAATCTATGCTGAACAAAAAGTTTTCTTCCTCAAAAATTTCTTACTATTATTTAGTCTGGCAGAAATACACATAAAAATATATCTGAGAGCATCACTGAAAAAGTTACCAAGCAACTCCTGTTTAACACTAAGAATAATATTGACAGAAAAACACCTATGTCAAACCATAATATGCTATCAGATAAGAAATTCCACTACAAAATGAAGTTTTAATTGTAACTATCACCACATGAAGCTATGAAATAACACCAAAGGCATGGCATGCTTACTGGAGACATTGAAATCAGACAATTTTATTGAACAGTCTTTTTCAGAGACTAGCTAATGCAATCAATATGAAATATTGATGACCTTGCAGTACCTATAACATTCAATTAATATCTAGCACAATCTACTAGCAGTTTCTTGAAATGAGTCTATAACAAAGCTGTGTTCTGATATGACCAGCAATGTCACTGCTCTCAAATCTACAGAGATTTGAGAAATCAAATCTACAGAGATTTGAGAAAGAGAAATCCTAAAGTCTTCTTTTAGAGTCTGGAAAGAGAATCCTAAAATAGCTAGTTGAACAATTCCATGCCTGTAGTGTTGGTCAATTAGCACAGAAATAGTGCCAGTGTAACTACTTTGTGTGAGACCTTAAAAAAGCCACTAGCAATATCAGTACACTCTCTGGTGTTTCTACCAGAGTAAAAGTACTTTATTATTAATCATTCCTGTAAACATACAAGGAAGGAACACACATCGTGCAGGATTTTATACTTTTAATGACAGCAGACTTAAACTAGTAGATTAAAAATCAATCAGATTAAACATATTTTTTTTTCCTGCTTTAATTGAATGGCTTCCTTCCAGAAGAATCATTGGAGCAAAATTCTACTTACAGGGAAAAAAATAAACCAAACCCAAAACACACCCAGAAATCAACACACATGGGTGAGAGAGAGAGAGAGATCTTCTAGTTAAAAAGCTCTATATATCCTGGCATGTGTGTGGCTAAGTAAGGATGTCTGAAACATGACAAGTGATATTTATGCTGTTATTTTCAGGATGCTGCAGTCTAGCTTTACAAGAACACATTCAGTTATGTTTACATAAGGTACATGACTTCACAGGAAAATTTTGCAATATTTCTTACAGCAGCAAGGAAGCATGTGTTAATGAGAGAGAATAAGTTGTTTATAGGCTGCAGAAACGGTCTGACTGTAAAATATATATAAGTATTAATAATAATAACAATGAAGAGATCAGCTCTGCAATTGCAGCCAAGGTATGATTTCTCTTCTGTTTTACCATTGTGCATAACAATCAGCTATTTACTCCATTCATATTACCAGCTTTGACTTCTTTCCCCCTTTGTTTTCTGTTGTTATTGTTCAGTAATACGTAATTCTGAAATTATTCCTTGCAAAAACTATAAGAACATAATTTAACCATCACTCAAACTCAATTAATTTCCATCACTCTATAGAGCTGGTTTAATTGAATGTATAATTATTCATACGATAATTTAAGTAACAAAAATGTTAACATTTGCAGATCTCTGAAAAGAAACATTACAGTTCTCTTGTTGCTTCAAAAGTTCACTACAACAACAAGTATCTCAATGTACCTTAATTTTTAAAAGGCTTCTGCAGAAGAATAGCTAACTGTGTTTGCACTTTCATTTTCATCACTTGGATTTAAAGAACAACAAATATGTAAAGGCAGTATTCATCTTCCATAGAATAGATAAAGCCCAAAATCTTTTGGTAGAACAGGGCCTATTTTCTTGAGTTACAAATACAATTATGCTCTTTCAACTTAATGTTACTTCTTGCAGCACCTCTTTTTTGGTTTATATTATTCCTTGAATATATTGCAGACAATGTCAGCACACCCAGAGAGCTAGACTACTACAGCAAATGTGCACTTAAAAACACCACTCATGAGTGGTCTATTTGTTCTTTACAGATTACCACTAAAATTTTTCTTGTAAAACATCACTGTTCCCTTCATCACTGTATAGAATCTGTCACATTTCTAGTCTATTGGGAAAGCTGTATCACTGTTGCCACCATTTTTCTCTGCTATTTTTTAGTAATACTGAAATTTTCCTGTTCAGCTATACATGAAAAATGTTATCCTTCTAACATAAATTTAAGAAGATTGTGTGGTTAAGCTGGGATCCATGACTTGTTGACATTGTTCACCACTTCTTTAGGGTTTGGCTCACTGACTAAAATATAATACTAGCAACCCTGTTAGAAAAGCCTTTTAGCAACTTTTTCTTTGTGGTGCATTTAATGTTCAAATGATGCCAAAAAGCTTTTCAGACTTCGAGTCCTATTTACTTCTATTGCCCTTCTCTTCGTGAGTGAAACAAATCATTAATAATGATTTCTCAGAACAAATTTTCCCATCAGTGGCATATAGATTTATGCCTCAGGGACTTTGGGAAAAATTGTTCATGATATACATGAACAAGATATGTGTGTGGCATACACAAAGATATGTGTATTTCTGTATGGATTTAGACTATGTATGAAGCTAACAAAGACAAAATCTGCCCAAATTCACTAGTGTATTAATTTTCTATTTTTTTGGCTCAACTACAAAGGGAATTTAACTGAAAAGTTTTACTTCATGTTGCAATTAACAGCAGCAATATGCCTTAAAAAAGCTGTTTATTTAGTCACTGAAATGTAATATGATGGTTAAGTGGTTCAGTAGTGCAAAGAGAAGTAACCAACTGCCTTTACATAGTAAGTTTCACTTTCTCTGTTAGAGGTACAGCTCTGTTGCTTGTCACCCAATGGCAAATTGCTCTGTTTGGAGAAAGGCACTAACTTTTTTTTATTATTATTTATTTTTTAAAATAACTATTTTCTTAAGTTTCAGAGCCCAATTGAAGTTTCTTACCTTCCACAGTCCATAAAGTTTCTCCACAAAAATGTCAAACTTCTTGTTTAGTTAGAGGGAGGAAGCAAAAATTCAGAACTTCTTGGGGAGAGTGAAAACTTTTCCAAATAAGTGAATAATTTTTTTATTCCCTCTCCCCTCAGAAAAATCACTCCATGTAAGCATATATTTGTCTCTTGATCTGACACATGGTTTTGGCTGCAAAAAAACCTTGTTGGAAGTCAAGCCTTGCTTTCAAACTCTGAAGTGAAAAGCACTGAAAGTCACACCTTCAACTAAACATACAGACCTGAATGTCACCTGAAGTCATGGTGAGAGGAGGTAAACAAAATGTTTCAAGATTATTTGAGGACAAAAGGATAAGGGTAAAGAGTGGGAAATTGCTCTCATTGGTATTGATGGCACACGACATAGTGAAAACTGAGCTGCTTCTGAGTAAAACATTGAAGTGCATGGGGGTGACTAACTTCAATTACACCAGTTCTCTCTTGTGCAAGCAAAAACACTTTAGTAGGTGTGCAAGGCTGACACTACTTGGCAGCAATCTTAGCAGCTGAGATTGTTAAAGTTGCCTTTTCCCCAGGAGCTGGGATGTCAATGAGCAATCAGGAAACACGGGCCTTTCGGCATCACAGATCCTGACTAGCAGGGAACAGAGCCACCTATTTCTGCTGCCAGTTCACCACACTTTCAGCACACAATATTTACCTCTGCTGCAGGGAAACTAAAGCCCAAGGAAAACCTCAACTCATGAATACCTGGAGGTCCAAGGAGCAGGCTGCAGATTCAATCTCTGTGAAACATTGCCAACATTTAGAAACTAGCTACTGCTGCTATAACCAGAATAAAATGGGCCCATTGTGATCATCAGGTCACAGTCCCACTGAAAAATTTCAGTCGACAATAGATTTTTTTCTGTCTTAATAAAAGTACTAGAATGAGCAGCAAGAAAAAAAAGAAACAAAGTTCCATCAATGCTTACATCGATTTGAACCTGAAGTCAGAACCTAGGTATGATGCAGGCAGGACAAGCAAATGGACTACTCATTTGTCAAACCAGGAAAACAGGCGAATATGAGCAGTGAAGCCAACACTTTAGGGAAGCCAAGCATAGGCTGCAGGTGAACTCTGGAGCAGGGCTCCAGCCGCTGTGAGCACAGCAGCTGCCCAGCCAGAGGGTGAGAAGGTACAGAGACTGCCCGAGCCATGGCAAGCTGTTGCAAATGGATTCTTTGTCCCAGCAGTCAAGGTCACCAGCACATGTCACTGTATATTAACCCATTGCTCCTGCAGCAATGTTATCTCATTGTCAGAGAGAAATGTTTTAAAAATCAGCTTTGTGCTGATATACTCAACATTGAAATTCAGTCCATTCTTTCAATGGAGCATTCTTCCAAAGACCTCTTCAGTACCTGACTTGCTGTTGTTGCTCATAAGATAAAACACAGCTGTATATGAAGAGCTCAACAATAGCCACTCACAACACATTTATTAATGCAATTCATTTTTTAGTTTGATATCCTAGGGAAGAAGAGCTTGTGCAGAAAACATACTCCACAGCCTTGTTTGCCTCTTCACTCTGCATGTATACTTGTCTATTAGCTCACCTCAAAATAATTATTTAATCTGTTGACCAATTTAAAAAGCATTTGAAATAGTGGTCTCAGATTAGCATCCAAGACGAGTCTTCTGGGCCCCTCACTACAAGAAAGACATTGAGGTGCTGCAGTGTGTCCAGAGAATCACCAAGTTGGTGAGGGGTCTAGAGAAAAAGTCATATGTAGAGAAACTGAGGGAACTGGGCATGTTTTGTTTGGAGAAGAGGAGGCTGACGGGAGACCTCATTGCCTTCTACAATTACCTGAAAGAAGGTTGTGGAGAAGTTTGTGTTGCTGCCTTCTCCCAGGTGGATAACAACAGAACCAGAGGAAATGGTCTGAAGTTGCAGCAGGGGAGGTTTAGACTGCATATCAGAAAGAATTACTTTCCTGAGAGAGCGGTCAGGCACTGGAACAGCCTGCCCAGGGAGGTGGTTGAGTCCCCATCCCTGGAGGTATTTAAGAAATGTGTAGATGTGGCATTTCAGGGCATGCCCTAGTGGTTGAGATGGTAGGGAGTGGGTTGTGGGTTTGTTTATGTTTGGACTTGGTGATCCCAGATGTCCTTTCCAATCTTACCAATTCTGTGATTATTCAGCTGTTTCAATCACTCTGAAAGGATGTCATGAGCCACTGCTTATAATTAAAATTAGCAGCAGACAACAACATTCACTCACATTAATGAGGCACTGAACACTCCTGCTAGGGAAACAACAGGAGTTTACAGCATGACCTACTTTCTTCTTCACTGCTATTCAGGTGTGCTGTTAGTTACAGATTTTGGGATAAATAAGCATTGCCTGAGTTGTGAAGGTATTGATCATGAAGAAGCATTTGCACAGAATAATAGAATGGGTTGGGTTGGAAGGGACCTTAAAGATCCTCTAGTTCCACTCCCCCACCATGGTCAGGGACACCTGCCACTAGGCCAGTTTACTCAAAGCCTCATGCAGGATGGGGATTTTAATTAAGCATTATTTTTTTCTTGCACTATAATATGGAGAGTTTTAATGCATCCAACTAGAATAACCTCCTGGCGAACTATGGAAAACAGCTAACTGTAGTGACAGTGTGAAACTGAGAAGAGGGCTAGGTTTTAGGTTCCTAACTTTTACTCATACTAACACCAAAAAACAATGAAAAAAAAAAAAACCAAAAACAAAAACAAAAACAAACCACAAAAAAACAACCACAGAACAAAAAATTGAATGTATTTACTAGGTAGAGGGACAAAACTACTATAACCATATATGAGAGAAGCTTGTGTGTCCTAGTAAAGTTCTCTCTCCCATCAAGTTTAAGAAATAAACTATGATCAAAACACTAAATGTGAAGATTGCCATCCAGTGATGAAGATGGAGCAGAGAAATGGAGATAAATCTGGGGGGTGATGTAACCGAATCTTTCATATTCATGAAAGATTCTTAACTGGGTTCAAACATAGTTAGAGCAGCATGAATTTAAAAGATCAGAAAAATCAAGGGGTTAAGTAAAGAACAGGAGTGATTCTACAAGCTTTAAACATTCTTATTAATGGATCATATGTTATCTACTTCCCTTCATCAATGATGAGCCAATTTTACTCCCAAACGGTAATGCCAAGTTCACTTAAGACTTTCTGAACAACAGCTAAGTAAAAAACCCCATTAATTTCCCTGAATTTTTCTGTATCTCCTTCATTTAACAGAACCAACAAACAAAAAAGTCCCTTAATTCTGGAAAATCTTTATGGAAAGCTTTATTTCCCAAGTGGAAATTTTCTTCTATAATATTTCTACCTTCCAGGAAGTTGTATTTCTAAAACAAAAAAATGCAAATTTGACATGGAAACAAGTCATTAGTCTTAGTCCATCCTAGGACATGGGTCTGACATTACTAAGTTAGAGAGGAAAAACCCAAAACAGACAATCCAAATAAGGTCCAAGTTTTGGACCTTATAATTTAAGAGTTGCTCCAGGGAGGATGCAACTAATGAAAAGGCAAGTGCTAACTACAAAGCCTGAAAGAAGAAAATAGCAGGCTTCCAAGCACAGACTAAGTAGAAAGCTGTGTACTAGTTATTGCTGTCAAGTTAGCTGACAAAACCAATAGTTCAAACCCAAAATTTAAAACATTTCATTTTACCTTCTTTTTACGTATCTTTTTCCAGGTTAAAATATTCATTTTGGACTTCAGGCTACAAACTAAAAGATTGTAAATTATATCCATCCTTTTCTTCTGTCAGCTTCTACCAACAAACAGCAACATTTCAATTTGTTGGGACCTGTCCCACAAGCTAACTTTCATCAATGCTTCATTCTTCTCTTGCTTCTAATCTAAGATCACAGTGGGAGGCAGAGGTAAAAAGCTTTGTGTCATCATTATACCAAGAATACTGAAGCCAATATGTTTATCACATAAATATTAGTGTCACAACACAACAAGTATTTCTTTTTCAAAGGAACCCAAATGGCAATTTCCATTGTCTCCTAATTCATTTAAGCAAATGAAAGAACATGTTTGTTCTTTGAATAGTACACATACATATCTCTGATGGTTTTATTACATACTTTATGTAAAACTATATTTGAATGAACAGTTATTTGAATCAATACTAAAATTAATATTTATTTAAATATATTTTAATGCATATTTATAGATACATATTTTTAAAAGTAGGAAATGTTCAGTATTACCTTCTGCTAGAAGGCTGGATTAGAAGAGAGGTCTTTACCAAAGAATTAAAATGCCAAAACTCACACAAGCAAGTTGTAGAAAAATACAGGCATTCCTATTTCAACTGACCTTTAGATCAATGGCCACCTTCTTTTGCCCTAAGCATCTGTCAGACAGGTACTGTCACAAAACACCATTGCTAACCTTCAGCCTTCAGTTCTTCTCTCATACTATGCACTACAGTTCAGGTGCTTACCATCCCCTGAGCCATTAAAAAAAACTCCTGGATTCTGCCTGCAGGGCGTTTAGTGCAGCTCTAACTTTCTTTTCTTTTCAGGATTTAAAAAGCCAGATGGTAAGGGTAACACTCATTTTTTCTGATGTAGTTTTCTTGGATAAGAATAACTGTCAGTCTGCATGTTTTTTAACAGTAAATAACGAATTTATTCAGTGCTACAGACAAACCAGACTGAGCTTTGGACAGAATCAACAATTCCAAAGCCTACTCAGTTTTAAAATATTTGCAATTCTGCTTGTCAGCAATGAACTACAGATTGCCAGATTTTGTGTTTTCAAATGAAAACCATCTCTGACATTCTTAAATAGTGTTAGTGAAAGCTTTCTTTCTTTCTTTTTCTTGTTGTTGTTGTTCTTGCTCACTTATCTTATGATTACTACTTTATTAGAACCTGAATTTTTAGTTCATCCTGGTATGCATTAAGAATAAAGAGATGTATACAATGACAATCTCCAGTGCACTGCCACCACACTGATGGGAGTTTTGCCCTAGCAATTTAATCTCATCCCAACGAGCCACCAAGCAGCTACATAAAATTAGCTAATAAAATAAAAATTTCCATATTAGTTTTGCATCAAATTGCTTTATGACCAAGGGCACAATTTCCTGAGGAGTCAGCTTTGAGCTTTGCTCATATAGGAGCATCAAAACACAAAGGAAAAAAAAAAAAAAACAAAGATGAAGATTCAGACAAAGACTTGACATGAAGAAGACACAAAATTTCTGTTATGTGCGGCATCAGAATGCAAACAGATATGATACAGGATTTCAGATGTCAAAATTGAAATGGCTTGGACCTAAAAAGGGCAAGGCATGTTATACCAGCCATTATCTATAAGCAGAGCAGCATTCTAAAACTTCAGGACAGTAATTATGTTGAACAACTGAATACTTTCATTTTGCTGTGTAGCTTTTATCAAGGGACCTATGTTTTTCTCATCACTTGGCAACTTTGTGTCAAATCAACTTACCCTCTGTATAGATTAATTGCTGGGCCATTCTGTGGTACATTTATAAGAATAAAGAAAACTGTTAAATTTATTGGCTGTCCAAAAGCAAAAGCACACAAAGTGAAAGACGTGCATCTGGGGAAGAAAAAAAATGCACAAAAATTAAACACATTTTTCACACTGCCTGCATAATCTCCCTGTATATCTCCCTAATATTACTTAACTAAAACAAACCATATAAAGATAAATACCTAGGAAATTATTTGTCCTCATTTTGCTCTAACTTTAGCAAAAAGGACAGCTGGCATGCAGAGAAATGAAGAAAATTTGTGAAGTTGTGTAAGCTGTGGTAAAATTTCCAGGCTGACTGACCAGTTATCCATTACCCTTTCTTTGGGGGAAGGACCCTGGAAATTTGCATTTCATATTAAAATGAAAAGGCAGGTATGCTTTGTGTTGCTGTTATAGCCTATACATGACAAATTAGTTTTCTTCTGCTACCGTACGAGGGTGTGTTATCACGTATTAAATCAAAGTGCTTTGCTTAAAAAAGGCAATTTTAAGCTGTAGCTGGGTACCAGTAACCCAAGTGGTAGCTTGCTAGCTCTCCATCTGAGCTGCCATGTTCATTGGAAACCCTGGACATGCATCTTCCCATTGTTGTGGCTCATTACAGATGCCTTTGTTGGATGTCTCTGGCTACCAAAGGGGTGGTTATCTCAGGGTCTGTAAGAACAGAAGTTAATCACAGTAATTCCTAGGGCCTCTAAGTTCTGTTATGGCAGATAAAGACCATAAGGGAACCACTGAAATACTGGGCAATGATGACTAAGCTTGTGCCCTTGTGCTTTGAGTGCTCCTTGCTTGGAGCCCAAAGGTGGATGTTTTAGCAGAGCTGTTTCACCCTATACTTTTGATTAAGGGAGGTACTCTGAACATTGTCCCTGAAATACTTCATTTATAAGCCTAATACAGAAATAGGACATCCAGGCTTTTAAAAAGGTATTTTAAAAATCTAACCTACAGGAGAGTGAAAGCACAGCTTCAGTATAGAGAACACCAGAATAACAGGTTGGAAGAGAATTTTTCAGTCATTATGTGAAGACTGTTCCGCTCTTGCCCACTGAAGTTCATTTGATTTTAAACAGAACAAAATGTGATGGTTATTGCAAATGCCTCCTAAATGGATGTTTAAGATAAACAAGAAGTAGAATTGAGAGGGGAGGAGTTCACCTCCTTTCAGGGTAAACAAAGTAGCCAAATTGCACAGCATCTAGGATTCCACTTGGTTTTCTTTTGGGGGTGTTATTTTGTATGTGAAAAAGAGCTCAGGTTTGTGTGAACCAACANCGGCAACACAAACTTCTCCACAACCTTCTTTCAGGTAGTTGTAGAAGGCAATGAGGTCTCCCATCAGCCTCCTCTTCTCCAAATGAAATATGCCCAGTTCCGTCAGCCTCTCCACACATGACTTTTTCTCTAGACCCCTTCATCAACTTGGTGACACTCCACTGGACTTGCTCCTTGTAGTGAGGGGCCCAGAACTGTGAGGCCTCACCAGTGCTGAGTAAAGAGACACAGTCACTTCCCTACTCCTCCTGGCCACGCTATTCGTGATACAAGACAGAATGCTGTTGGCAAAATATTATCTGGCAATTGCAATAGAGGAGATAATATGGAAAACAATTCAACAGCATCCTTCCTGTCTTCTCATGCTCTGTTCTCTTCAACAATAGAAAAGTTCACTGTTTCTCTGATCACTTTGTACCAATCAAATGTAATACAATTCACATGACTGTTTTTTAACTTCAGAATTTTACATTTCAAATAAGGTTCACGGTGCAAGTAGACAAAGCGAGTGAGCAGCAGAAAGAAAATCTGAAAAATTACTGACCAGTAGAACTGTCTGAACTAGTTTTATAATTGAAATTTACAGTGTATTATAAAACTCTCTGGAATGATAATTCTGATGATTAATGGAAGAAAGAGCAGGTAGGAAAAAGCAAGGTTCAAAAGTACAAATTAGACTGAGAAGCAGAAGGCGTTTATTGAAGTTCATGAAAAATTAAGACATTTTCCTGTGTAACTGTAACATTTGATGTAAAATCTGCCAAACAGACATTAATTATTCTCATAAAGCGTGTAAGGATTACGAGCAATACTCAGAGATGCCACATTATTCAAAGCCCCTAGAAAGACAAAAACTTTGCAGGACAATAAGAATATAAACACCTGAAGTGTCCAAAGAGAGACACGAAAGATTCAAATGACTAATCTGGATAAAGTAACTTCCAAAAAACACTTAGAGAATACTAACACACACACACACACACACACACATCAATCCTGTAGATATTTCGTTTCAATTGGGCTCATGTACAAAATGATCTTGGATAGCTCATCTATCGGTATCAATGCATTTTCTCCCCAAACAGTACCCGATTTCTGGAGAGAGGATTATTGTACTAATCCAGAACTAATTTCTTTGCAATAAATGTGAATTCAACAACTCACATGACTGCCCAGAGCCCAGCCCAGAAAGGTCAAACACAGCCTAGAAGTGGGAGTAGCTTGCAAGAATGGACCCTGGCTTCTCTTGCAAGTCATTCTCTCATCATTTAAAGTAAGGAATAAGTGAAGTAAAAAAACAAAACAAAACAAAACAAACAAAAAACAAAACAAAAATCACCCCAAAAATACTCAGGTGAGCCCAAAACCTACTGCTAATTGACAAAAACTATAAAAGGAAACAAAATTCTGCTGTGTATTTCTAAATTCAATCAAGTCTGAGAAAAGTCATTACTTCAAGAAGTAGACTTTAAGTACATTTATGTATGCACTGTTTCTTTCTGGAAAGGTCAATTAAATGTCAATAGAGTAGCTAAAAAATAAGAAATTATTTAACATTCAGCATTTACAGCTTGCCTGTTGGTATACTTTACATCTAATTATGTACTTCACTATCATTTCAGAAAAGAAATTCATAAAACATTTACAAAATATGTTCAGCACATTAGTCATGACTAGATTTTAAGAAATAATTTCAGAAATACAAGGGGATTGGAAATGAACTCAACTTATTTGAAGGGTTTTCATTTAAAGGAATAAAGTGTCAGCAGACAAAGTATCTGCAAAATCCCTGGAATACACATTATACCTTGTTACATATCAACATCAATGAATAAAACAGTCCACAGACATTTATAAGATTTTTTTTTTTTTATCCTTGACTAGCTGTATCTGCTATTAAGGATTTTAAAACTAGTAACTACATTCCTAGGAAATCTGCTTATAAAAAGAAAAACACATATTTTGAAAATTTTGATGCAGCTTCTGGCAAGCTGGCACTAAATGCTACAAAGGAAATCTCAGACCACCAGATGTCTGCTGTACAGTAGTCAGTAATGCTGTCAGTATTCAAATGAGGTCTCTCCTGTGTTTTTCTACTTGGAAATATCCCAATGAATCATAAACAAAAAAATAATCTTATGTTTTATAAACTGTCCTTTTTTAAGTTACACGGTGTACAAAACATATTACTAAGGTCCTGGTTCTGATATTCTCATTCTCACTAGTCATCTTTGTGGTTGGTCATGCAGCAAAGTGACATTAAAACAGGAGAAAGGTTACCAAAACCTTGCCCCAAAGTAATTAAATCAGTGCAGCAGCAAGACAGACATCAAATAGGCTAGTACGGAGCTAATAAGAAAGCAGTTACTTATCAGTCAGCAAGATAAGTCACACCTGCATTCATTTTACTAATTGTAATTTAGTAGACCTGGATTTTTCAGGAGACCGATAATTCCTTTCTAGCCCTTGAAAAAATAGTTAGTTGATCTTTTTGCTTTTGTGATTCTGGAAGCAGTCTAACCTTAGCCGGGGGCACGGGGAGGGGGTGGGGGGGAGGAACAACCAACCAACCAACATCAACAGCAATCACAAAAACCTGTATTATTTTATAGATATTTACAGGTAACAAGATACCTTTAGGTTGTCAACAGGTGGTCTCTTGAACCTCCAAAGCAATGCCAGCTCCTGCAAGATGGCCAAGAGTACAGTGGTCCCTCAGCAGCCTCTGAATCTCCAAGAATTGTGACCAGCAGCTAACCATTGCAGAAAGTTCATCGACAGGCCCTCTGGACTTGCTGGGGGCAATTCCTAATTCCCTGAAGCACAATATTAATTACAATGAGGGGAGTCTACTTCTGACTTACAACCCCACCACCAATTTTAGTTACTGTACACATGTGAAGTTTTTGATTTCTCATGTTTCATTGTTCCACCATCCCCTCTACTTCATCATTTACATCAGGTCTATCTCACTAGACTTTTTAAACTGTCTCTGACATTTTTCTGTCTTACTGACTGTAGCTGCAAAGGAAGGCTTACTCTCAGCAAAGCCTTTAATTTGTTTGTTTGTTTGTTTGCTTGACTAAAAGAAGTTTTGCTATGAAAGATCAGTATGAATTTTAAAGGTTTAAAGTTGTTAAATCCTGGAAATAAGTATTCTAGTAGCGCACTTTAGTGAATAGGTATGCCCACAAGTGGCTGATAACTTGGGTACAAGCTAGTGAAATTAAGACTATATTGATTGCATTTTAATTGAGACAAAAGAGAAGGTCTTTGAAGAATGCAGAGTCTACTATCTTTATATTGATGGATTTAATGGTGCACCTAAATGTAAGAGCAATTAACAGCTAAGTTAAATTTATTGAGCTTGAAGTTGTTTGGTAGCCAAGGAGAAAATTCTGCATTCATTTTAGCAAGTAGAAGTGAATGTCCAAGGCACCTGAGATATTACCAAACCATCAGGCAGGAGAGAGGGGTGTAGAAGTCATCCATTATCTTTTTCCCACCTGTATTTTTCCAGTGACTAGCTATGTCAGCTTGACAGCAACTTTGCCATTTTTTGAGCTTCAGAATGTTACCATACATATACCAGAATCAGATTAACTGACTTTTTACATAAAATAGAAACTCAGCCAAAGAAAAAGCCAGGGAAGTGCCTCTGCAAAGACTTTCCACTGCTGACACACTTATAAGTGACTCCTGGTCACTGCATTTTCCTTCACAGTATGAGTCAGTTTCTACTCTGATATGTTACTAAGTCATTGCTCAAAACTCCTTTCTTCAGATACTATGTGTAATGAAGATGGGATTTATAAATGGGGTACTTAATGTCAAAACATCATCAACAAGACACCATTGGCCAAATTCCACAATCGTAAGTATGCACTGAATTTAGTCAAAGTGTTAAGATTTCTAACCTTTTGACATAGCACTGATGAGTGTTATCACGAGTGCATTAGTGCGGCATTATGTGAAGCAGACAAACCCAGTCCTCCAAATCATCACATAAACAGGATTCTACACACACCTGTTATCTATATTAGTGCAAAAGTTATCTTAAAAGTCTTAATTAAAACTTTTATAAAGCCCCTCAAACTTTCACTGAAGTTTTCAGATACAGTGACATCAAGCTTCCCAGATATAAAGGCCAACTTCCTATATATTCTATGTTTTTGCATATAGAAAACATTTTAAGTCTGAAGTCCAGAAAACAAACGTTGTGTCTTGCTTTATTCAGTTGTAAGAGAAGCTATAACTATTTGAATGTAAAGTGGACTCTCACTATGAAAACATGAAAGGAGAATTGAAGGGAGACAATGACAGCATACAATTAGGTGTCTTGCTGTAGGAAGAAAAAAAAAAGGAAAAAAAAAAAAAAAAGAAAAAAGATTTACAGAAACAGCTTTCAAAGACAGGCACAACCTGAAAGCATTTGTCCAAATTTCTTGAAGAAAATGGCCTGGTGCTGACATATTTGATCTGTATAAGAAACTCTACATGCCAAGATAAGGACATTATCCAAGTACACAGTTTATATAACTCTAAGTGAAAACAGACACTAACAAAAAATAAAATACTCAAGAATGTTCCTTTTATATGACATACAAAAATATTAATGTACTTAAAGAGAATGAAAACAGGCATTTTTAATAATAACAAGTGCCTGTTATTGTCTACTACAAGTTTCATTAATTAGAATTATTCCTAAAGACAGTAATTCCTAAAATAAAAGTTATTTTTATGTCCTTAATCAAGATTTTTCCTCAGCACAAAAGGAAAGAATGATCTGATGACTCCTAGAAAGAAAAACATCTCAACAAACAAAACAGTCAGCAATTAAGAAGTTGATGAAGGAAGAGAGGAAGTTGCACATTGCTCATAATGGAATTTCTTTAGAATTGCACAACATAAAAATAAAAAATAAAATAAAATCGATCTCAGGTATAAATACAACTCTACAGCTAGATAAAGAAGACTTATGTGTCAGTTCATTCACATGGGTGAAGGAACACTAAAAGTTCTATGACATTTACTGAGACACTGGTTCTTATTTTAGTGTGAGGTATATCTAAAAGAACCTGAAATAAAATGTACTTTTTAAGCGCACTTGATGTTCTACAGTTTTCCTCAGTATATCATCATACATCCACTGATTAGCAAGTGCACACTCTGGAGTATCAGTGTGGCTTTTAAGTTTCTTCTGATATAAACCTACCTTTTTATCTGTGTTTTGAAGCAGCTGCACCAAGTCCATTTGCTCATTCTTCCTAAGGCAATCTCAAGATCCAATGAGCCCAAGGTTCTTTGTGTTCCTTAGACTGATAAAAATCATTCTCCATACCAGGTTTTACTGTGCAGAGTTTCTACACTTGAATACAGAGCATTTTTTACCTTTAGGAAATTCACTGCTATCCTTAAAGATAGAAACAGTCATAAGAAGAGATAAATTATTGAGGAGCAGTAATGATTTTCAGGTGCAGGCAATAGGTTTACTACTTGACTTCTTCAGCTGTTAACTCCAAGATGCTCTGTGTTAGAAGCACCTGGGAGCCATTCTTTCCAAGCCCTAAAAATGGTACAAGATTGCAATAATTATTGCTCTATTAGTTTGGCATCTACAGTTAGTCCCCATGATCAAACATAAGATTATCTAGTCATTAGCTCTGGAAAATATTGTAGCTGAATACACTATACACAGAAGCTTAAAAGCTTACTTTTGCACGTTTTTGATGCACAGTGCTCTTTACCTGAGGAACTTTACAGTTAAGTGGTTATAGTGACTTGTCAGCTAATAGTCCTAATACCCTCCAACCACTTGGCAACATTATGACATGAATGGGTAAATAGGTAGATGTGTCTTCAGACAATGCATGATTTGAGAAATTTGTCTACTGTGTTTTCAAAATATTGTTTAAAAAACCTTGTACCCTTCACATGCATTTTTAATTCAACCACTGTTTTTTTTCCCAGTAGGGTTTGGGTTTAAGCAGTTCACCTTACTTCGGGTGTCCAGCTACACAACCAGTTACACTGCGTAGTCTCTGTTCCCTGACTGAGCAGCTGTCCTTATATTTTTAAGGAGGAAAGCTTAAAGCAACATCTGGCTAGTACACCTATATTATTTACAGGCTTTTGTTAAAGCTTTTAACTTTTTCAAGAAAGCCTAAGGTGACATGAAATTATA
The DNA here is from genome assembly GCA_013398155.1 of Pedionomus torquatus. Lineage (NCBI taxonomy): Eukaryota > Metazoa > Chordata > Aves > Charadriiformes > Pedionomidae > Pedionomus > Pedionomus torquatus. Next base: position 421,269 of record VZRU01017562.1, on the reverse strand, counting down.
GTTATGTTTCCACCCAAAGAATTCAGAATAAGAATGTCCAGTTTCTGTGAGTATCTGTCATTTACTGCATCTTCATACTGCCACCATATTCTGGTATTACTATGATTATCCCATTACAAATTTGCCACTATTTTGTAGGTAATATTCTAGTGTATTGATGCCACAAACACATACATAGTTAACAATCTCAAAATGGGAGGGATAATAACCAACTCAAGCTCCTAAGCCATAATATGAAAAAGCGTGAGCCATTTACAAGAGGTTAAGAGCTAGACAGAAGAGTATACTTTACAAATTAAGCAGACAATTTCTGTTCTAGTCTTGATTATGCTACATGAGCATTGACAACCACAGCTTCTATGTAAACTGTTTTTCTTGCTCTGTCATGTGTTTTCTTCCTGTAGAAAACAGACAGGAATCCTTAATGATTCACTCAGATGTAACCACAGTGCCAAACAAGGAATTCATCTGAGATGTTTTTTGTGCTGAACTGCATCTCCAAATGAGACATGCACATCTGTAGCACCTAGTATCAGCCGTGATGCAGGACTGTTCTGTGCTATAATAATCAGTGATACAGCTACCTGCCAACACCATCCATTCCCAGAGGTATCAGAAATTTGGGTTCCAGAAACAGATCCCATAGTCACTAAAAAAACTACTGTTCCAGGTGATTTTCTAGCCCCATGATATATTAAAACAGCACAGACAAGTTCAGNAAAAAAAAAAAAAAAAAAAAAAAAGCTGCTCAATATTGTCCTTTTCACTACTGTTATATTTGTCTGGTATTTGACTGAATTTTACTTCATTGTTTACAATTTCCAGTTTTTATTAAATATATACAGTGCACAAATTTCAACCTGTGGATAATTTATAAGTGGCTGACTGCAACAACTTTGGTTTAAATAGATTGTATTCTCATGAATATTCAATCTGGTTTTTCACATCACATTGTTTTCTTTCCCTGCCTGGGTGACATAATCATATGAACTGGTTCTGGTTTCATTCACATTGAATGCTATTTTACTCTTAAAACTTGAATATGTGCCCAAAAATGCATTTTGTTGAATAAATTTCCCTGTATAAATATGTGGGCATGTGTGTGAGGGAGCTAATTAAAAACCCCACAGACACAGTCAAACCCAGATTCTATTGGGCAGGCAATGAAATTGTTCCCTTGCTACATACTGTGAAGTGATCTAAAAAGGAGAAACTGCTGTGCTACTCAGTTAATGGAACAGTTTACAGTATGATTCAAGACCTTCTCATTCAGAAATGACTGTGGACTGACTTTGAGAAAAGGATCTTTCTCCTGAAATGCACACATAGAAAGTGATTTACTTTATGCTTTCTATTACAAATGTGTATGGTTCCCACTTAAATCAGCCAAAACCCGAGATGATCACAATGGAAAACACGGAGATGGCTGGTTCAGAGCCCATCAGGTTTTATGCAAAGGCAAGATCCTAGGGGATCACTTTACATTTGTCTGTATTAAATTTTGCCTACCATTTCATTGTTACCTGGTTCTTGTAAAATCCTTCTGCAAGTCTATGCTGCGTGTCCCTGCACCCCTTACTTGAATAACACTGTATCATCTGCACACTTTGTCACTTTTTGCCTCTAACCAAGATACTCATATGTTTGTCTTTCAGCCGACTACTAATCCATGCTACAATCTTTCTTCTTGCCCTACTGAAGCCTTAAAAGCCCTTGGAGATCCGAGTTTTCCTTTTGGAAACTTCAGTGCATTGTTTTAGCAGACTCAAACATCCCATCGATATGCTTGCTGATGCCTTAAAAGGACTCAGTTACAAAGGCACCACCTCTGCTTCCAGAGCTGTGCTGAGCTCTGCCACCCCAGAGTCTGTCAAACTCTGCCCTTCAACAGAGATTCTGTTGATCTGTCCAGTACAGGAGGCAGAGTAGCCAGCCTGCACTTCCCCACATTGCTCCCACCAAAATTTTTTTCTTTTTCAGATGTTAGGGTTCCTCTCCCTGGATACCAGAACTTTATTAGTGTCAGTAAACAAGCTGCTTAACCCTTAAGCTGTCTTTGAACATGTATATGAATATTACCCAATCCTGGTGGCTTTTTGAGGCTCCTTACACCTAGTTATACCAGAGCTTCTTCTGCAGTCAGTGTATTTTCAAATACACCTTATGCTGAGCCCTGTCCTTCTCTGTTAGAATGCTCTGATGGAGCATTCCAGGGCGCAAACCTCCCCAGTTTCTTCAACAATGAACATCAACGTATAAAATTCATGCCATTTCCCTGTTTTTTCCTCACTCCTCTTTTGGCTTGCTAAATAATATTTTATGTTTAAGCTGCCAGAGTTTATAATATTTACTTTTCCCTATTTTTCTTATTCATATTTGTATTTATTTTATTCCTCTTTATCTTATTTCATGATTATCAGGCACAACCATTTATGGAGTCTTTGTCAGTCATCATAACGATAATCAATATAAGGGTCTGTGATAAACTGTGCTATATGAAATTATCTTCCTGGTCAGTCTTGTAGAATGAGAATTCCATCCTCTTTGCAGTTACTGTCACTGTCTCGGATAATCACCATAAGAAGCATCTCTAAGCTTTTTCTCTTTTTCTGTCAACAGAAATATTTTCATACCTCTATTCAGTCTTTCTTCCTATTCAGTCATGGGAGAAGAATTTGCCACCCTGCAGAGTATTCAATGTAGATTCGCAAAGGGGAGGAAGGGCTATGAAAGCTGGGTCTGCAGTTTCTCTACATAATTTCCATGAATCAGAAGTTATATTTATACAGAAGGAAGAATTTAAGAATATTTACTTACTATATATGGTAAAACTGATACTATTTATCCTTTTGCTGGTGATGTCTACAGAGATGAAGGTAGCATTTCTTTGGAGCTGCCGTAGACTTTACACTGTTATATTTGTAGACCCCACTGTTTTTCTTGGTCATTCCTTTGGGAAGCTAGAGCAGAACCAATAGAGAAGCAATAAAAATACAATAAGGAAAGACACCACCTCAAACCTAGTTAGTCACAGAGTAATACTTGCATACAGTAACTTTCAAAATAGAAGTAATCAGATGTGTCAAGAAGGTCAATAGATAATATTTAAATATGGTCTATTCTACTAGGCTTTATTCAATAGTATAATCTTTTGTTACATTAGTATTTCCTCTGGACTAGCCCAAAGACCTTCAGATATTGCATGCACATTTATTAAAAGATGAGCATGCACATTCTGGATCCTTGTATTTGTTCCAGGATAATATACAGTGCTTACAAATAAAGCTTTGATACATACTCAGGATAGAAATTTGTTTCTGATTGGCAGTTCATGCGTGCTTGGCATGCAGCAAAAGTGCTTCAAATATTAATGAAATTTTGATAGTTGAGGGGGTTTGGGTAAATAATTTTTAGCACTATAAGGAATTTTTTTTTCCATTAGTTGTCACTGAATACAAAGATTTTGGAGTATAAATATAGTTACACTACAAATCAACATCCATGGAATAGGAAGTCCTGAGTCTTGACAATAATCCTCTAATTTTGCTAGGTTTATTTCTTTGTACTGTAATTAAAATCATAGCTAATAGTATAATTATGGGTCACAAATAGCCTAACACCTTTTAATATAATGAAGCAGCTTCAACAATATTTCTATAAGAAAGAAAACCAACTGCTACTGACTTACTTTAGACAGTTCATGTTTTCAAGTTTAGATGTGAATGTGTTGAGCATTATTTTGAAAATACTTCTAGATTTTTAAGGAAGTAACCTTTTTATACATTTTCATTCACTGTACAGAATTTTGATAAGTATGTAGCTTATTCACTGATTGTTGGACATGTCTTTAGTGATTTCAGACAAGATAAATGTCTTCCACCATTAATTAGATTTAATTAGAGTTTTCACGGTAACCGGTTACTGATGTTATCTGTTATTACATTGACTCAAAAGGATACACACGTTTATAAACTACTTTGTTTTTCTTTATGTACTCAGCATTTCTATTCTAACCTAGAATCATGACCTCTATTTCCTACTGTTGTCTCTCAAAATTATATTGACCTTTGATGACCTTATCAATGATATCTATATAACTAAATTCTAGAGAAAGGCCTGACTGCTCTGAAAAAGGACAATAATTTCAAAGCAGAAAAACCACTGGCAAGTTACATATTCATCTTGCATAAAGGTGAATTTGATCTTGCCATTTCATAATGGAGAACTCTCTGGAATGCAAAGCTAAACTCCAGAAAAGGAAAGAGTTAAACAATATTAAATTGTGTTCATTTAGCCCAACCTTTCTCAAAGCTAGATATATGGAATCACAGAATTATCACAGTTGGAAGGGACCTCTAGAGATCATCCAGTCCAACTCCCCTGCTAAAGCAGGATTGCCTAGAGTGCATTACTCAGGACTGCATCCAGGCAGACAGATTTTGATAGCAAACTTCCTTCTAATTTGTAGTCTATTAAATTTCCTCTATTCCTAAATGTCTGAACAGCTTTGTCAACCAACACCTTCTTTTTCCTGCAGTGAACTCCCCAGTTTTGCAAACTCTGCAGTAAAGCTCTCCAATGAGTCTTACTCACCCAAATCCAGGTCATATGCTCCATGGCAAGAAGCCATAGTGGTATATATGGCCACGTATAGGTATCTGATTCATACCAACACAAGCTAACAGAAGCATGAAAATTTCTTTAACTAGGTTCCCAAAGTTTTGCTATATTCAGCAATTTCAGCAGCAGTGCGACTCTCAGAAAAGTCAAGAGATTTATGTAGAGGCCAAAATGTGTCCATCAAAAGTATGAAAACCCCTTTTTCTCATGCTTTAAATATAAGCAATGGAAAACACGTATATTTTCCCCACACAAAGAATTTTTTTTATTTTTTTGTATTAAAAAGAGTAAAAGTACCAATTTCTTTCCCTATGACTGTCTCTATAAACATTCCAGGGATACATCTGAGACATATTTGGAAATGCAATAGCTATATGTTTATGTAGTCACTCTGTGAAGGGTTCAATATTGTTAGCTTAACATTGCATATAATAGCAACTGGTGTGATGTCACTACTCTGTTAAAACATTACAAAAAGGAAAAGGCTGTTCTTATTCATTGGCAAATGTGTTCTTTAATGATAATGCTTTTTATCTCCCAGTTTTGTGTAGTATCTTGTGATTTTGTGGTAACTATGGTGACTATTCATTTTTGTTCTGAGTAAAAATGTGTTGTAAATCCATGAGACTTGCTGGCATATAAATTAAGGCTGTCTGCTGGAACTAGCATGCCAGAGTTCAGTTTTCCCACTTATCTTTAAATTGACATGTTCACTGTTGAAGAAAGTGTCTGCCTCTGGCAAGGAAAAGAAAGATTTGTCCTGAGTAGGTAGGAAAGGTCGTTTAGTTCAGTGCACAAAATACAGGTGCTGATGAGTACAGACCTAGGATTGAGTCAGTCAGGCTGAGCAAAGAAAATATTGGAATTACATTTTAAAAGGTGATGACGTCAATACCAACCAAGAGGAAAGAAGCAGGGAAAAAAAAAAAAAAGAAGGATAAGAAGTGAAACTACAGCTGAAACTTACCTGCCTCCTAGAGAGAGCAGCCTAACTCCTAGCTGTGAGAGCATGTTTCATCAGGCTGCAGTGCACAGAAGCACTGACACAACACCCCTCAGCTCCTCGTTGCTGAGTGCCCTGCTGCCATTCTCCAGGCCAGTGTAACCTTGTCCCTGACAAAACGCCTACTAATATTTAATTCTTCTTAAAACAGTATCCCTGAACTTTGGTTACTACATTTTCAGCACCACATAATTAAATGGATTAAAGCATCTCACCAATATATTTTTCCTTTCCTAACTCCCCCTCATCTGTTTATCCTCTTTTACCTCTTTAGAAAAGTAGATTTTCATTCAAGACCATTAATGCTAAAAGGTAGAATTATACTTCTGTCTGTATTGCAGCAGCTGCTTGCATTTCCAGTGTACCTGAAATTTCATATATTTTCCCTGTTACTTGGGCCCTGATCTGGTCTGTCACCAGTATAACACAGAATTGTAGTGTAATTCAGGTTGGAAGGGATTTCAGGAGGTCATCTGCTTTAACCTTCAGAGTACAGTCAAAATTGATCTCAGACCAGGTTGCTTAATCTGATTTCAGAACAGTTCCTCCTGAAACATCCAGGTGTAGATGTAAGAAGAAACTGCCTGCAGCAAAAGTAATTATATGATAACTTGATGAAGGGCATTGCAAACAAAGGTCAACATATTAGTCATATTTCTTTTAATCCAAACAGTAGTTTATCTTGAAATATTATCTCCAGAATTACTTTCAGAATTCCCAGTCCAACCTCAGTATCAAGTTTCACTGCATTACGTCTCCAGATAAAGTCCAGGGTGTGTATAAATTTTATGTGAATTGAAGCCTGGAAGATTTATGCCTTTTGACCTTTGCAAACCATTATTACACCATTATCTTCCAAAGCATTAATTAATAATAAATGCTTCATTCATCATGAAGCTAAGCTTAGTTTTTCACATCCTCCCAACTCTAGGTTCCCAATTCTATTAAAAAAGCTTAGCACTAGCACATCTTCATTTCCAGATGCTTAAGTCTCTTAACTACAGAATTGATGCAGCAGCATGTTTTAGTATTATTACTTTTCAGATTAAGCTAAAGCAAGTATCTGTTTCCTTTTCCCATCTGCAAGACTACTTTACACTAGCTCTTTATTTTGGGAAAAAAAAAAAAAAAAAAGTATTGATGTTTTAAGTAAACCATTTCGACACAGTGAGACAAAGCATTAGGTCTCACAAATACTAGCAGCAGTTTCCACTCTGCTACATTCCCATGATGTCAGGTTGAGGCTCCAGAAGATTGAAATCATTATTTTCTGAATTTTAGATATATATATAATAGTGGAGATGCACTTATAATAGCTCAATGAAAGGTAAATAACACACACGTGAACTTTAGGAAGACCAGTGTTGTACTAAAGCCAATTTTAACAGATCTGCCAATCTACGTATCATACTTAGGAAGACCTCCAATTTGAATGGGTTTTCTTCAGAGACCACTGCTCCAGTGATTCTGTCTTAAATCTGACAAAGCTTAACAGAAATAATATCATACCAAAAGTAGCATCCCTTGCTCCAATTCACAGGAAAATGCCGAAGCAAGGAGAATTTTGCCCATTGAGGACATAGTTGAAATAGGAGGTAAAAACTCTCCCCTACTTCCCTTCAGTGGGGCACAACAACTGATAAAATATAGTTTCCTATTCACCAGAGAGCTCTATGGAGTAAAACAAGCAATATTTCACATCAAAAGTATAAGCATTCCATCCTGGAAATGGCAAAAGTCCCTTTCCGTCATGTATTTTTGCAGATTTAATTTGCCCACTGGAACTTATGCTCACACATAAGTTATGCACAGTAAGTACAGCGTTATTTTAGGGTTTTATGTTAGTGCTCTGAATACCTCCTTTCACCTCAGCATACACACCTCACACAGGCTATGCTAAATTGTAATATCGTTTCCTTTGTCCAACAAAGTAAAGAGAAACAGGAGCCAGATGTGACAGCTATCTGTATCATTAGTCAAGTCACAGCGACATCACCAGCAGCACAGCTTTTAAATTTGGAGATTTATAAGATGTCACCCTAACTGCAGTAGAGGAAAGCATGATCCAAGCCCCAAAAGCAAGTACAGAGAGACAAGATGAATAAAGTCTGGTTAATAGTTGGTGCAGGAAGGAGTCCCTAGAAGATAAGATTAAGCAGGCCTTGAAAATCTTTTTAGGATTCAAAGCTGAAAACTGCAAGCACACACTGAATCAATTAGTCACACCATTAATTAAGCTTTCTAATTTTATCCATTTAGTACACTGGATTTACATACTTTACTCAATATATTTCCTTCTGAATCTCAATTTCTTCACTGAAGATGACTCTAGAAGACAAGAAATAAAGCAAGCACATTTGGAAATTCAGGATTGCAATCTCAATTTACACTAATATTCCCCCTAATGTAAGAAAAAATAAGATGAAACACAGCCTTCAGCACTTTTCAAAAGCTAGCAGTAGGACTTACAATTTAGGGGGAGAGGAGCTGAAGCTAAAACACAATTTAACCAGAAGAGAAAAGCCCAAACCACAAAATCTATTATTGATTCATGTCTCAGTAAAAATGCTCCAAGATCTTCTGCATCAATATGGGATTGGATCAGTCATTTTATTATTCTGAACACAGTAAAGATCTATAGGTCAGGAATAAGAATGTTTGCTTTGTATTTTCTTGAGAGGTGAAACTTCTTAACTGAATCTTACACTTAATCATTTCCAAATCCCAGGCTATATCTGCTGATCCCTGTTTCGATTTAAAATAAAATTCATTTTCTGGTTTGCTGCATGACTTTTATTTCAGATTTGACTTAGAGATTTATGAACGGGATATAGCTTTTCTTGCTGAACACTCCAACAACCTTGGTCCCTGCGGTGATTTCCACATTGCCGCAAGCGGGAAGAAACACTCACTGCTGTAAAATGATACAACATCCCTACTTCCAAAGCCAAAACAAATTTTTGAAGGGTGAAGCATTCAGTTGCAGGAGGGATGAAAACCCAAGGGAATCTAGCCCTTGCAACATTCTGGAAAGGCAAAGCCAGTTTTCAATTCATTACTTCTTAATTAGGAAACAGGGAGAATCTGGGCATACAGTAAATCATCACTGGTATGGAAATGGGGGGACAAGCAGGTTATTGATTGAACTCAGAGTTTCCCCTGTAGTCAATAACACTGAAATGTTACTTTGACTCAGAGTAAAATGGTTTCTCCTCAAGACAACTACTCCACACTGCACTACACAATTTACCATGAAGGGCACTATTTATCGCAAATAGAGTGTAGGGTTCTGAAGGCAGAGCTGATCACAGCACAGCACACAGACATAACCCCTTGCAGTATAACGTCTTTTCTGCCGCACATTCTGGGTTAATGCCTTAAACAGTACTGACTACTTGCACACTGAACTGCTTGGTACCTTTACTTGCAATACCCTTCCACGTGCAAGTTAAAAATGCAGCAGAGCTGGTCTTTTTTGTATACCCTAACACCCAAGTACAGGTTGAGGCCTGAGGTGCAAAATGGTCTGGAGCAAAGGCAAAATTCAAAGTGTTCAAATTCAAAAAGTCAATGCTTAGAACCCCGCCGAGGGGATTTGCTTAATGCCTAGGAACACTGTTTTTTGCAGAGCCAAATTTATTTAGTGTCCAGCTCACAGTGACTGTGAGTTTCAGTAGCGTGGGATAAACACACTCAGTGTATCCATAGGCCTGTTGTCTTTAATGTCCATACAGAGACTCCCATGAGGGCACACCACAGTTCTATTCCTGCTAACATACAGGAGTGTCCTTCCAGAGGAAAGTCTCCACAAAAAATATATGCTCTATGTATAATGTATATCACAGAGTCATAGAATGGTTAGGGTTGGAAGGAATCGTAAAGATCACCTCATTTCAAGCCCCCACCCCTGGCCCCAGCCATGGGCAGAGACACCTCCCTAGGACCAGTCCCATCCAGCCTGATCTTGAACATTTCCAGGGAAGGGGCATTCACAAATCTGGGCAACTTGTTCCTATGTCTCATCATCCTTACATTAGAAAAAATTTCTTTCTAGTATCTAATCTAAACCTCCCCTCTTTCAGTTTAAAACAGGTCCAGCGGATGGCCACAAAGATGATTAAAGGAATGGAGCACCTCTCCTACGAGGACAGGCTGAGAGAGCTGGGGCTGTTCAGCCTGGAGAAGAGAAGGCTCCAGGGAGACCTAATTGCAGCCTTCCAGTATCTGAAGGGAGCCTACAGGAGAGCAGGAGAGGGACTCTGTTAGGAAGTGTAGTGATAGGACAAGGGGTAATGGCTTTAAACTAGAAGGGAGGTTTAGATTGGATATTAGGAAAAAATTCTTTCCTGTGAGGGTGGTGAGGCACTGGAAAAGGTTTCCCAGAGAAGTTGTGGATGCCCCATCACTGGAGGTGTTTAAGGCCAGGCTGAATGGGGCTTTGAGCAACCTGCTCTAGTGGAAGGTGTCCCTGCCTATGGCAGGGGGATTGGAACTCGACGAACTTCAAGGTCCCTTCCAACTCTAAGCATTCTATGATTCTATAATAAAAACATTACCCCTCGTCCTACCGCAATACTCCCTTGACAAAGAGTCCCTCCCCATCTGTCCTGTAGGCCTCCTTTAGGTACTGGAAGGCTGCTCTAAGGTCTCCCCAGAGCCTTCTCTTCTCCAGGCTGAAAAAAACCTTCCTCAGCCTGTCTTCTCCTTATCTCCTCTGGACTCATTCAAACAGGTCTACATCCTTCATGTGCTGAGGACTCCAAAGCTGGACACAGAACTCCAGGTAGGGTCTCACTAGAGCAGAGTAGAAGAGCAGAGTCACCTCCCACAACCTTCTGGCCACACTTTTGATGCAGTCTGGGATGCGGTTGGTTTTCCAGGCTATGAGTGCACATTGCCAGCTCATGTTGAGATTCTTATCCACCACCCATCTGTTTAATACACATTGAAGTGCAGAAGCTATGTAGCTATTTGGTGTATAAAAAATGCCAATGACTTTGAGGCCAAATCACCTTTTAAATTGGGATTTGGTGCCTATATCATGAGGATGATGGGGTAACACGTGGGGGCTTGTTTGATTTTGCATTTTGATATTTAGTTCCTGAAATCACTGAGGGAGCCAAGTGACTGTTCTTTTTAAACTGATACACTAGCAACATTATTCCAACATTCAGGCACATCAGTGCTAATAGAGATCTTACCTCTGTGCATTTATTCTTTTAGCCTAGGACTCAGATATCTAGAAAAGTGACAGAAGGAGCAAATTAACTGAGAACTGAAAATTATTCTGTACAAATCCATTTGAGGAAAAATCTTCAAGTAGAGAGCACAAATCTGTGGGATTCAGATCTAAGTTTAGCTGAAAAGCATGTAACTTTCAGAATACCAAGCAGCTCAAAACAATGAAATCAATGTTCAAAATCAAAAAAAAAAAAAAACAAAAAAAACCAAACAGATCAATAAAAAATTAGTAACCAAACTACACATTCAGAGATTAAGGTGTGAAGAAGATGTATCTTGGAGATAGGCGTACATTAGTTTTCAGATATTGTACTTTATATGGAAATAAAATGGGACATTAATCACTAACTCACTGATGAATATAACGTGCTCACATTTTAATGAGCCAGCTGAAAATTTCACTTCCATTACAGTTCTGCTTTGCAAAGCACTTCCCAAATAATTAATTTCAAGCAAGTTACTTCATTCTACCAATATCTTCCTGACTGTCTAGCATTGCTCATATACTCAATTTCCAAATTCAAAATGAGATAAACAGAAGTGTTATTCTATACACCTAGGAGCACTGAGCCATTTGGCACTTCCTCCATCACAAAGCACAATCACTGTACTGGAGACCTCTCTTGTATTTTTTCATCTGATTTACAGTATAGCAAATTCTTTCTTTTTTCCACGGAAGTAACAAAACATAACGGAAAGTATCATTTATTCAGTCTTTTACATCTTCAAATATGCTACAAGCATGGATTTTCACAAAATCCTTTACAGTTAGAAAGTATGTACTTCCAGTACTTGATCTAAAGTTGAAGAAAACAGCCCTATCAATCTTAGTTATGTGTATGCTTCTGCAACTTTTAAAGTATTTGCTTCACTTTGTATGTGAGGAAGGAATATCATATTAGCCTTTTTTTACTGCAAAGCACTGAGACAAGAGGTCTTGATTTCAACACATTTTAGATTAGAAATCAAGTCAGTCTGAGACACCTGTTTAAAATAGAGATAAAATGGGTAGTCCAGAAGACAGTTCACATCTTCAGTTAACTGAGTTATATTCTGTAACAGTTATAAACCTCTGATGATTTTAGCAGTAACCTGCTATGGTTATGGTTAACTTGGTATGGTAACTAGGGTACTTAGGATAAGTGTTTAAGATCATAGTGGATGAATTAAAATGTATGGTGGCATACCAGAAAATGTTTATCAGAAGAGGAAAAGATGGTTCATCATTTTTCAAGACCTAACAGACCCCACCCCACCTCCAAAGATGGACTTTACAAAAGCATCACAGAAAGTGGTCATTTATATCTCTTTTGAAAACCTCTCCCAGCATGAGTGAATTATTCACTAAAGCACACAGACTATTGCAGCCAGGACTGGACTGCCGAGCAGCCTTGCCCTCACAGTTTGCCTATCCCTCAGACAACAAACAAAGTTAAACCAGAGTACTCAACATTAAGGAACTCCTTTCACATACCATCCTGCTTTGCAAAGGCTTCTGATCAATATACTTTTGAACGTGAAAATGGTAACAATGATGTGATGTGATGAATATTGGTATCAATATCTGAATGGGTTAGATGAAAATATTCTGATATTTCTCTCACTTGCTCTAACTGTCACTCATTCAAAAAGTTTTAAGTTACAGTAATGAACAGGGTAGGCCCAGAAAGACTGATATAAAAATGGCCTACATAACTCGACCAAAGAAAGACATAGATCTAATAGGTTTTATGAAAGACAACAGGGCCAATCTTTGCAATGCCCAGGTAAAGAAACTCTCAGGGAGCAAACCGGCCAGAAAGGATCTGATAATATTCTCAATTACATGGATATAAATCTGAGATAAGTGCCACTGGCATCAGTTTCAACATACATTTTAATTGAGATCAAAAATCTAGCCAGTATTTGTTTTCTCTACCAAAAGTCTGAACTTTTGGTAGATCTGGTATTTTGCCTGTACTATATTCCCAGGGAAATTGAACAACTAGCTCTTTGGGCAGGCATTCATCTCAGTCTGACCACATGTGAAACATTTTGACAAATGTGTCACATGCAAGCCATATTAAATTCTATTGAGCTGAATTTTGAGGTGAAGTCAAAAAAAAAAATACCAGGAAAAACAAAAAGGATGAAAAATCTGTAGTAGTGGTAATCAAAAACACATATCAACTCCAAGACTTTTCAGCACTGTAAGAAAAAGCACTTACTTGGAGGGGCTGATCAGTAGAGAAGTGTATGATAGCAGTGATTTTTCCAAACCTTAGTTTGCAGCCCCTAGCAATGTATGGGTGAAGAAAACAGAACTGAAGATGAATTTTTAAAGCTTATCACCAAAGGCACCTTGTAAATACAAAGAAAGTGCAAACTCTACAAAAGCTGTAGATCTGCTGCTAATGCTGTTGTTCCTGAGGTGGCCTCATTATTTTTCTCTTACACTATATAAAACGATCAAGCATCATCAAAGACATCTATACCAAAGTTGGGTTTTGCTGTTTTGTTTTTTTTTTTTGATGACAAGAACAAAGCTTGTACAAAAACATATCCCAAGGACAGGACAGAGTTGTGTAGTCCTATTTACACCCATATTTTGAGTAGATTATGTTATATAATGCTCAGTGTGTCTCTTAAGAAAGAGATTTTGAGAGATTCTGAAGACAAAACACAAAAACAAACCAGGATCCAAAAACCAGGTAGCATCTGCCGTCATCAATGTTCATGGGGCAGTCAGGAAACAAGTAGGATTCCTCGGATGCCATCTGCATTTCATTGGTATTGCTGGTCCTACTCCTACAATAATGCATGTGTTTGAAAGATTATGAACAGTTTACTCAATGACTTTTCTATATATTATCAGGTAATGCATATGAATGAACATAGAGCGTAAGAGATTCTTTGGTCCTAGTAGCACAAATACAAAGCACAGCGCACCTGAACACTACATTTAGGGACTGTGCCTTTTCTGATGGATTTCTACTTGGCCTTTGTGCTAAGAGGACCAGTGCCTCCCACCTGCTCTTGGATCACAACTCAGCTCTTCATTAAAAACAAAGAGCCATGCAACACACCCCCATCACACCGAGAAAGCATTTCATGTTTAACAGTAGGATTTCATATTTTATGGAGTTTTAGTTCTGGCTCCACTGTTAAGAGTAAGCTGAGTTTTGTGCTTAAAACAGCAATTCCAGATCTTTGAAATGCATCAAGACATTCTTTTATGTAGTTTTAAAGCATTTATGGTGTGTATCTTTGGATTTTGTATAGTCTGAGAATACAAAGTAACAGTTACTTGGAATTAAAATTGGTTTGGAAATGGTTCCTTTAAGACATTAACAAATTGCTCACATAATTTGTATTTATCTTAAATTATCCAAATGCAAAGATTTCTGTTCTTCCTGTCTTGTATCAAAACCAGCTCCAGTGGTGTATGTTGGCATTTAAATAGCCAAGATTCTGACAACCTAAGAAAAGGAAACTGATTTCAAAATCACTAAGGTATTTATAATTTGTATGATCATCTCAACAATAATAGTGGTTAAAAGCTAATTGTACTTTACTTTTTGGAGCATAAAAGGTAATCCTGAACTAAAAATACAGAAAAGTTCTCAAAGGTCAGAATCGAGGCACGTCTTCAGTAAAATAACAACTGCTGGAACAGGGAAATAATGAAGATTCATGTTTAATACTGATTAGAACAGTACTGATACAAGGTTTAGTAGAGTTTTTTGTAGTTTTTTTCTGTTATATATAAGGCATGAAACCTTAGAATAGTTTTTTCTAGTTTAAACCTTTTGGATATTTGCTTATCTCAAAGAGCTAACCCCCATGAGCAGAGCAGGAGCAAAACAAAAGCCAAGGTCACGAAACTCACTGAAACAGGACCTGAGGCCTGGATGAGCTCCAGGGATGATCTGAGCTTGCGCAAGACAAGAGGGGTGAAAAGTTTATGGTGAAGAAGACTACTGACTTCATCCCTGAGACCCATAACAACCACTACCAAGAAGTACGGCGCAGACGCAAAGGGGCAGAGAACTAATTTTACTACGAAGCGGGGATAGCTACTGAATACGTATAGGTGTATTACGTAATCTCATGAATATGTAATATTTAGGACATATAACCACAGAAAATGACCGTGCTTGGTGCACACACCTTTGGGAGCGATCCTGTGTGCGTCCAGCACTGAATAAACATATCTCCTTTATAACTCTCTAAGGTTGTGAAGCTGCTGTTCCGTGCATCAGTACAATACAATTTCTTTCATAGTTAAGATGCTTTTGGTTAAGAGTCACTGAAGTAACTTGAACCATTTACATTCTTAGTTTACTATGATTTTGCACAAGTTTTTTTTTTCCTCCCCATCAGTCTCAGTGATTACTTACCAAAGATATTTATTGTCTCTATATTCTATTCCTCATTACCTTGGGATAGGACAGCTACTGTCCTCTTTCTCCCCACTGAGACTAATATGAATTAATGTTCATGCTGAAGAAAGACCAACACTTTGCAAAGTTTCTTCTAAGGAGATAAGCATATTCATGCCTCTACTGAGACAAAAGCTCTGTTTTGAAGAACAGCAAAAGGAATTGTCAGTCATACATATTTCTTTGCTCAAACTATTCTTTTTGTCAGATCTAGTGTCCAGAGACAATAGGAAGCAAAGGGCAACAAGGGGTGCACAAACATGCCAGGAAACGTACAGGAAAGGAGCTGAAGCAAAGGAAACCCTTCTTACATTCCAGCATCCTCATGTTTCTCTGATGAGGTAAAAAAAAAAGAAACAAAGCTTAACTTTTTTAAAAAAAAAAAAAAAAAAAAAAAAGAGACAGAAAATTATACATTCACTATAACCACAGAGGAGAAACTAGAACAGTCCGTGTGGCCTCCTTCTCCACTTCCTTAGTCACTGGAAATAAACTGCTTTATTTCTGCAGCTCTCTCTCACTCACTACTTAGTGATTCAGAGGAAACAAACACACAACAGTTTCAATCGAGATACCTGTCTGAGATTTGTGGGCACCAGAACAGAGAGTTTGCACAAATTTCTGAGTCTCTGAGGTACTGTTTTTCGTACTGATTAATCCATAAAGTTTGCATTAATCAGCATTTCTCCAGCTGCATGTTGACACCAGCTAAGACTGAAAAGCTCCGCTATAATTCAAGAAAGCTCTAATAAGCAACACTTCATGTGGAATTCATGTGAGGTCCTTACCCCAGCCAGCCAGCTGATTTCAAATTCTGCTTGCAGATATGTAAACCAAATTCTGAATGAATGACGGGTAATTTCTTTTAACAATGGTCAGAAAAAAATTCTCCATAAGAAGAAGGAATAAAATATTTCCCATTCAAACATTTTTATTGCCACATGCTTTTAATTAGAGTGCATGTTCTGTTATGAAAAACACACTAAAATAGTAGGTTGTGATCACATGTAATCATTACTGTAGGGAGACACAGTCATCAATTCTTCCTTGGATGTTTAGGCTTCCCTCCTCTGCTCATTCTACATATGACAGGGACCCTGTCTGGAGACATCACTGTATCATAAAGCAGAGGATCTTGTACTGCACCAGCTTATGCCTGAATATCCCATAGTGAGTCCCCTCTTCAATAAATCCAACTTCTGCTTCTGATCAACATCTTCACCTTTTGTTTCTGCACAGTTGATCATGATGTCATCCAACAGCTACATCGCAGAGGCTGTCTATTTAACTTCCTACACTCAAAGCACACAAGGTAGGGCACTCTCTCTAGTTAGTCATGGACAGTGTTCATGTTTAATGAATGGATAAACAAACAAAACTATCTTCCAGAATTTGGGGAATTTTTATAAAAGTGAAAAATAGGAAAATAAATGTTTTAGATCAAACCAAATATGTATCTTTACATCTACCAAGCCAAAATGACCTATCAGAGAAGAAAAAAAAAAAAAAAAAAAAAAAAAAAANAAAAAAACAAACAAACAAAAAAAAAAAAAGATCAATAATGACTAGAAAGCTTGGAATGAGAAAAGAAGGGGAGGAAGCATAGAAACAAAATTTTCAATACCACCCTAGCCACTCAATAAGAACAGTGAGCTAATCATTCTCCAGCTCTCTGTCTGGCGGAGTTGACACACTTACTTACACTTAGACATCTAGTGCCCTGTCAGACGCTTTAGGGGTTTTAGCTTGGCCTTCAGCTGATGTGCTAGAAGAGCACAGGTCTCCCGTTGGTCTTGTGTCATGTTTGCCAGTTCTGCACAGATGTGTTGCATAGCCTGAGGGCATTCCAAATAGCCTTAGACACTTCCACATAACCAATGAATTGCAGCCAGTGTCTCAAATCCTGCAGTGCCGTGGGACAGTCTGATTCTACGCATGTGGTCTATTTGCCAAGGTGACCCAAATGGGTCTAAATAATCTGCCTTTGGAAGCCAAGAATTGTGACCTGCTCAAACAGCTAATTCTTCTCTCAGTGACTGGATTAAATTAAATGTTCTTATTCCTCTTGCTGAATCCTTTCACTGAAAACCATAAAACTATTACATATTGCCACAGGCAAGCCTGCGTCTGCTAAAGTCTTCGTAGGAGTCTTCAAATTCTTGAAATACAGCAATAAGACTCAAGCACTTTGTTGTTTAATTTCAATACAAAGTTTTTTTTCTAAAATCAAATCACTTATTTTTAAAAGTCTAGTGAGAAGTAATTTCAGAAAATCAATATTGATCCATGCTATAGAAGTTCACAATAGTCATAAATTAACAGTTTTATTAGGGAAGTAGAGATGGATTTATTGCATGAGCGTGCTGAGGAGGCTGTCAAATGGTGAAATGATAAAACTTTAATATCTCACCGGTGGAAAAACATAGTGCACTGTAAACTTAACAAAAAAAAAATAAATGCTGAGCTGTTTCAGTTACTTAATTTTTGTAGTATGAAGGCTTTCCTTCCTTGCATCACTTTAAAAAAAAAGAAGAAGCTAGAACAGTGACCCAGCCTGCTGCTGGCACTTTCTTGTTGACACTAACACAGGATATCATTACAAAACTGCCTCTAAGGCAACAGGGGAACATACATCACTTTTTCTGCACTTCTGCATGTAGTTCTCTTCAGCACAGACTCTGGCTTTCTCTTTAACTCAGTGACCTTTTCCACAGGCTTCTGCAAAGAGGTCATTTACAAAGCAGGGAACTTGACTGGTTATAAAGTATCTTGCTCTATATTGGAATAAGCTCATTTTTCCCTTTTGCAAAGTGTTTTGAAATGTACCAGTCATAAGACAAGCTTTTTGAAGAGTTTTCTCTTTTCAGGAATACTGAAGGTGGTCAGCCCCAGCAGAAATAGTCCAATAGCTTGAATACACTCAGCCTCGTGCACCTCTCTGTAACTTCTGAATTTTCTTCATTAACACAAAATTCCCAAGTAGCTGTCAACACACCAAATATATTGTTTATACTGGATAATTTAAAAAGACTAGCCTGATTTTGATCAATGTCTCATCTCTGCCTGAATATTGACTCTGTTCAGATTTCAAAAATAACGAGCACAGAACCACATACCTATCATTAAGGTACAGATTCTATTCATTTTATTTTCAATATACCTAGTGCTACTGACAGATTCTGGAAGAGCCTTTAAGAGTGCAGACATTTTATCCTGTTAAAAACCATGCACCAGAAAAACAGGACCATTTTAAATTTTAGAAGCTAGTTTGACATACTGTATAAAGTTATAATGGCTCTGCTACATCCAGTCTTTCCTCCTACGCATTTTGGCGCAAGTAAATAAAAGACACGAAATCAGTGGCAAGGATTGAATCAAACTATCTACTAAGCAGGTGCAAAATAAACTCTCAAATGAGAATAAAACCTTTTTTAAAAGTTATGGTCCCTGTGCTGCTGTAAGTGCCGCTTTTCCATTTAGAAAATAAGAAAATTGGATGATGTAAATTTTGTTCTGTTAAAACCAACGACTAAACAGTATACATTAACTAAGTCAGCCCTATGCTAACTAAAAACAATGGAGAGAAAAATTGTATGTATTCTAATTAGGAAGTAAGAACAGTTTCATATCACATATTAGAAAGATAATCAGAAGACCTACATTTTCCAGCTAAATACTTTTTTCAAATACAGTTTATGTCCACATTACCAAAAAGAAATAATTATTCTGGTCTGAGGAGATAGAAAAATACGGCATGATTAAGAGTATAAAAAAAGTCCAACTAACAAAACAAGTGAGAGGTGTGCACTACTAAAGAGGTATTTAGGGTTAAATTATATGAAATAGAGAGAAACCATTGCAAATGCACAGGTAGACTTTACTTGACTGGTCATAGTTGTCAGTTATGAGACAGCAGAGAAATATAGAATTGTCTGTCAGAGACTGCAGAGAATTGTTTATTTTGCTCAATAAACCATTTTATATGCATGGTATCACACACTACAGAGTATGCATTCATCAGCCAGCACATTCCCAGCTCTCACAAAGCAATTTAACAGGATGCTGCCAACTTGAAATATGAAGATTCTGATGTCCTAGCCCCATCCACACCAAAAAAAAAAAACCAAAAAAAAAAACCAAAAAAAATCCACCAACCAAACAAAACACCCTAAAGATACTTAGTTCTAAAAAATACTTTCCGTGTGAAGCCTTCTCCTCCCAACTTTTTATGATTTTATAATCATATCCGTGTGAAAGATCCACCCATTGGAAAACTAAGTGCATTAGTAAGGGGTTAACTAGAAAGAATTAGCCTCTTTTATTTTATATTTGTTACTTGTAATAAAAAGCTTGCCATTTATAGAAAATACAGCTAAATATTTAGAAGGCAGTGTGGCTTTTTCCTGTTTGTAACTGTTTAAGCAGCATAGTCTGTAGGCCAAACTAGCAGAAATATACATGGGCTCGTCAAGCTCTAAAATGCTATACAAGTATCAAAAATGCTATCAATTCAGGTGCCATTCCTTCTGCTGAATGCACCTAATAAAATGACTCTAAAAGCATATAATTTTTTTTAATAGAGTTTGCTGATCAAATGGTGTTCACGACTTCAAAAATTCAAGCAATGGTTGGAAGACATAGAAACAGCTACCTGGATGTTTAGCCTGAGCATAGAAAAAAGCACACCAATTCCATGAAATTTTAACATCCCATAAGAGCTAAAGGCAGGTAAGCTCTGACATTCAAGGTAATTGCATTCTGTATATAAGGGACCTTTAAAATTTACCAGCCAAATCTCCATGAGCAGGTTCTGTGGGATTTTATAAGAACATCTTGCCTATCTATATACCCTGCAAGATCTGCTGTGATAGAAATGAAGGAAAGAAGAATCTTTGTATGTGATTTCCTCACTATACAAATATAGTAATTATAAATAAAAAAATAAATATACTAAGTAGTTGACATGAAAATTAACAGAATTGAACACATACGTGCCTTGTTCAATGCACAGATAAATCCAGGTCGCTATGAACCCTCTTTCAATTTCTGTTTGGCTGCTTTTAGTAGTAGTTGGCAATGAAACAGGAACAAAATGTAGCATACCACAAAATTTCCATTTTTATTCCATTAGCCTAATAGCAGCCATAGATTTCAGGAAAAAAAATAATCAAAATTACAATGAAATAATTTATTTCTTTCAGTATCTTAAAACAATATAAAATTAATTATTCTGAAATATTACAGTTGAAAAACATGTACGAGACAATTATGGTTTTATAAGAACTACTTTTTGAGTTGAGTTATGCTTTTAACAACCATTTGGTAACTTTCATTCTTATTACTATTACCATTTTATTGGTCATTTTTTGCTGCAGACCACAGAATTTGAATCACCCCAGAATCATATTTCACACTCAGCTAATTTGGAACATCTCCTAAAAATTTCACAGCTGTGAGCAGCACTCAGAAGAAGCCTCTTTAATAGGTGTTCTCAGGCTTTCCACCAGCTAGCCATCAGTCAGTCACTCCATCACCACCCATCCTTCAACTTTTCCTTTCATGAGAGAATCAAGTGGCAAGTCTATGAAAATATGGCAATTGTAAACTTGGACAAACATAGTCCTTAAAATCCTTTTCTTTTTTGTCTATCAATGCCATCTACAGCTAGAAATACTGTGCAGATCAGAAGGGCAGGGGAGAGGCTGCAGCCCCCTAGATCTCCTATGAAGACCTTGGTGTTCATTGCCAAAACCAGTGGCCTGAACAACACTGACTGCACCCATGGTGCCTGGCTCCCCTCTCCCCTGCAGGACAGCTCTCTCCTCCTGCTCCCAAGATGAAATCTGCAGCAGAAGATAGCACCACTACGTATAACGAGCTAAAACACTGTTTTCACTAACAGTTTTGACTGTACACCTAAGAGGATATATCCTTTAAATACAAAATGACCAGAGTTTAGCTTTTATAGCCTCAAAAGCAGCCCCCATTCACAAAGCCAGATCTCCATATGTTAATTTACTATTGTATAGTGCTACTACTATCAATACATGATCTTATCTTCTCTAAAATTGCCTAAAAATAAAAATAAGATTGCAGAAGAAGCCAGAACATATATTTCACAGACACCTTAAGACACCTAAAGATTAAATTATTGATCTTTCTGTTCATCTTTGTTTACTGTAATTTAAAAGCATAATTTATTCTTCGATTAATATAACTGTAGCCAGAACATATATTTGCTTAAGCCTAACTGAACAAAAATTCAAAGAGAAAAAGGGAGCTACAGTTAAAAAGTACCTTCAAATCGTGAGACAATGAACAATAAAAAAATACTTTTCTGTTTACTAGACTATTGTCAAAACTGTCTCCTCTATACTTATTATCATCATTCAATCATAAAATCACAGTATACCGTTCTCTCACATTTAATGGTTAAATGAGTTCTTTATGGTTTTACACATCAATCATCTTAAAAATGTCATCACACTGAAACTTTGAAGATGAAGGGAAGAGCGGAAAAAATAACATATAAGAGGTTTCTCTGGCTTGTATCAAGTAACTGTACCCTCTAACTTCTTCATGTATCTTATTAGGATAAAAAGTAAAACCTTTACTTGAGCAGAGAAATCTTCAATTTCTGAGTCTGATATTCAGGTTAACCATAGATCCTGCAATTTACCTCATGTACCATCTGCTCTTTCCTTTCCCCTGGGTTTCTTTACTGAGCTTTCCCCATGCTTCTCAGAAACTTCCCATATGTAGCCTTTCTCCGGTTCCCAGCCCACTGCCTCCAGAGGGATCTAAGATGTTCATCATTGCAATCAATATCATCTGCACCATGCTGGGGGGAGGGAGTGGATGGGGGAGGTGTGTGTGTGAAGAGTACTCAAGAGAGATCTGTGTTGAATGTTACATGATTTCTTATCACCTGCTTTCTGATAAACTTTTTGCTTGCCAGGCTTTTGTCAAGTATTCTGTATTTATGGCCACAAGGGACATCTATCCTAACTCAGTTCTTAAAGCAAATTTAGAAGAAAACTTATGCCTGACGTTTATTTATACATAATGCTAACATTTATTCCCTATCATTACTGTATTCTTTTTGAGCTGCTTTCTATTAAATCAGCATTACAAAATGCAGAGTTAGGAGTTCTTTTAACCTAATTTGCTTTATGTGCTTTTCCTCTAAATTGAATATATGTGACTGCAGACAATTTTGCAGAATGGAAGTAAAGATTATATAATATAATTCATACTGCAGTAGCAAGTGCTAAAATCTAAAGATAAATTTTCCCTTCATGTTGTGATTTGTGAAAACACTGTATCATTCCAGACATATATTATGTCATCGTCACAGTGTTTCTTGTATAGAGTCTGTGTTACCATCACTCTAACCAGATCTAGCAAACAGAAAAATCTTTAGGTAATCTGATTTTATTCCCCAACACCAGAACTATATTAATAAAAACACCTGTCAGACCAGGACTCTCTGGCATAATTCAAATAAAGAGTCCTCAAGTTTCTTCTTAAATAATATATTACCTTTACATATCAGGGTAGAGGCAGAATTTAACTTATTCCTAGCACTTTTCTAAACTGCAATCATAGGCAGTCTTTTTATGCTCAGAAACATCTTAGAATACAGTCCTGTGTTGTAATTTCTCCAACACTAAAGTAATTTTAACAACACACCTAAAACGCCTGCTCTCTCCAGGCCCGAGTCATGCACCTGCCATTATGCAGTAAGACAACTTAATGGTGTGGGTTGGTTGTTGTTGTTTAAATCAGATTGCTCTGGAGCGTGACTCCACACAGAATTACAGCACCACAATTGATGGACCATCGAATTGAGGCAGGGAGGAAGCTGTTTGAATGGGGACACCTTTGCACAGAAGAAGTCTGATATGGGTTGCACCCTTTGTCAGCAAGCAACAGTCCTTCAGGCATCTGTTGACTACAGCATGCTGGGTGAGCATATAAATTCCTCGTGGTGCTTTCAAAGGGGGCCATACGTATGAAAGTGTGGGTACGAAAGTCAGTGAGAGCTGGACATACAACTCCTCGAGCTACTCTGGGAACCCCAGCGCTAGTGAGAAATATCTGCCTTATGCTTATGCAAGTAACTTGAGATTACATTTATCTCATTCACCAAGCGAGGCATTAAAAAACCCACAAAACTATAAAGAGTGCAAAATGAAAACAAGGGAATATCCAAGACTGAGAAAGCCCAAGTCAGCTGTAGGCAGAGGGGAGGCAGGTGAGGAAGTGCAGTCAGAAGACTGAGTCAAAGCTACTGAAGCAGCTGCTGCCAATGAAGATGAGGAGGAAGGGGAAAAGATAAGCTTTAATTCCTTCTCAGTAAGCTTTGGCAATTTCCCTGCAATATAGATATCCCTAAACTAATTTTTGAATGATCAGTCTAGCTTGTCAGAGCTATGGTCAGTAAGGGCTAATTTAGCCTGCTTCTCAGCTGCTATGATAGTAGACGTACGTGAAAGGCATGAACACACACAATTTTAAATATATTTCAACTACATGTGAGATAAGACATGTTTTAAGTAAAGCTTGACAGACATAAACCTGACCACCATGAAGTTATAGGTGAAAATCCTATGAGTCCAGTTATCACAGATCAACTTGTAACAAAAAAATCACTGGTGTAAAATATTTAAATTTGTAATATCAATTTACAATTTATCTACAATTCATAGATTCCAGAGCTTTTTCTGTGTTTTTTGCACATCCACATTGTCATCTGGATTCTGTGTAACTATGGAAGGAAAGTATTGCTAATTAACCTGATTCTCACTCCAGACTCTTACCTAAACTCCCATCCTGCTTTTAAAACGGCAGTTTAAAGACCCAGAGCAGAATATAAATGTTGAAGGAGAATGTAAGGGTTGTATATTCCTTTCCATAATAATAATGTTTCTAGTAATTTATTCATTGGAGAATTTCCTTTAAAGTAAACAGCTGTAGCAAAGCTAGATGTGGGTGGTAGCTAGGAAGCTAACAAGCACAGATATTTTTGAAGGAACATTACTGTGCAATTCAAATAGTGAAATCAAAATGCAACTTTTGCTTGAGAGAATCTTTGCAGAGATGCTCCTTTGTTAGCTACTATAAGTTGTAAAGCTGGTCTCTTTCACAAATCCAGAAGGGACCCATTTGTGTTTCAGCTGTAACACAAAGTAGGATACATACAACAAAGCAATAACCAGATGCAAACCTGTTGGTCGTCTTGGTGCACTGTAGTGATTGGCCACCAGTAACCTCACATAACACAGATATAGTACAGGTGAATGAACTTGGGAATGCTACCATTATTTGCTTATCACATAATATGAAATATCTTTTTTTCTTTTTCATGTTAAGGTGATAAAGTAGAAGATTACATTTAGATGATTACGCTATTTCACTGATAATGTATTTGCTTTATAATAAACAGAAGAAAGATGTAAAGACTGTTCTTATAAAAGCGTTGATTTTAGACTACACTTTATGACTTGAGGACATACCTGAGGTCCTGTTTTAGACGAAATAGGCATCAAAGTTGTACACCTTAATTTGATCTTGTAAGATCTGGTCCACTTGGATCAATTTGAAAGAATGAACACTCCTTCAAGGAAAGCTGAACACAGGCTCTTTCTAGCTAGAAAGAAAATAAGAACACTTTTTGTCTGGAAAAATACAATGCTAATGTCACATTGCTCATTGCCAAAACCCAAATGGATTTTAAGCTGATTTCATTCAGAACTATGTAACTTATTTTATTTAAAAACAAAACCAAAAACCAACTCACATTTGGCAGTTTGAGAAGTACCAAAAAGACAAGGCCTTGATAATCAGACCTCCAGCAGAGCCATCTGAATAGTTCATTATTGAATGTTTATCGAGGTAGGAAACTACTGACAGTCAGTCATTAGCTTTGCTGAACTCTCAGAAAATAAAGAGTAGCTCTGAATGCAAGCACTAAGCACCAAATTAATGATGTTGAAGGGAATAACATCAAAATGCAGATTCAAATCTCAGTAAAAAAATCTGAAGCTAGTTTGAAGTAGACAATTGCATTATATGTCAACTTAGAGTTTTAAATATATTTTTGCCCTCTATTGGAACAAAACCAAAGTCTTTCAAATACTATTGCCAAATGTCCAGCAGTCCATTGTTCAAATAGAATTATTTCAATTTGGGGACTGTTTTGGTTTAATTTAGTGTTGTTTTTTTTTCCTTTCATTCTCTCTGTCTGGTCAAAAGTAACAAAAGAATTCTGAAATCTCAGAAATACTCAAATGTCAACAGAATTAATCCATATCCTTGAAGAAGCATATTTTGAAGACAATACATGCAATTAAAAACCTTTTAACCAGCACTCCAATATCTTAATTTTAAACTACTATCTACCTGTTGGTGTGCATATAAGTTCATACAAGGAAAAATCAAAATAACTAAGGAGATCAGCGAATACTTAAATTTAAGCAGCATTGACAAGCATTTCATCAACTTTGGTTGACAATCCCATTGAGTGGAAAGGGATTTCTGAGAGGGTTCTCATTTAAATCCTTCTCAGAAGCCTCGGCTTAAGTGTAAAGGGGATTTTTTTTTTTTTTGTTCTTTTTAAATCAGTTCATCTATCCCTAAAGAAGCATATATTAATTCAATATCACTTGCTACAGTAAGTGTTACCATTCATTAATTTGAGTGACAATGTTAAGAAGTTTTGAGCTCATGAGCACACATGCTATTGAACGGGTGGGGTACAGACAGGATAAAGTTGCATTAAGAAAATACCCATTGGTGTGAGCTAATGGTTTTGGGTGACAATAGATTCTTCTTATATGTGTTTCTGTAAGGAAATTTTGTCTTCAGCCTGTAACTGAACTCCATGTAAGGGGACTTGCAGGACACTGCCTCTCTCAGGAACACCAGCTGACAGTGAGCACAGAGCTTCCCTGGGAGATTCACAAAGCCACTCATCCTCCTCTGAACATCTGCCACACAGCAAACCAGCATTCTACCTCATATTTTGAGGCAGAAATGTAACCCATTCTGAAGGGTGCAAAAGAACCTAATTCTAATAAAACCGAGCAGGTTTTACAGAAATTTCTTGAAGAACTTCAGAATAATCAGATTATAAAATCATATCTCATTATAAATCCCTTAATAGCAAAAGGTAGAATATCTTCAAATCACAGAAGGTTTATAATGGAACCTGGTTTACAATCCAATCTTTTCTGAAACTACTGTCTTTGTACATGTATCAAATTGATGGTCAGTATCTGCATATTTTCTCATTTTTCTGCATAAGTTCATAAGAAAAGGACAAAGGAGGCAGCTATTCTTGCATCTGTTGGTAATTTCAGAGGGCTTAATTTGCAAATTTTACATTTAGGAAAGGCAGTATTTGGGATACATCTTAATAGTGTTTGCTCAGTCTTAGGAAAATTCTGTCTAGCCAGAGACAACCTTATAAATCAAAATGTGAATATGAAATGTCCTGAAACAGGTAATTACCTTAAATTCCTTTCAAAGTGAAATTTCACTGAAACACTGGCTTCTATCAAAAAACTTTCATTAATATTATTTTGCACATCATCTTTGGTAACAAAATTCTGCGCCAGCTCCTATTATTTTCCATTAGTATCAGGAGCAAGAATCATGGTGGTTGATGTAGTGTGATGGTGCTGGGATAAAGCAGAAGGCAAAGAGATAGTATACAATCTGCATTTATTCCCAGTACGTACTTTTAAATGTATACCTGTATGATTTAACACTTGATAATCTCATTCCTATTAATGCAGCAATCCCAGCTGCAGTATCTCAGTTGATGAGACTTACTCATTCACATCCATTAAGCTGATAAGTCTTTCATCACAACAGTGTTTTCTAAAAGAGATGTATTCAGAATAATTTTAAATTTTAATGCCAAAAAATATTGTATCAGAAACCTCTATTAAATATATAATTTGCTTCTCAGTCAGTTTAAAATTGTTTACTCATTCCACATTTTACTTTGTTTGGCACAATCCAGAAAACACTTCTACTGACACTTTCAACTCCCAGGCTATTGTGACCCACCATGATTCTAGCACTATCCTTTTACTGATGAGCTATTAGAGGTATTTGTTAATGCTAGTCATGCAGAACATAGAGTTAAAAAGTGTCAGGTGTTTAAAAAGAAACTCATTTGCATTGTTATCCAGAACAGGAAACTGATGATATTCAGAAGGACATGTGCTTTGCTCATGACAAGAATGTTCTATTAATGTTTTTCTGGTAAACATTGTGGAATTCATACAACTCACAATTTTTTTCTTCTTTCTCTTAACCTGCAGTATCAGAGCTATGATATATATTCCAATTTGTAAAGCACTTAAGGACATGCTTTCATTTCCGTATGTACAAAAAGCACTTTGCTAGGTTGGAATTAAGGACGTTCATAAAAGTGAAAACATTCCCCAAGTGAGATGTAAGAAAGTTAGTGCTAAAACGTAGTCAACACAAGCACACGATAGAAGTAATGGATTTAAACACATTATTAAATCAGAGCCTGAATTACAATTGCAGAGTCAATCTCCATCCCCTCAACATTACAGCTAATACTGTCAGCCAGCAAGGGCTTACTAGAGGGTTTGTAAACTCTTTATTAGCAACATTTAGTGTGGTCCATTGCTCATGCTCAAGTGGGAGAAGCAGTCATTAAGCTTAATAGAATATCACACATACCATCATTGCACCAAGCCCAAACAGCTGCACAAACACCTTGGAAGTAATTTGTGCTACTGTGCAGCCACATCAGAACACAAAAGATGCAGAAATGTGAGAAGACCCACAGCTTGAAGCCATTGGTTTCTGGGGAAAGGAAGTTCTATTGTGGAATCTACCAACATGGCCAGTGGCCACAGTTCACTCAAACATACAGTCCACCACATTGTATACCCACAGTATTTAAACTTATCATGTGTATGCTACACAGCCCTTCACACACAACTCTGTGTGTATTTATGTGCAGAACAGTCACTGGACACAAGCTGGTTCTCCTCAGGTCTCAGGAACGTATGCATCAGAGACCTGTGCCCCATATGTAGATTGGTATGTATTTCCAAGACTAACTGATTTGCAACCACGTATATCTATCGCAGTACAGTGCTTAGGATTTCAAGGAGATCCAAAAATGGTTTGAAAACTGAACAAAGCTCAGACTGTAACTAAGAAAACCTCTTTTTCAGGGACCCTTAAGCAGCCAATTTTGTGGATGTCAAGAAATAATGAATCACTGCCACCTAGAGGCAACATCGATATTCCCTTTCTTATCCTCTCGTTCACCTGCAAAAAATGTAAGATATCCTGTAGCAAGTTTTTGGAAAAGTAGATTAATCTCAAGTTTGTTAAGCAGGAAATGGAGTAAATCAACACTTTACAGAAAATGGATAGGAGTTACCAGTCAGTTAAATATCCAGGTGCTTGAACTACTGAGAACATTGTGATTAAGTCTAAAGCCTGTGACTTCCTACAATACTGTGATCTCTCTTTCAAAGGTAAAACAAATCTGTGGCAAATGTTACTAAATATATTTCAGAACAGAAGAGTAAAAGCTTTATTAAAACTATAAACAATAAAACTACATCTATGATGTACAATTGGACAATACAAAGCCAGTATAAACACAGCTCTCATCTTTGGTTTTAGTCACACAAAATACTTCAGATTTACAGAATTATTTTTAATAGAATAATTTTTTCCTGTTTATGTATCTCAAAAGAAAATTATTTGGCAGTATAACAAAGTTTGCTGAGAGATGAGACAAAAGAAGGGACCAGACTGAAAATAGTTGTTTCCACCATCTATATGCATCAGTTCCAATTTGTACTGGCTCCTACAACACGAAGTTCTTCACAGGTGGCACAGGAGGTGTTAGGACAGTGAAATTCCCTGTCCTCATTTATTTTCATAATTTTCACTGGCATTATCATTTTGGCTGAAAATTTTCCACTCTGGCTGTCTGCACAGATTGATGGATTTGGGGGAGGTATTTTTTAATATTCAGAAATTGTGTTTAGATGTAGCTAAACAAACAACTTCATAAACACTTGAGACCTTAGGGGACAAAGAGGTAGGTCCACCTAAAAATATGTTCATTTGGCTGCTGCACTAATAAATATAATGGTTCTTAAATTTCAAGGTGGAGCTCCAAATTTGCTAGCAAGGCGTCATTCACCACTGTTTACCTTTTGAAAGACTTGAGTCCCTTCATCTCGCAAGCTTCTGCAGCCATGAAAAAGTCCGTAACTTGTATGTGTCCAGTAGAGATTTTCAAAGATCTTAGTTAAATTCTCTGAAGATTCTATCTAGAATGAATGTGACCCTCAAAGCTCCTACAAACAGAAAAGACAAATGACTGCATTGATACGTTGTTAGACATGCTCCAACTAACTTACATGGATTTTCCCTAAAACTGCCATAGGGGCTTCTCAGAGGAAAACCAATTGAGTAGAATTTCAAGAAAGGGTATTCTGAAACCTCTCAGCTACTCTATTCATGCCCAACCTATTTTCTCAACTTGTAAAGTCCCAAGACAGTCAACAGAATTCCCTTCAACATTCTCATCCCACCTATAGGATGTTAGAAACAGGAAAGAACTTGCAAGCAATTTTCAGAGACCAACTTGTTTTTTCCAGTACATAATACTTATACTGGTACAAAAGAGCTCAGTGCTGTTATTGCACAGGAGTTGCACCCATTCTGCATGTGACATTAAAGCTTATTTATTAGTTGCACAGTTTGTCCCTTTTTAGAAATGAAAAATGGAAGTTGTGGGTGCAATTCTGTCCTAGAAAGAAGAAATACAAAGCAGACTGAACAGGGAGGAAAACATCCTCCATGAGAAGGCGGCTGTTCCTTCACAAGGCAGGAAAGATGCCTGTGATTGAAACACAGCCACTTTGTGACAGCATTCTTGAATGCTATCCAACTTTATTGCTGGCTAGGAATACCCAATCTGCATGATAACTTTGATAAAAAAATATCATCTTCATGAAGCCTGTGTTTCTCACAGCCTTAAAAATACCTGAGAAACTGTCGTTTTTTCCACTGGGAACTTGAAATGACAGATGCCTCACTGCTGTCAGGAGAACTGTATTCACATTTACCTAGAGTCTTCAGGGAGGCGGCCGAGGACTTTGGATCTCTGCTTTCCTTATTAGATACTTCCAATTCATATGCGCCTAAGCTACCAGCAAATCTGAAACCAAGGCTTTACTCATCTCCTTACCCTCCCCAAAAGTGAACTGTGACCGCACTTCCTACCTGGCTTTTCAGCTACTGAGCTGGAAGGCTGTTACCAGGTTCACTTTCTGTCTGCAGAAAGCAATTCAGCTGACAATCACTTTCCGTATGAAGAGTCCAGAAAACAAAAGAGTGCTCTCTGGAACCTCTTAAAACATGAGACACGGAAGACAGACTAGAAGCAACAAGAAAACCATAACAGTTGAATACCAAATAGCTAGGAAAAATTTTGGATAAAGTACCAGCTGGAAAGATGCTCTGAGCTGTGAAAAAGGAAATTATTTTTCACTGCTTGGTTCACACTGCGTTCAGGGGAACAGAGTTTTCTTTCTTTGAAGTTATCAGGATTATGTGAAAGAAATATGATTCCATTATCAGTTTATTCCTCTCTTGGGAAGAACTCATAAGCCTCCCTAAAATTGACTGTTTGGACCAAAAGTATGAGGTCATTATATTCTCTGACACAGACAGCATTGGTAGCACTAAGAGGAATTTCAATTGCAGGATTATCTGTTTACCAATATATCTTAATAGTAGGCATTATCATTGACTTTTCCTCCTGGGGCTTACATTCTACCTCAAAGTTAACAGACCTAATTGCACACCACTATATTATACATTATTTTAAGGACTAAACTCAACTGAAACTGTCTCAGCTGTAGTATCAGATACTTAGATAGTCACTAGAAAAGTTATTCTATTTTATAAGAGCATTTCTTAAATTCATTTGTTGGCACCCTGAGTTGGTAACAATTCAGTGTCTCTGGAGCTGTGGAGTGAGGACAAAAATCTTGTCTTAATGTATTTATATTTATTCCCTGACTTTGAAGGAATGAAGTTGCTGCCAGCCATTAGAGGTGTTTAACTGTTATTGGGCTTCTGGAAAAACTTAAGGAGGCTGTTTCTCACTCCTGACTCTCAAAAAAACCCATAGACTGGGTGGAACTAACATCCAGCAGCTCACTATCTCCAGCTGGCAATGATCCCACTGCCTCATCCATCCCAGCTGCTGTGCACTTGTATCAGCCTTGAACCATCTTGACATTTGCTCCATGTAAGAGAATTCAAGGCATTAATCTAGCAGAAAACTAAATCCAAAAAATAAATGCGGGGGGAGTGTGTGTGTGGTTTTTGTTGGCTTATGGAACTCAGTTGGCTCCCGTAAACATCTAACAGGCACCACAGCTGGCATGAGAAAAGGGCAGAACTGCAGAGCCAAGAATAAGTGAAGAGAAAAGAAGGTAGGAGCAAAATAGATTGGAAAACTATCTTTTGAATAAGACAAAGGTTGAGCTTTGCTAGACCTAGACCCTAAATTAATAGGGTTCATATAAGCCGTTTCCTACAGCAGCTTTTCCTAATCCAGCATGAATGACTGTGTCCACTCATCTCATCCTTGCATATTTGACGACCAAATATAGTTACTTGGCATGAAAGTTTTTGCTCATATTTCTGCCATTCACTCCAAAGGCATGCCAGTATTTCAGAGTAAAACTTTCTCTGTGACTCGGTGTACTTCAGAGAAAAGGAAAATTAACATGAATTCAGTTTGTTATCAATATGGATCATGAAATTGGTTCAGTTTCCATAGCTACAGAGAAATCAGTCAAACTAACCTATATGCCATGAAGCTACTACATCAAAGGAAAATCACACAATAAGCTTTTATAGAAAAGAACACTGTTTAGTGATTGTAACTCCAAATGTTAATGAAATTATTTCTCTAAGACAAATATGATGTGTGAAAGCTAACAGTGACATTGAAATACAACTCCTACTCATTGCAAGGTCCTTTTCATTGTAATCAATTAGCTATTTTCTATCAACCATCTCCCTAGTTATTTCAGGTCCAACATTATTTTCAACATGATGCTTGTACTGTATTTCTTATTTAGACAAAATCCCCTTAGCAGGGGAATTCAAAGGCAATTTTGGTCTAAAAGTAAAAGACATGATATCAAGCTTCAAGACTGGTTTGCAAAGAGAAATGAACTGGTGGCTGCTTAGGAAAATGATGACAGCAATATATAGGCAGAAAAACTGATTTATAAAATTTAGCTAGTCATTAGATAGTAATGTACTATCAAGATTAATGGTCTTTTCTTTTTTTTTTTTTTTTTTTCTTTAGAATATTTCCTCCATGACAAGGTACAGCTGTCAAGGCTGGGGTTTTTTTGGCAGAAAAAACAACAACAATCTACTGTTCACTGAATATTTTCCAAGTGTAGTTCCCACTTGCCATAGAGGTAGTAGACATTCTGGAGAAGCTCCAGCTGAACTGAAAACCAAGCAGCTCTTGGCACTGCAAAAGTTATTTTGAGGCTGTCACAAGCTCCAGTAGTATCCAACAGTGAATTACAAAAATACTCTTTCTAAAGTTTTACAAAACTTAATTGGAATTGGCTTGAATCCTCCAAAATACACAAGCTTTGCAATATGGGCATACAATAACTTCAGAGCTACGTATGTCTGAGATCTGCCATCATCTACATCACACTACATGTGGAGCAGTATCATAAAAAGCCAGACACTCAGGCTACCTTGTACCAGTCGAGAGTATGAAAGCTTTGTATAGTCCTACACTTTGCAAAGAGCTTTCTGAATTAATTCATAGAATCATAGAATGGTTAGAGTTGGAAGGCACTTTAAATATCATCTTGTTCCAACTCTGTGCCATGGGCAAGGACACCTCCCACTAGACCAGATTGCTTAAAGCCCCATCCAGCCTGGCTTTGAAAGCTTCCAGGGAAGGAGAATCCACAACTTCTTTGGGCAAGCTGTTCTAGTGCCTTACCACCCTCAGATTAAAAAATTTATTCCTCATATCTAATCTAAATCTAATCTCTTTCAGTTTAAAACCATAACCCATTGTTCTATCGAAGCTCTCCCTGAAAAAGGGTCCCTCCCCGTCTTTCCTGTAAGCACCCTTTAAGTCCTGGAAGGCTGCAATAATGTCTCTCCAGTGTCTTCTCTTCTCCAGGCTGAACAACCCCAACTCTCTCAGCCTGTGTTCATAGGAGAGGTGATAGAGCCCTCAGATAATCTTCATGGTCCTCTTTTAGACTCACTCCAACACGTCCTTCTTATGTTGGGGGCCCTACAGCTGGATGCAGTACTCCAGGGGATGTGTCACGGAAGCAGAGTAGAGGGGCAGAATCACCCCCCACGACCTGCTGGCAATACATCTGTTGATGCAGCCCAGGATGCAGATGGCTTTGCAGGCTGCAAGTGCACGTTGCCAGATCATGTTGAGTTTCTCATCCTTCAATAACTCCAAGTCTTTCTCCTCAGGGCTGCTTTCAATCCATTCTTTGCCCGACCTGGATTTGTGCCTGGGATTGCTGCATGCGGTACCTTGCACTTGGCTTTGTTGAACTTCCTGAGCTTTGCAGAAACCAACCTCTCAAGCCTATCAAGGTGAGACTGAGTAGCCTTTAGATCTCGGGGTTTTCCTTTTTTCCCTTTGTAAAAATTGGGGTTATGTTTCCCCTTTTCTACTCAGCAGGAACATCACCAGACTGCCACAGCTTCTCAGATATGATAGATAACGGCCTGGCAACTTCATCCGCCAGTTCTCCCAGTACACACTGTTGTATTATGAGTATAGTTTTGGCATTTGCCTGTGTAAGCCCCTCCAAGGACTTCACAGAGACAGCTTCATAAAGCCAAAAATAGATGATTTATTGAAACATCAGGTAAAACAGATTAGGAATTGCCACTGATAAATGTACTAGCTGCTATAGCACTCATACATGATAATAGTATTAGCAAAATAAATGCTGAGTATTCTTCACCAAGAGGTGAAGGTGCAATACTTACAAGAAGCCTCTGTCTTGATTGCAGAAAAGGAGTACAGCTCATCAACTGTCCCTTCTAGGTCTCCAGTCTCTTCTCTCCTGAGAGATCTCTCAGAGATGCTTTCCTCTATCTCCTTTTTGTCCTAATATCCATTCGCTGCTCTAGGGTGATGTTTAACATGATTTGGGTGGAGAGTAAAGTACATTAGTCATATATGTTTAGCATTTCCTTCTTTAAGATCATTGTCATATTTGGGTATCAACTTTAATATTCATTTCACAGATAATAAAGCAAAAGGTCCAGACACAATAATCTCCAAAATTCTATGCTGAAACCATTTGCTTATTCTTGCAATCTGTAGCCAAAACAGGACTGTCCTGCTTCTGCAAGACTCCCTCCTTTGGCTGCTTCTCCTGCAGACCTCAAGGATCTCCACCCACAAGTTTGCACAAGAGATAAGCAGACACCAGCATTTTTTAACATGTTAT
Organism: Pedionomus torquatus; assembly: GCA_013398155.1. Lineage (NCBI taxonomy): Eukaryota > Metazoa > Chordata > Aves > Charadriiformes > Pedionomidae > Pedionomus > Pedionomus torquatus. The sequence continues at coordinate 386,413 of VZRU01017562.1, read as the reverse complement.
GTACCATTCTCCCACCCATGGATGCACCTCATCAGGTCCCATGGACTTGTGCACCTTCAGATTCCTTAGATGGTCTTCTCCTACAGTGGGTGGTTCCATATTCTCCCAGTCCCTACTTTTATCTTCTGAAACTTGGATGGTGTGGTTAGAGCCCTTACTGGTGAAGGTGAAGGCAAAAAAGTCATCAAATATCTCAGCCTTCTCCATTTCTCAGGTGACCAGGTTTCTCATTTCCTTTTGGAGAGGTCCTACATTTTCCCTAGTCTTCCTTTTGTCACTGATTTACTGATAGAAGCTTTTTGTGTTGCCCTTGATATCCCTGGCCAAATTTAACTCTGTCCAGGCTTCAGCTTCCTTAACCTGATCCCTGACTACTTGGACAATTTCTCTGTATTCCTCACAGGCTTCCTGTCCTTGCTTCCACCCTCTGTAGACTTCCTTTTACCATTTGAATTTGTCCAGAAACTCTTTGTTCATCCATGCAGGCCTCCTGATGTTTTTCCCTGACTTCCTCCTTGTTGAGATACATCACTCTTGCATCTGGAGAGCAAGGAGAGGTGAAAAGGAGAAACCGTGTGAAACAAATTCATTTAACAGTTCAAAACATGTCACACTATTTACCCCACTCCATGTTATAACTGACTTTGAAGGACATATTTCTTGCACAAGTATGCTGGAGATATTTAATCTCTTTCAACATGCATGGGCATAAAGCTCTTATCATGGGATATCTAGGGAGAGACAGCAGTTGCTTAAACTAAAATTAGAATATACAGAAATGCTGGAAAAGCTTCATTCCCTCCTCCACCCAAAAATAAATTCAGAAGAAACAAAAACTCCCTCATTAACATATTTCAGTCTCATTTAAGGGCTTATAAAATCCCACAGATATGCAATACTCCTCCTGATACTGTGCAAAGATAGTTATTATAATCTGGAGTGACAGTTCTATTTCTGACTACTTTTGAAACTTGAACTGAACCTTATATGAATGCTAGTTCTTAAAATATGTTTTCCTTAGAAGACAAGTTGCTGAACTGTTTCTCATCTTTGACACAGTTGTTCCAACAATGAATCATGCACATCAACACATAATTTTGGATTAAAAAAAAAAAAACAAAAACAAAACACCACCAACCACAAAAATACAGTAAACACCTACAGCAAGCAGTGAACCAATTATTAGCCTGAAGTCTCCTGGTTCTCTTGATTAAACCAAATGGGCAATGAACTCAGAGAAGAAAAAGTTTCCTGAAAGCCAAACAGACACGTTAAATTATTTCACCTGTTGTAATGTCAAGACATTAAACTTTCTCTCACCTCAAAATCCACAAGTACTTTCTAATAAATTATTTCTACTGTGAACCAGGTCAGCAATTTAACTGTCAAATCACAATAGATGAGCTCCCCCTAGAACAGGTAAGAAATTTCAGAATAAATCTCTCATATTGATGAACATCTTATAGCTAACATTAATATATAATATTGCAGTGAACAATCATAATGCTCTTTTTCAAAATTTCACCCACATATTTTAAATATTGCTTTGAAATCAGATATTCATTTCATTTTTAAAGAAAGCTTTTAACCATAGTCTTGCTTCCATATGTTCACACTGATACCAATTCACAAATTCCTTGTGCAAACAACATATGCTTTTTACAGCTCTTACACTGGATTTTATAAGAACAGCATCCCAAAATTGCTAGTCAGGACAAATAAGGAAATATTGTCTCTTGCTACTCATAGCAGGGTAGGACAGTCTATTTTTAGGTAGGACTCAAATGTATCAATTGGCAATTTATACATTTTTACACATAATTTTCCCATCAGTAAATTACAGCTGTTATTTTCATTTTTACAAAAGACTAAATACAGATACCTCTTTCAAACTTTGGCTCTCTAGACTAGGAGGAACTCATAAAGCCAGAGTGTTAGTGCTGTGCATGAGTATTTCTGCTAATCAGGCACCTAAGACTAATGTTCGAGTTATACATTATTATTAACATTAAAATATGTAATGAAAAGAGGTGGAATAACTCACTTGGGTACACGGCCATTAATCTTTCATTTCTTGAACAAATATTTTGTAAAAAACCACTTAAGTCAAATATGGCTCCAGACAGAAAAAGAGCAAATATAGAAAGTTATCATCAGTCAAGAAGATCTGATAGTGAACACCTGGATCCTACAACAGAAAGAAAGAAAAAGCTAGATCATAAGTAGCTAACCCATGGTTCTAGAACAATAACATATTTAATTTTAGCTTTAAATTTGCATTAGTGGAGTCAGTTGCTCAGTATTTGTAAATACTATCATCATAACATTAAAATATTAGGATGAGCATTGACTTTTTAAAATCTTCTGTTTCTTGAGAATCCTGTTTATTATTTTATGTCTAGAAATCTACTCGTAGATTGCATCAGATGGTAGAAAACTGCCTTTTCCACCCAGTTCCATTCATTAATTTGGGGGTGACATTATTTGTCCTTGGTAAGAGCCACAAAGTGCCTCAGGAAAATTATGTGAAATTTTGAGAACAATATACTTTATAGCATCTAGGGTAGCAAATCATATGAAAAGAAAATATCTAGTGAAACGGGCAGTTCTCTCTACTCAGCTTTTCATACTTGGATGCTGGCAGTAATTGCTGACCGGTGTACTGAGAGTTATTGCAGTACTGCCTGATGGCTCAGCAGCAATATACTCCCAATAATCCTAATAAAGTACGACAGGTGAAATTTTCTCTCTTTTTGTGGGGAAAAGAAGTGATATTTATTCTAAATCCAGCCTCTTGAATAACAGGATTTTAAAATGTCTTCACTAATTAGTTCTGGCTGCTTGAAGGATTGTTGCTTCTTTTAATGTTTTTTCTGTTAATTATTATAATTTTCTAATCTCACCTAGCTCTGCTATTGTTTCATAAACTTTAAAAACACAGCTGTCACAGAGAAGACTTTGATGCTTTGCAGCCTTTTGCATTTCTGTGTAATTTCATCTCCTCAAAAAGGACTTACATTACTGTCAGAAGTATTTAATGTCAGTGTACTAGTTAGTGTTCAGGTAAGGAAGCAAAGCACAACTTCCGAAAAAAAAAATTGGTCAGGAGCTACTTCAGAAATGTATTACCAACTCAAAAATGCTTACATTAGAACTCCTTTCATTTTAAATAGAATATTTTATACTGCTGGTAAAAAAAAATAAAAATAAAAATGAGAAAGCACTAAAGTTTTCATATCATAGTATCTTGGTTCCAACCTGTATTTTGGAGGGCTGGACAAAATGCTGATGAAGCTTACAAAAACCTCCAAACACTTACTAATTTGATTTCAGAAAGAGAAAAGTGTCCATTCTCCACTGAATTACTTCTGTAGTAAAACATATTCAACTAGTTCTAACAAGCCTTCTTCAACTGTAAAACAAAACTGGATATTGCAGGAATGGAAACAGGCAGAAAAAGTATTTGTGATTTGAGTAAAAGAGCTAAGCCTTTCAGGTATTCAAGAAGGACAGAAAAAAGACTGAGGGTGATTGGGCAGCTCTGCAAGTTATAGAAATGTGTGACAACTAATAGGGAGGCATGAAGCTGTCTAGAGAGAATATGGGTAATTAGGCCTCTTGACACTATATTTGATTTTCTTAATTAACTTCTACTCACACTAAAGGAGTAGACACTGAAATTCCCTGGAACTATGGACCATAAGTTGAAAACTAATCCTGTAGTGCAAATAAAAGTTGAAAAGCCTTAGAAAAGAGACCTTTGGAGTACTATTACAGAATCACTTAGCTTGGAACAGAATATGAAGAGAAATCACTGTAAGATTATGAGAAATAAAGAGCAGTGATTGTGAATGTGGGAGACTAATCTCCCAAACTTGTATGCAATATAAATGCCATCACTAAGAGTTGAAGGCTTAGGTAATCTTGAAATTGCTATAAGACAGATTTCTTTAATAAATACCCAGTGAACCAATGAAAATTAATGCTGCTTTGGACATAGGTTTAGCAACAAGGTCTTACAGAACAGTTTTTCATGGATTGAGTGATCATGAGCTGAATCACTCTTTATCAAACTGCAAGACAGACAACAGGTGTGACCATGACTAATGTTGGGGATTTTAGAAAAAAATTAAAGAAACCATACAGAGTGAATTCTGTAATGCAGAGCTTTTAAAACACAGAAAATAAGGAACTACTTCCAACCAAAGTATCTCGGAGTTCACATTGCAAGCAAGAAAGAGAAAAGCTAACAGAAAAAGCTTATGTGCTTCCTTCAGGGAATCACTTGCTTTTGTACACATGCAAATTTACCAAGAACAAAGGAACACTGTTCCTCAGAAATAAGAGGATGTATAAAGAACGAAAATGACTGAGATTTCTTGAAGAATGGGGAACAAAAAAGAAGTTAGTGCTGTAAATATGGAACTTATGATTTAATAGAGATTTGATTAAGTTGAGAGTAACATTAATTTACGTCTGATCCACATATTAAATGTGTATTTTGCCTCCATTTTCTATAAAGTTTATGACGAGGACATTAGTGGAATAAGGAGTAAAAATGAATGCAGAGCATCAGAAATTATGACACCTGAGAGAGAAATAAATGTTAACATTCTTAATGCCTCATAAAAGAAAAATAACTCAGGCTGGACAATCTCCATGTTGGAATGTAGAAATATGAAACTGTCAAATGAAATTGCAAATCCAGGTGCCAGGGTTTTTGGAGGCAGTATCTTATGGCTGGTGAACAGTAACTTTAGAAACTATGTTCAAAAGAGTGAATACAAAAACCTGATTTTGGAACCACTAGACTTATTAAACTGACTTAAAAACAAACTAAAAAAACAAAAACAAAAGAAAAACAACCAAACCAAAACAAAACAAAAACCAATCAAAGAAACAAACAAATGAAAAAAAAAAAACCAACCAGAAGAGACCTAAAGTTTGAAGTACGTACAGATTTGGGGCAGAGATAAATGGAAAGAAGTATAAATTATAATGTGGTTTTATAAACAGCAGATCAACTCAAGCCAATCTAATCTCTCTTTTCAAAAGTTATCTGCTTTATTACACAGAAGAATATTTTTAATCAGAGATTTAAACAAGGCATTTTTTGCAATATCATTGCAGAAAGGTTTGTGAAAGGTGGAGATGATGGGCTAATACAAGGTTTCTGAAGCTTTTAAGGATTTGACTAGAGATGTCAACAGCAGCTTATACTGACTAGGTAGCTTGTGGAATGAGGAGAGTTTACTAGGTGTCTTATCAGCCCTGTTTAATAAGTTATTTAAAGATCTTATGGAAAAATATACATTAAATCAGCAGACAATGTAAAGTTTTGCAATATTGTCATTATTACGAAGACCAGATCACCATATAAAGGCATTAAATTACTGTATTGATTTTACTGATAGAATGAAATATAATTTAATAGTAGAAAGAGCAAGTTCATTCACTTTGGAACCTCTTTTAAGAAGTCCTGGCTCATTAATTCTGGGTGATCATAGAGGTTGAAAAGTGAAAAAAGACGTTTGTATACTGGAATTTGTAGTCTACTAGAAGTAGTCTACTGGAAGGTATCTATGAATAATGATCACTGAAGTAATGAAAACCCTTATGAATTCACAAATGGACGAGGAAAGATATTTGTTGTGAGAGGCACTGAAGGCCTAATTAGGAATATTGTGTTAGGAATATAGTGTGGTCAACCAGTTTCAGTAAAGATTAACTTTAATTGGAATAACTGCTAAGGAAGATGATTAGAATGATTAAACAAAACTAAATAGAGCAATATTATCAGCATAAGATCAAACAGTAATAAATCAGGTATAAATACATCTTTACAGGAAATGTAAAGTTCAAGAAATGGCTTCCAGGAGAGTAATAAAAGCAGCAAGAAATTTCTATTATTTCAAGATGCAGACTAATAATGTTTTATATATAAAATTGTATTACTAGATAAAAGAGTTCCTTGTCATAAGAATTCTTTCTTCTCTTTCCTAGATGGCTACATAAAACTAAGAGGTTATTTACACATGAGACTTATCCAAATCACTTACCCAAGGGGACTGGTAATCATCACCAGACAGGAAGGAATTTGTTCCTGCAGCATTCACTGTTTGAGTTTTTGGGTTGTTTATTTCATGTGTGCCACCATAGAATGCACCATAGGTTACACTCAGATTAGAGTTTCATTTAACTGACACAACATTAGTTCAGGGGATGAGACACAGGTGAGTGATTCGCATTGTCTTTTTGAGACTCATTACATTTGTGGCTTCACCCCAGTACAGCAAATTTTAATGCTATATGGTAATAGGAGACATTTTGATACTAGTGGCACACAGTAGCCTGTTAGCGGAAATTTTCATATCTCAGTGAATTGGCTGTCTGCATGTTTAAATACAGCTGTTTGAATTTAACACTAAATGTTGCCTTCTTGTGCAATGGTGGAGTGTGAGGGAGAGCAACATCCAACTCACCAACATCAGACAGATGTTCAAAAGCAGCAAGTGTCCAGATCACACCTGATTTCAAATCTGGATACAAGCTGAAGTAATCCATATATATGTGTATATATATATTCCACATGAAATTAGGGCAAAAGAGTGGAACTGGCAAAGGACAAAATTATCTGGAATTTGAGGAGAAAGTGAGCATCACTTTTGATATTTGAATTAATTAAAATTCTCTTGTTATGGGTTAAAAGCTGCCCTAATTCCTATTATTCTTCCTGCAACAGAGAGAAAAAAGCACCAAATGATATAATATGGATCTTTTGCCATTTTAAGTTCCCATTTGTGAAGTTTACAGACTTTATTATTTCTGATGCCCTTCTATCACATTTTTCACTGTATTTAAAAAAAGCTTAGTACCTAAGGAAATGACTCTTACTTTTTTTTTTGCCTAACATGTAAGAAAACATCATACTTGTTCTTAAAAGTCAATCGAGAAGATAATTTTTAGAGCTGCATTTGAGAGACCTTTTTCTTTACTTCCACATAGCTACAGCTCCTGGTTTGTATCTTGACAGCATCCAAGTCACAGTCAGTGCTTCTCTTGCCTTGCTTTTCCATCATCTGGAATTCAGTAGCACCATGAATGTATCTCTCAACAAATGAGAATAAAAACTAAGAAATATTTATTGCCCCATATAACACCCACCACTGTGTGAAGACCCACTGACCTTGCTGGAAGATCCAGGGTGATCGGGATTTATTTAGTTATGAGGAATAATCATTGAGACACAGGGTCAGCAGGGGTGGAACCAGTTTGGTTCTGCTCAAACATTCAGTTGCTGTGGCATGTCTCTGCCTTCAGGCCTTTATACCTCCTGGTGTTGAGATATGCGGAATTCTGCAGCTTGCTCAGGATCAGTCAGGCTCCAGGTGATTGCTCCCAGATACTCTCAATAAAAATTGCAGGCCCATTTGCCTCTAGACAGGGCAAAGTATTGTGTCCCTTAGTAGCAGCCAATTGAAGTAACTCACACCTAGAAAGTCAAAGGCCAAATATAAGTATATTTTACATATATTGTATCTTTCTTTCCATGGTTCTCATAATGTTCATGACATAGAATGAGCTGAATATTCCTCAGAATCACATGAAATACCCTGCACAACTTCCAGTGGGATTGACTTGCTGTAGCCTTCCATTGCTTCAACAGTCTTCCAAGGATATTCCCAAAGCCTACCTTCTGGCATGCATATTGCTGTCTGCAAGCAGTCTGACTTTACCTGAGCTTCATGCTGCTTCCAAATGCCATCTGCCCTTACTGGCTCAGTATGGGACATCATAGATAACTTTTGCTTAACGTTCTGCTTTTAGGCAAGAACAACAAATAGAACAACAAATCTAAATAGAGAAAAGTTACACAAAAATGTTTGTGAAACCCACAATAGACATTGTCCCAGCTGACAACACATTGAATTATACCAGTACTCACCAAATGTTGCTCTTCATGCAGCAGTTGTAAAGTCATTGAAATAGTTGTCTCATTCTGTCAGAAATGCTCATGAGTGGCAGAACTTCTGATCCACAACAGCAGTTATCGTGATCTTAAGTCAAGGGCTCTAGAGCTCTCTGTCCCTAAGATGGAAGGTGACTTATACTCTTTTTATACTTTGGAATTCCTGCCTGTAGATTTCAGGAATTAACCTAGACAACTTTGAAGGGGGAAGAGGGAACCACTTTTTTCAGACCATCTTTGAAAAATCTGCATTCTGACTTTCCATTTTTTAGGTCCTAAGCATTGAACACCCTATGCTTTGCTTTAGATTCCTCTTTGGAGTTAGGTGATTGGTGGAACGTGTTGGTTTATTACTATACATGTGAAAGCACCATGAAACAAATAATTTGAGCATTTATTCGTATTTGTGAAAAGTTCTATATGTCACCATCGGCTTCTCAGCTCCTACTTCAGTAGTATCAGTGTAAACTACATTAGCCTATTCACCACATGAGACAGAGATGACTGATGAAACAGGGTGTTGATGTTACATAAAGCTTCCCTTATTCTGTACAAAGTTCATTGCCCATTACCCACTAAAATAAAAAATGAAGTAAAATAAGAATAGCACCAAGGATGGTGATATGATTATTAAAAGCATTAAAAATTTACTACATAGTTATCAATGCTGAAGTTCACAAAACACCAGGAAAAAAAGAAAGAAAAAAAGCAGTCTAGATACATTTTTAGAAAATTAAATTGAGACCTTTAGTAGTTTCTCTAGCCTGAGAAGTGGGGAAACTGTGCTACAGTTTGTAACCTATGCGAATAGTGAACAAATATGAAGTCTTCTACAGTGATTTCCTCCTTCCTTTACACTTTTAATTTAGTTATTGGAAGAAGCTCTGGAAATAGTCTTTATACTACAGTCTGTTTACACACTAGTTCAGTGTGCAGAGGCAGAGAAAATCAAATAAAGGCCATCCTGTCAAAAGTGATTTTGCTGTCTTTTAGGAAGATGTCATAGTCAACATTCTTCATACCCTCCTGCCGTGTCATAACCCTTCCCTAACCCCTGTCCTGTTCAGAGCCTCAGATCAAGAGTAGTGTATGTCCTGTTTTCTGCTTCCCAGCCCCTCAGCATTGCCTCAGCAATCACTGACCTCACTGCATGGCAAAGCCAAGGGATGCCAGCTGGGCATGAGCCATTGGGTAGTATTATCTTCCTTCCCTGAAGAGCAAAGTGCAAAATCTCAATGTGCTGCTGCTGCCTCTCTGCTTCTAGGTAATGCCATGGTCCCCTTGTAACACCACAGCTGGGGAGATGCTGTGCTATTTCAACCTTCAGAGCAGAGGCTAGACTAGAGGGAGGCGCCCCTCTTCCCTGGACCCAAAGGCCTGCCTCTCAGTAAAGAGGTGATGTAATGGCCATGAGGCAGCACTGCTCCCCTCCTGGTCTCCACATCCTATGCTTCTCCACTTTAGGAACATGCTGTTAAAGTACATCCCTTTGCACAACACATCAGACTTTTCACTTGATATTTTGTTTCAGGTGACTCAAGAGTATTGCTTTGAAGTCAATGAAGAATATGTAACAACCAATTGGAAATGCCTTCATCACATCACTTAACCTCCAGACTTTTTCTAAAGGTTCTGCCTATCACTCTGTAATAACTCTGGGAGTGTTTCTTCGCCCCACTTTTATTTTCCAGCCCACTGTCTGATGTAGACAACTGTAGTTAAACAAATCCTTCAACTCAAAATTCAAATGTTTGAAGGACTATGTTGCCTTGAGTCTCATTGCTGAGAGTTGAAGACTACCTCTTCAAATAAAAGACTTTCCTTTATTCTATTTTCCACAATAAAGAACTGCTTTTACATCCACCAGTTTTAACTGGCTTAGTCTCACTTATAGCATATAGTCAGCCTGTCATTTGTAACTCAAGTATTCAGAATATTTTACTTCTCTTTTTTCTTCAAGGTAAAAAAAAAAAAAAAATTAAAAAGAAAAAGCAAGATAAGTCAGTTCATTCCAAGTAAAATGTAACAGTGATTGTTTTCACAGCTCTTTGTATAACTTCTCCTAATCACCCACATTTGTCAGATGTTTAACTAAATATTATTGTGGTTCTTTGTCAAAATGCTGATCATAAGTCAGCAGTAATCACTACAAGAAAAAGGATAACTCATGCTGAGAGTATCAAAGAAAAAAAAATTTCTTAGAGAAATCAAATGGATAATTTATTTGTTGAAGGTGACACATACCCTCTTGCTTACCTCTGATTAAAAAATGGTCTAGATCTCCACCCATACAATACAGGACAAAGCTGTGAAAGATGGTAAGTCATAAAACCTTTAGAATCTCTCAGTTACAATTTCAAATTGTCTCATTACAATAAAAACACTTATTTCAGTAAAAGCCTAGCAAGTATGTTTATATTGTATTGTATGCAAGCACTTTCGCCAACTCTCTTTCAAATAAGGTGAAAGAAAAAGGCATTTGGTAGACATCAAACCTTTTGCAGAAAAAGAGACACAAGCTTAAGTTGCCACTAGAAATGAAATAAAAAATATTAGTAGTTCAGTGAGAAAAATCCTGCAAACACTGAAAGTTTTTCTTCATTCTTAGAATTTGTTACAGAAAAAAAGTCACTTTTAGCCCAAGGTATAACACAGTAAGGATTTAACACAGCATTGTGAAAAGAAGCAACACACTTTACGACAAGAGCTTAGTGGACATCATCAGTGATCTTGGCATCCCATAAGAAACTCAAACAAATCAACTCTGGAGAAGAGAAAACAAGGTATATGACAAAAATTCCTTAACATTTCTGTGTGAGACAAACATGAAAAACCCTTAACAATTAATTATGGGCTATTTTTCTTTTACAGGTAAGATCATGATACTTAGTGAGTAGGACATCTAAGTCCTAGAAATTAAATAGCAATTTATTTTTTGAGATATAATTATATTGGGTGCTCTACAAACTGCAGAATAACTGACAATGAGATGGGAAAAGACATCCCAGAGATCATCAGCTTCCCTTATAGAAAACTCCTAAGTGTATTGTCTAATACACTCTTAAATATTAATCCATTTTGAGTATGTCCACCAACTATTTGTTCTTGTCATATAGATCAAACAAATTTCTGAAGTGTATAGACCACTTTTTATTTTTGTTCTCTGGATCTTCTACAGTTTCTCCCAGATTTGTAAGCAACTCATGTTTGTAAGCTGCAATATTGTTCTTCAAAAATTAACCATAAAGCAGCTTCTTAACTATGCTCAAAAGCTGAAGTACTATATTTAGAAATTTCATTTTCTAAATCTCTCTGACTTTCTTTTCCAGCTTCTCTTTGTAGGCACTTAAATCTGTCCTGCTTTTCTATCTCTCAGCATCCCATCAATATCCCTATCAGCAAAAGATTTTTCTCCCACAGCTCACACAGATTAGATCCTCGTGTTGTCCCTTTGGTTCCTCTGGCATGTTCATGCTCTCTCTGTAATGGTTTATGTGATCTTGAAAGATTTCAAGTTCTAAGCATAAGTAGGAGTAGTGGAGCTCCTTTTAAAATGACATGAAGGTTATTCAGTAATCACATAGCAGTCATCTGTCTTCCAAAACTCTAATCAGAAAGTGATGCAAAAAGGCTAGCTTTTGATGTTCTTTATTGACCTGATCAAACATTTAAGAAAAGGCTGTACTCCTCCTGAAGCCAAGAGGGCATCAGCTTAAATTAACCGTATGCTGAAGGATTCTGATTCATCAAACTTTCCAGTACTTCATTTGTTAGCCAAATTGCAGAGTGTACCTTTGCTCTGATGTCAGTCTATCAGCATTAGAAAAATCAGAGTGACAATCTTGAAGTGATTAAATGCCAGTGTAATGAATTTCATACACTGAAAGGCAAAAATGCCAAGAACTCTAACTTTTAATAATTGCTTCCTAACAGAACTGAAGAAGCCTGACGACAAAATTTATGCTGCAACCAATCAATTAAAATACATCAATGTACAAGAGAAAACTCTACCAGAACAGCTTGGGTAGGCAAACACTTTTGATTCTACGATCTGTACAAGTAGAAATTACAGAAGGCGGCGGCACTGATGTATTTCTTGTGGTAAATGTAATTTGAACCCTATGAGCAGCTGTAAGGTCAAAGTGTAGAAAGTCTCTGCATGTGTCTTGTATTTTCATCTAAAGTATGAATTGTTTCATCTAGAACTTTGACTTGACCTACTGTTCAATAGGACTGTACACGTGCATATTGAATGCTTAGAATTTTTTCTTCTGGTAATTCACTTCATTGTAAGGCAAGCTCTTACCTGCAGTCAATGACAGAAAGAAAATGAATCACTGGCATTTCTCAACAGCCTCTGCTGTCTGTGCCATTACCCATTATAGTTACTACCTTAGCAGTTTCACTAGTCTAGGTTTTACCAAAGCTGATGGAGAGCTAAGAACAGAAGTGTCTTAAGAGAACCCTTTTTCCCTTCAATTTCTCATTGTCCTTTTCACTGTCCTGTTTAGGCAGCGGTGTCAATTTTATACATATGCATGGCACAATCTGAAAAATGACAGAATGATGTTTTTCATCTGCTATATAATTCGTACTTTTTCAATTATAAAAGTGTTATGTATACATTAGAATGTCACAGCTTATGCAAATTCAGGGATAGATTTTACCACTAACTTTCTTAATATGAGATCTTCCCAACTGCAAGGCCAATCTTCCCTTCATATGAGTTTTACATCAATAGAATTTAACTGAGTACAAACTGCAGTTACTCCTCTTTACATTTTGAGTGAGAGAGTTAAAATGAGAGAATCAGCCTCTGCTCATATTTGAATATGAATAAATCCAGGATATCTAGATAAATCTAGACAATAAATATAGAAAATAAAGGAGGATATCAATACATTAAATCACAATGGCCCATGGCCACTTCTCTGCTCAAACATAAATGCAAAAATTCTAAAAGGATTTATACCTTTCTTTCTTGTGGTTCGGTGGTTTTGGTTTTTTTTTTTGTTTGGTTGGTTGTTTTTTTTTTTTTAATCTCTCTGATTTAAGCCCTTTTACAAAGTGACTAAAAGGGTGGCTTTATATATAGCTTCTGCAGCATTTTTGCTGACAAAGTTGTGGAAACAATATATTAGAATAGATTGGGGGGGAATACAAGTGCCAAGTTGTTAAATGTTTATTTGTTATGTGACTGATTCTGCTCAATATTTCATGACAACGAAAAAGCGAATGACTAATAACACTATTAACTCCTCACAGAGTATTAAGGATATTTGTCAGTAACTGGTCCTTTAACTGTTCTCTCCTCCTTTATTCAACTAGGCATATGATTATCTGACAATTGGTTAATAACTTCCACAAAACAGACACTGTAACTGAAGGCAGGCACATAAACAAGATACGAAACAACATGCAGAAATCTTAAGAGTGAAAACTTTCCACTCCTGCTAATCTCCTCATGGCCTTTAAGAACAGTTTTCCACCATTACAAGAGTAACTGACAATTACATTGCAAACCATGTCCGGCATCAGTACCTTTTTATGATAAATTTTCCACTGATCTGTATGTAGCTGCAAATTATTAAATTATTTTTTTTTCCATACAGCCCTGTTTGGGAGAAGTCCAGATGTTTGGAAATTATAGTTCCACCTAGCAACCATGGATCTCCAGGATGGCAGAAAATGCAGTTGCCTGAATTATGACTGATCTCCAGAGCATCATTGGCAGCATTCCAACAAATTAAGCTTTCTTAGTCTCCATTTGAGATTTTCAACTGTTGAAAATATTTCACTGTAGTGACATGGATCACAATTCATTAGCATCACACCATGAGTTAAAGGATTTAAGATTACAGAACCTTATTTTTCAATTTAAAACTGAGCAACACTCAATGTCAAAAACACCTGAAGTATTGCAGTCACATCCAAAATAAACAGACTGAAACCAAAATTCCTATCAGCTGCTTTACGGCTTGGAATTTCTATATTTAATCTGTGAGTATAAAGCAACTAGTAACATCATCTTCTACAGGTCTTATACTAAGAAAACACCTCAACAATTTAGATAACAAATGCCTTCCCTTTTAATTCCTTCCTCTTTTTTTTTTGTTTTTTTTTTAATCAAAACAACAAATCAAGGAAGAAAAACAACCACTACAATTTCCTGTGTTTACATAATCTATGTTGAAAAACTAGGCAGAACAGGAGTGAGAAACCACCAAAAAATGAGGTGCATCCTTTTTGCTTCAAAGAGTTTACTTCTTGGCTCAAATATAATATTTTCCTCAGGGATTCTGGAAAAGATTTAACAAAGGAAGAAATATCCCTAAATTTCGTATAGTGAGATAACATCACAGTACAGGTACAATGATTAGACCAAAAGTATACAGCAGGTCACTGAAGGCAATTCTGTTAAAGGGAAGTATTAAGTAAAAAATAGTGTGTACAGAGTTGCATTTGTTCTTTGGGTCATCTTCCTTCACAGAAATTAAAAATAGGTAGCAAAAACATGGTAGTCACTCCTAATAATTTAAAAATTTCCAAGAAATAGAGTCCACAACTTGTAATGAACTATTGAAGCATGAAAAATAGTGTTTCCCAGCTTTGTCTCCTTGTTTATTTGCTAACTCCTGTGTTAGGGTACTGCTGACTGAGTACAAAAGGTAAATGATTTTACAGTCAGCAGTGACTGAGGTGAGAAGCTGGAGTGCAGGGAAGTTTTTTAGACATCCTTTGTTAATGTGTCACAGTTTAACCCTAGTCAGCAACTAAGAACCACACAGCCACTCACTCACTCCCCTCCTCACATCCCAGTAAGATGGAGAGAACAGCCAAAAAATGTAAAACTCCTGGGTTGAGATAAAGACAATTTCATAGAACAGCAAAGGAGGAGAAAATAACAATAATAATGGAATATACAACCCAAGTGATGCACAATGCAATTGATCACGACCCGCTGACGGATGAATGCCCATCCCATCCCTGAGCAGCAATCACTACGCCCTGGCCACCTCCTCCCAGTTTATATACCGAACATGACATCATGTGCTTCCTCACTGGCAGAGTACAGGAAGCTGAAAAGTCCTTGTCTTAGTAGAAGCACTGAAGTACAAACAACAGTTTAAATATCAGTGTGTTATCAATATTATTCCCATACTAACTCCAAAACACAGCGCTATGCCAGCTACTAGGAAGAAAATTATTTCAACAAGAACTGGTATATCATCATAAAGTGTTATCCTTGCTCCCTTTTTCATAGCCAGGCTGATAAGTTGGAGAGAAAAAGGATAACCTTTCATGAACACAACTACTAGAGAATGGGATTATTTAGGATTTTTAAGTATCGGTGTTTTACCATGTGGGAAACTTTAAAATGGCACAGACCAGGTTCAGAAATAGGAACTATGCAAGGGTAAAGCACTGCAGCAGGGGAACAAACTTCACCTAAAAAAACAACCTGATATATCCCAGGAGCACACAGGCAACAAACTTAAACAAGTTGATGTTTAAATACATAGGTAAAAATTTCCGTTTTAACATTGATGTGACCTTGACCTGGAGTATCAGCATGTTAAAAATGTACTCAGCATGACACCAGGTTTGAGATTTTAACAATTTAAAGGCGATTTTGATAAGAGTTTAATCTGCTGTCAATAATTACAAACACAAAGTCAGACCACAAAACTCCACATTGCCAAAATGCATTTTACCAACTTCAGCATCCATGTTTCTTATCACAGCAATCACCCTCCAACAAACTCCAACGGAACCTTGGATATTTATCTTTCCTGGAAGCTACTTCATCAAGTAGCACACTCTGTTTAGATTTCTTGAATTAAAAGGCAAGGATGCTCTGCCATCAACGTGCACTGTCAACCTTGCCTGCCTCTCTGACCCAAGGTATTATTCATTTCTTCTCTTCTATTGTGTTTGGGAGGGTCAGTTTTTCCTCACATTATGGTGGCTTTGCTTCAGGTTCTCTGTGTCTTTTTAACCATGTGCTGACCTCCCTTCTGCACCAGTCTCTAGTTGCCAACATTAAAAGATACATCCTGCTGCTGTAGTTCTAGTGTACCTGCAATCAGATGATACTGACAGCCCTTAGCATTTTGAATCAAATTTGTTTCTGTGATCATCACCACCTTTAAGTCCACAGTCAGAATCAGAGCCAAGTTATCAAAGGTCTACTATTTTAAAAGTGTACATGAACCCAGCTAATTTTAGTTGAAAGAGGTACACATGTACTCAGACTAACTGTTTAAAAAGCAGCACAGAATAATTTGTGACAGACAGGCATGTTCAAAGTAATTCCTTCTCCTGGCACAGCTGACATATTTACCTCTTTGTCCAAGAAAACAAATTAATTCCTCCAGTAGATCACAGTACAAAACTGAGAGAGATACAAATACTTCTAGTGAAAGCATGATTATTATCTATTTCCTCCACGGTGTTACAGCTTCTTACATTCTGACCAGTCACATCCCAAGGTCAGTAATTGAGCACTTCTGGAGCAGCACTGAGAAAGGAATGCAACTATTTAGTCTCCATTCTGCTATTCTTACTGACTGTCAGAATTCTTTCATTTTTGTGAGCACCTGTGTACAGAGAGGGAGGCTAAAAATGCTCAGTGAGAGGTAAACCCCAGCCTTCCAGTGAGTTTTACAGAATACTGTATTCAAACAGTGACAGATCAGCTGGAAAACCAAACAAATACAAAAAAAAAAAAAAAAAAAAAAGTTGTAATTGAATAAATTATCTATTGAATAACAAACGTAAATACTATCCAGACAGACATAATGATCACTTACGTATGGAAAGAAAGGAGAGTGAAGAGCAAGCAAACTGAAAGATGGATTTAAGATAGACAAGCCTTAAACCTGTGCTTTGCAAGTCTGCTGATCCTGAAAAAGTGACCTGATGTTTCAGCAGAAGAGCAGCAAGGTAGGTCTTCACTTTGCAATAACTATGCAATAATTGGTTTCTGACAGGGAAGTAAACTTCTAATTCATAAAGGCACCTTGAGGCTCCATCACCTTTTCACCATTTCCTGTGTAGATAGAGAGGAGAAAAGGTGTCAGGATTGTGTAGTTGAGGTGAAGTCCTTCAGCTGGCTGAGAAGGGACTGCATGGGGCAGGACCACACAGCAGCCAAGCCCAGGGCAGCTCCCTTTTGCAACCGTGATTGTGTCAGCTGTATGTGAAACCACAGCCACAGCCTGACGTGATCCCCAGCCTTCTAGAGGCCTTATAGCATGAGTTGTCAGAGACCAGCTCTATGGAAATGTCTGTTAAGGTTTGTGGAGTAACATTTATTGCTGCTCTGGCTTCAAGAAAAAGAAATTGCTGCTTTCATGTATACCTGCACCAACCAGAAACTTTAAACATTCCTGTGCTGATCTCAGCTCATCATCAGTCCTCCCATGTTTTCACTAACCAAGCATTGCATGACAGTTCAGTAGGAGTCACCAGTTCTCTGTCCACTGCCTTTTCCAGAAAACATATTCCAATACCTGAAATTCCAGGCAAGAATCATTCTCACAGAAGAAATGAAAATCATAAATACTAATAAAATTGTCTTCCCCTCCTCCCTGCCCATCTAAGTTAGAATATGTTACCACCAGCACAATTTCTGTGTAGCTAGATGATGGGTAGCTTGGTGATGTTTCCAGATTTGTTGACATGCTTCTCCACCCTGCGTGGTTCTTTCACACTCTGTTCTTTAGGATGTTAACATTAGCAAAAGACATTTCATGTCAAAGCCTCATTTCCCTCAGGACAATTTATAGTTTGTTAACTCCTCTAACTTATTTTTCACTACTATACTGATATACTGATAAGTTCCTGTCATATTAATTCCTTCCTTCTTTCTCTTTTTTTTTCTTTTTGACAGAATGTCTTTTATAAGTGGAATCAAATCATTTTCAAGGCTGAATCAATGCCAAAACTGGATGCATTTTCCTCCAGAGAACTGGAATAAATAGTTATTTACACTTCAGCTCTCTAATGGGCTATTTTAAAGAATGACTTCTTATTTTAGTGTTGAGTTGAAAAAGAGACTAAGGCAGCTTCATGGTTTAGATAGCTTTTTTTTTTTTTCAAAGCAAATTTGGATCACTAATTTCTTCTGCAATTAGATCAACATTCAATGCAGAACTCAGCTGGAGCATCACTTATTTCAAATCAATTTTATTAAGGAAAAAATGAAATATTAATTTGTTCTTAGATTGCATTTCATATCTAAGTTTTAAGTAAGCAAATAATGAACATGAATTTCATTATTGTTTTTTAATATATAGTCTGCTAGCATACCTCATTCTAATAGCCCACTCATTCACATTAATAACTAACTCACCCAAATTTTTAGAATGCATTTTCATTCATGCTTTTCCAGGACATCTTTGTAGAAGACAAGGTACAAATAAGACACTGGAATTGTCTGAAAATTGAAATTTCTTCATAAATTCCCTGATCTAGTGCTTGGAGGACTAATCCACTTGCCCTCCAGTCCTTTGGCTAAACCAAAAACTATAATCATTCTTATGCCAAAATTGCTTATTATGCCATCCCCCCTGCTTTTACCATCAGGGCTGGACATAAACATTGATCAGCTAAAGGATCTGTTTTTTGCTGAGCTTCACTGTTTTCATCACTTTGCTGAACATACATGCATACAAACTTTTTTTTTGCCTTCTAGATTTGATATGTAACCAAACACAATGAATTATTATGTTTGCAAACATAATGCAGGATAACATTTGAGCTTCCTTCGGTATTAAGCTTGTTGTTCCCATTGGAAATAATACAAAATTCACAACTGCTTCTACAAAATAGAATCTGGCAGTAACTTTTGCAAACTCCTCGAAGGAAGCTTGATGAACACCCAAATAAAAGTTTGCTAAAATGTTTTGGTACATAAAACTGTCACAGAGCCATAACATTGAGTGAGATGAGAAGAGACACAGAAAGGGACAAGCAATTCCATTTCTAGGGAAAGCTATGGTTGTTGTCACTAAAAAAAAAAAAGGGATTGCAAGTTCTCAATGAGAGCTGAAATTCCAGTCTGGCTGATAGAAAAAGCCTGATGGGATGGGTAAGGAAGAGGAGGAATTTTGTCATTGAAAGGAGGAAACAGAATGAGGGAAAGATGTACAGTGGACAGAAAAAAAGGTATTGCTTTTCTTCTGTCCTGTAAAATATGTCTTGCAACCATTTAAAGATTTTTTAATCCCCTACAGATTCTATTAAACTAGCAGAGGTATATCCTCAGCTTATTAAGGAGCTTTCAGATTCACTTTTACATCTAAGGTTTTTCTTCTTGCAAAGATCATACACAGTAGAGAAAACTGGTGTTTATAAAATTGGATTGCTTATCGGAAGAGCACTCAGACTTCAGATCCTCTTGGAAAGGATTTATTTACTTGCAGGCCTTTTAATTATGTATCAGTTTGAAATGCTATTTTTGTTTGGAAAAACAAACAGGCTACATGCAAATGGTTAGACAGAAATGAAGCTTTATACTAGTCTCTCAGTTTCTGGAATCAGGGTTTACTATTTCTGCTTCCACTGGAAAGATTCCAAAGTAAATATCCATTCTTTCTGCAAGACTTATTCAAAATGTGGTGAATGTTGCTTTGCAAATTATCCCACTGGAACCCAGTAGGGCATCTGGCATTCAGGTGACTCTGTATGGATGCCCGTTATTGCAATCTAAATTTAAAATCATCTGTCGTTACCACTTTGTTATGAATTTCCCACTTCAGCTGTATCATATAATGATAGAATATTTCAAGCTGGAAAGGATCTTTGGAGGTCATGTAATCCAAGCTACAAACACATACAATAGGGCCAACTCCAAACTCAGATTAGGTTGCTCAGGATCTTGTCCATCAAAATTCAGAATACTTCCAAGAATGGAGATTCCACCTCCTTTCAGGACATGCTTCTGTGTTTGACTGCCTTCATTTCCTTAGATCTAACAGGAACCTCCTGTGCTGAAACCTTTGTCCTTTGGTTCTCAGCCTTTCACTTCTCACATCAGAGAACAGTCTGGATTTCTCTTCATTGCAACCCCACCTTAGGCACTTGAAGGCAGAAATTAAATCATATCCTTTGCCTATTCTTCTCTGGAGTGGACAAATAGCTTATATAATTTGAAGGAAAGAACCATTGAACAAGTAGCAACAAACAGATACCCATGATGTTTATTACACACATGATTTAATAATTACCAAAATGCAGGGGGAACGGGGGGAGATCTTACTTTTGTATCATCTCTGCAGTTTATTTGGCCTCTTTCAGCCTGAAGTGATTTATCTGATCTGGTTTTGCCTTCCTTAATTTTGAAAGGAATATATGCTGCTAGTGGTGAGAGACGCAGAGGGTGGTCACCTTCCTCTGCATTGAAGGATGTCTTTCAGTTCATTTTATTGTCTAATGAGAAAGACTGAATCAGCCAGTCAATAAAATATTCACAGTATAACACTAACTTGTGACAAAGGCTAGTTCCCAGTGCAAAATCCAGCAAATTAGAACATACAATGAAAACCAGGGGGCTTGCAGTTGTTTGGGTTTTTTAACCAAAGCTACCAAAGATTTAAAAATTATAATCCTTTTGTATTTATATTTTTGTATCTGTGCAGAATTGTGTTCCTTAACCAAAGTGATGTATATCGTCGGATGATTAAGATCTCGATTCATTAGATGAAATACTATGCTTCACCTTGCATTTGTAACCAAGATTACAAAAACAAATGTAAGGAAAAGAAATACTGAAAACTTAATGTTTTCAATGACTAAATACTAACTTACCTCCTTCACAGAAATTTAGCATTTTTTAATCAAACATTCTTGAAATTAGAATTATTACTCTTAGATAGGATGATGTTTATAATACAATATTACTCTTAGATAGGATGATGTTTATAATATAATATTTCATACCCAGAGCAACCATAATAAAACACTGCTAACTACTTTTTAGCCCATAAGCATAACTGTTGTCTTAAAAAAACAGAATGGTAAAGAAGAGAAAAATTGAAAGGGCGTTCATGCAGTGGTACACAGTAAGTTCCAGTTATCTGATCTCATATATTTACATCAGTTCTGAGTGAACCTTTTGCTCTAGAAACATTCTAAGTACCTGAAGAAAGCATAAGCTTTAACAAAGGGTTGAGCATCATAAAAAGCTGGGTGAGGGTGTTGCAAAAAGCAATATTATATATTTGGAGATAGGTTGAGAAGTCTCATAATAAGAAGTCCTTCTTATCTTAGCTGCTTTTTTTTATTATTTTTTTTTTAATTTCAGAACAGTTCTAAGTAAACTTTTATTTTTTTTTAACTACCTCTGGATTTACGGGTTTTTTTATGTCCTAACCTACCTGTAATTCACCAACAAAGAAAAAAAAATCCTGTGCAAATAGTGTTGGTAAATATTGATACCCCTAAAACAGAATAAAGTGAAACTTCACCCACACCCATAAACACCTCGAATTGACTTTTTTAAAAAAAAAGAGCTACTAAAGAGTAAACTGAAGTTTTGAAGTTGAATTGTACATACAACAGCAGAAGAAACATATGCTTGGGGGAAAAAAATACAATACTCAATAAGAAAAATCAATTTGCTTGTGTGTCCTTTTAAACATTGTCCTGCATCTTGGGTTTCTTATGGTCCTCACTTCCTTCTACGCAAGAAATGTGAGTCTATTGAAATACTCTGTTATTTGAGTACCAGAAATGTTTCTTTTCAATACATCACAGAAAAAACTACTGAAGAGGAACAAAAACTGTCTGAATGAAGGAAGAAAAGATAGCAGTTTGCTTACATGCTTTTCATCTGCCAGTAATGTTTTTAGTTAAGTCACTTTGGACTTAATTAAAGTTAAATTAGTTCTATTCATCAAACTGAATAGAAGTGCTTAATACTGATGTTTAGCTATACTGTGCCATAAAAAAGGAATTTTATCAATCCCAAAATAACATTATGAGGGCGCAGGCTGTGGATCTGAATGTATAATTTTGGCATTACGTGCATCTTGCAAACTGGTTACTAGTTACTGTAGGAAACCAAACTCTATGTAAAAAAGATTCTCCCTACCCCCAAATTCTACCTCTTCCACCATCAGACAGAGGATAACTACCACCACATCAGTTATAGCTTTCTGAAGACACACACAAACAAAATGTAATCAATAAAGAAAAGACTGCTTTACTGCTTTTAATTATGGAGTGATGCAAGAATGTCAATATGTATTTAGCATGCCTTTGGCCAAGGCAGATTTCATACATTTTTCTCCTGACTTGTAGCCTAGGGTCTATTTAGCTACTATACATCTTTCTGCCTACATTATAAGAAAAGTTTTTGGTTGATAAACCAAAAACTGAACACAGTATTAAAACTATATGTTCTAAAATGTCTTTAATCAGGGGAAAACTCCCTGAAGGTGTCTGAGACTTTTACCATTTCCATAACTTGTCTTGAAATATGAACTCAGAAGTACTTTTATCAGCAGAAGACAAAATGCAGCATGATAGCAGAATGAATAGCAAATGGGGTGCAAGTGCAGTCTTCTCTGCCAGAGTAGGTGTAAAGTTCAGCTACATTAGGTGCGTGCAAACCTTTGATCAGCAGGCTCACCCCATTGAAGGACAAAGATTCCTCCTGAGAATTACTATGTTCTGAACTGACATAGGCACTGCATAGTTGTGCTGTCAACCATGCTCAAGCTGAACGGAGTTACTTGTTACTAGGATCCCTTGGGCTACAATTCTTCCACAATTTTGACACCTAGTTTGACAGAGACATTTTTTTAAAAAAGAACAAAGCTAATTTGCAAACCAAACAAACATGAAATGTTTTGATCTAGAGAAGTTGTGGATGCCTCATCCCTCACAGTGTTCAGGGCCAGGCTGGATGGGACTTCAAGCAATCTGGTCTAGTGGGAGGTGTCCCTGTCCATGGCAGGGGGGTTAGAAAATATATTCTTTTAGACAGCACGAAGTGAGTTTGGGATGGGTTGTAGAGGAAAGCTGCTGAGAAAAAGTGATACTGGATGATCTTTAAGGTCCCTTCCAACTCTAACCATTCTATGGTGATTCTATGACTTTATGACTCTAAGACTGTATTTTCAGTTAGGCATAATATAATAGATCCATATGTGAAAATGAAAAACATGAAAAACAGAAGCTAGATTAATGGAGTATAAAGGACAAAGTTTGAAATTACATGCTCTAGTTAAACTCTGTAATTTAACAACCAACTTTTTCATTACGGAAATAAAACTCTTGCAAACAGGAATGAAACAATCTACCTCCAACAGCAAAGACTTTTCTCTGCAACATGAATTTCTGTGACAGCATTTCATTTCAATACAGATAAAACTGGAGAAATACCATCTGCCACATGGAAGAGACCATATTTTAATAGTTAGATCAGAGTACTTATAAATTTAACTTTGGATTTCAGTGTCACAGAGGGAATTGTAACTCAAAGCTGTACCCACTCAGTTTCCATTTTTTAATACTTCAGTATCTAAATAACAGCATTGTTTTGGCTCCAGCCATTAGAACTTAGACTGTATCCCAAAACTTCTGATTAAATATATACATTAACTCATATCCCATTCTCTTATACACCAGTAGCAGTAGAGGCTTTTTGTAAAAGATCTTGTAGATCTTTTACACTGGAAGATCTATCACTCAATCTCTTAGAAAACAGCTTGAACTCAGCTCCACAGAGAACTACATAAGAGGAAATGAAGCTCCATTTAAAAAGGAATAGACAAGACTAGCCAAAAATGAAATTTTTTCTGTCTGTTCATGATCCAATAAAACAACTCAAGCTGAACTGATTAGGACCTTTAAATAGATATTGGAATTAAATTCAGTTCATCAAATTCACATGAAAGGTATACGAATACTGCAAATCAACATCACTATGCATAGGTTCCAAAGACTTTGTAGAAGTGCAGTAAAATTTTACTCTTTGAAAATAACTTGCATAAAATATAGGCTACTCTGTGAAACTTTGAATAGTTTTTATTTTTTATTCCTTTAGGCAGAAAATATATTCTTTTAGACAGCACAAAGTGAGTTTGGGATGGGTTGTAGAGGAAAGCTGCTGAGAAAAAGTGATACAGAATAATAAAAGTATTTTTAAAGGTCAGTGAAAATAAAATCTACATTAAAGTTACAGCAAAATCTTTTCCTGCTTATCTGGTTACTGGAGCCTTCTAATATTTTTGTACCAAGTGACAAAATCTTTGCAATCACTCAACCTAACACAAGAACACAAGTTAAAATCTTCTGAGAAACACTTCAGTTCTCAGGGTAATTTTAAAGAGCCAGTCAGTCTTACCTCTGTGCCTGACAAGAGAGTGGAGCAGATCCTCCTGGAATCTCTGCTAAGGCACATGGAAAATAAGGACGTGATTGGAGACAGCCAACATGGCTTCACCAAAGGCAAATCCTGCCTGACAAATTTGATGGCCTTCTATGATACTGCCACAAACTTGGTGCATAAAGACAGAGCAATGGACATCATCCAACTGGACTTGCGCAAAGCATTTGACAGTGTCCCACATGACATCCTAGACTTCAAATTGGAAAGTCATGGGATGGATGGACGGACGGACGGACAGATGGATGGATGGATGGATGGATGGATGGATGGATGGATGGATGGATGGATGGATGGATGGATGGATCACTCAGTGGTTAAGGAACTGGCTGGATGGCCACACTCAAAGGGTTGGGGTCAATGGGTCAATGTCCAAGTGGCAGCTGGTGACGAGTGGTGTCCCACAGGGGTCAGTACTGG
>VZRU01017562.1:287021-356725 GCA_013398155.1 Pedionomus torquatus | reverse complement strand
CAAACAAAAAAAAAAAAAAAAAAAAAAGCAGCAAAACAAAACAAAACATACAACCGGGATTGTTTTAACCTTCATCCATAAGGTTAAAATAAGTCAAGACTTATTATATCAATTTAGCAAAGTATTTATTCATTAGTAATCTGTTAATCGGTTCATTATTTTATCAGACTGCATTTAAATGCTGCAAGCAATATTTTCATAAACTAATTTCACTTCATGAATAAGCAGTTGCTGCTAGCAAAAAAAATATAATACAATAACAACAACTGCAAACAAATTTTGGTCTTAGTAAGGGGTTCTGGTCATATTCTGATGGGAATAGTAACTACTAAACAAATACATTAGATTTAAAGTTTTATTTATGCTTTGGCAGGTAGATGATTCATTTAGGAATATGCCTATGGTTTTCTAAATCTGACTGAACATGCCATACTTAATAGCAGAATTCTTGGTCAGAGAAGTTAGATAAAAAAAAAAAATTATCTCCTTCCACTTTCTTTCTGCCTTTTCTAGGATCTTCACAAAGGAGAGCTATTATAGAGATATTCAGGAGGAGGTAAAACCAAAGTACACAAACTAACCTGTGCAACACCCTTCACTGAGTTAGAGCCTAGATCTCTCCCTAAGGCTTTGCATTTTTCAAGAACACTCTTACATTTTAAAAACATGATTATTCATCACTAGGTAATATTATTACCAGCAACAAGGAAAGACAGCTGTGTTCCAACAAATCAAGAACAGGAAAAAAAAAAAAACATGCTCTGAGACATCCATTATTTTAATACCTCAAGTTATACTCATCTTTCATCTCCCTCACACTCCCGCTTTCTGCAGAACATACAGTTTCCACATACTATTGTCATGACTGAAATTAGTCATGAGGTGAGAAAATATGACAAATATTAACACAGGATTTAAACAGAACATGGAATAACAGTAATTGCATTAGAATGGGGTCACTAAAGGATTGTTTTCTTAGCTATATGAACTAAAGAACAAAGAAATCTTTTAAGTTTCTTCAGAAGATTGCTACATTCTGATAATTTCTTTAACGGAAAAGGATTGAGAAAACAGAGTACTTTTTCCACAACTCTATTTTGATTATTATTTTTCCACACTTTTCTGGATAGCTACATATTGATGAAAAAGGAAGAACCCTTACTTTGAAAAATGCTAAATTGAAAGATTCAGATTTTTCCAAATGTACCCCTTTTCATTTCTTTGAAAGAACTAGTGGCCAAATCCTCTGCAAATTTGTAAGCAATTACTATTACTTTGCAAATATAATTTTCAGTAAATAAAAAACAGCTGCAAGAAATTAAATTTGAAGTACATGCCATCTCCACAATTATCAAAGAGCACTTACTGTGATTCCAACTACCATGTTTAGAATACATAAAATATAACCTTCTCTTCTTTGTCAAATAGTCCAGAACCCATGTTTGTGTGAAATCCATGTCCTTTTAGAACACTCACCTCACTGCTGACATTCACTTTCATTAAAACAAAAACTTTGTCTAAAAAAGGAGAATTTAGAGATCACTTTATAAACTAAACATTGCATTAGATTAAAAGGTAATTCTTCTTTAAGTGAATTAAGTTTAAGCATTATATAGCTCAAAATTAATTTTAATTGAGTATTTGCACTGCAGCTATTCTCAGAACACAAAGACTAAAATTAGAACATCAGAAATACTGGGAAATTCTTGTTATAAATAAATGGACAATAATATTATGACATTATCAGTTTCTTATATACATATTAACTTCCTATTCATATTTCCATAGTGAGAATTCTGGTTTATTTCCTCTCACCTGTTTTGGTAATAAATTACTTTATTTGTAGCTTTATCTCTCAAATGTTTTTGCTGCTGTAGTCACTTAGCCAGCTCAAAATACACTCATATATTTTGTGCCCACCACAAATTTTACAAAAATACGTCTATAACTGTTCAATGTGGGGAGGGGAAGATTTTGTCTGAGTTCAAACATCAATTATCATGAAACTACATAACCATGTGTATTGCAATAATGCCCTTTAAACGAGCCTAACTTAAGAAAGAATAATATTAAATAGAATAATTTAAAGTCTGCATGAAAAAGGACATTAAAGTACAACCGAAAATAGCTTTTAAATGTGTTTTGCTTTTTTCTTTAAATTTCTGTAACTTTTGAAAGTATCAGACCTGTGGCAGGCTTTTAAAAAACATTTTAAAATTCAATGAAGCTAAAAATCTTTTAAGAAGTAAACATTTCTGAACAACTAGATTACATTTCTCTAAGACTATAATCAAGCTCAGCTTTATTCTGTATAATGAAACTACGAGCAGGTGTTAGGTGCCTCAGGGAAGTACTGTTTCCTAGTGACTCCCTCCTTAACGTTACTATCTGTAGAGAAGCATATTTGCTTACAGAGTAACAGAATTTGGATCTAGGGCAGGGGAACCTGTAGAGACAACATTGAAATCATCCTGACTACAGAAAACAAAAGATATTTTGCAATTTTTAATGTGTCTGGGCAGAGCCATCCAGCCAGTTTTTTGCCCAGTGAAGAGTACATTTGTCTATGCCACAATTCGGCAGCTTCTCCAGGGAGAATGCTGTGGGGAATGGTGTCAAAGGCCTTATCAAAGTCCAGATAGACAACAACCACCCATCCAGAAGGCAGGTCACATGCTCATAGAAAGTTGGTTAAGGATGACCTCCCTTTCTTAAAACATGCTGGCTGGCCCTGATCCCTTGGCTGCCCTACCCTTGCTGTGATAGCTCATTCAAGATGATCCTCCTCTCCATGATCTTTCCTGGTACTGAGGTTAGGCTGATAGGCTTGTAGGACCCTGGATCATCCTACTGATCCTTCTTGCAGATAGGCATAATGTTAGCCACGCTCCAGTCATCTGGTACCTCCCCTGTTAACCAGGACTGTTGATAAATGATGGAAAGAGGCTTGGTAAGCCAGGTCCCCGAGTATTCTTAGATGAATCCCATCTGGCCCCGTAGATTTATGCATGCTTAGGTGCAGCAGCAGATCATTAACTACTTTCTCCTGGATTATGGGGGGGGAGAGGGGGTGTGGTGGTCTGCTCTCCATCCTCATCTTCCAGCTCAGAAGGCGGAACACCCTGGAAGCACCTGGTCTGGCTACTGAAGACAGAGGCAAATGTGACATTAAGTATCTCAATCTTCTCATTTTTTCTTGCAATGTTTCCCTCCTCACATCCAGTAAGGGATGTAGATTCTCCCTGGCTTGACTTTTGTTGATGGAGTTGTGGCACTTCAGGGCATGCTTGAGGTCGATTGCAGGGTTCTTTTGTGTGTGTACAAACATCGAGATGATGTTTGGAGTGAAGCAAGACGGCTCCTCTATCTTCCTGAGCTGAAGGGGCCATTGCCAGGAGCCTTGCAAGAGACACTCCTGTTAACCCCTGGACAACCAATGCCGTCCCTGTTCCCCAGTCCGTTCCATTGGGGATCTTTACTCTGTGTAAATATGTTTCAATAAATCCCTTGTTTGAGCAAAGGCTGTGTCCGTGAGAGTCTGGGCATCCCTTTCTTGGAGAAGGTGGGCATGGGGTCCTGGCTACTCAGCCAGCCCTGGGGAGGTGGTGGAGTCACCATCCCTGGAGGTATTTAAGAAACGTGTAGATGTGGCATTTCAGAGCATGCTCAAGTGGTCCACATTGTAGGATTTTTTTTTTGTCTTTGTATGGCTGGACTCGGTGATCTCAGAGGTCCTTTTCCAGCCATGAATACTGAAGGGGCCGTTGCCAGGAGCCTTGCAAGAGACACTCACTCCTGTTACTCCCAGACCACCATTGCCCTCTCCTATTTTTTCTGCAGTTAATTTTGTGAACAAGTTGTTGCTTCTAGTTTAAGTCTGCCTTATTTCAAATCTGGATTTGCCTGGGCCCAGCTTCCGGCCACACTTCTGTTTTTTCTTTTTACCATTTAATTTTTACCATTTAACTACAGACTCTTACCTTAATGAGGAGAAAACACTGTGCATTAATTGAGCCTCTAATGGGATTGATTTACAGATGCATTTAAATAGTACAGAGCAGGGGACCTACTGCCTGATGGAATTAACAAAAAACCAAACAAAACCAACAACCCCCCCTCCTCCCAACTCCATCCCCCCAGGTTGCGAGAAGATGCTTTCTGTCTTGGTTATATACCTGAGACAACAATCTCTGAGAGCAACAGGGAGAATTTACTTGATATTTCCTGGACGGAGGTGTGGAAGGGGACAAGAAGAGGCTGGGTTTTGTGACTGAATGGCTTTTGGAAATAGTAGGAAATTACAAGATCTCTTCTTCTGGGCAGCAGAGGTTTATGTGTGTGCTTTCATCTGAGCTTTTGATCATCCCAGAGATGAAAAATGTTCATCTTCTGACCTGACAATCAGTGATTAATACAGAGAGATGTTCAGGGAGTGAATGCACAAACCAAAATCTCTAGATGGTGAGGTTTAGGAGTAAGGACCTGTGATTGATGTATAAAAAGTTGGGCAGAGTCAGGATCTCTTCGGTCTTTGTGTGTGTGTGTGTGTGTGTGTGTGAACCATTTTCTGTACCTTTTGGGAGAAGAAAAAAGTCTAGGGTAGCAAGCTGGCTGCACACCCTCCTCACTGCCCTAGCAATATTGAATTCTACCATTTCATGATCATTGTTACAAAGGCTGCTCTTCAACTTGACAGCCCTCTCCAGCCCCTCCTTGTTGGTAAGGATGAGATCCAGCCCCGGAGCCACGTATTAACTGATTCTATCCACCTACTCTTCCCCGCATTATTGCCTGCCACTGGAGGGAGCGACAAAAAGATTACCTGCACCCCAGAGTCCTTTATCAAGCCTCCCAACTCCCTGAACTCTCTCTTTATTGACTTTGGACTTTGAGTTGTTGTCTCCTCCATACCTACATGGAATATCAGTATCATGGAATGCTCCTGGGCCTTTAAGATTTCCTTCTTGAAGAGCATCTAGCCTTCCTTGGACCCCTTTGCCCTTTCAGGACTATCTCCCAAGGGACTCTCTCAACCAGCATTCTGAACAGGCTAAAGTCCACCCTCCAGAAGTCCAAGGTGGAGGTTTTGCTAACCCCACTCCTTACACCAGTAAGAATTGAAATCTTGACCAATTTATGATCACTAAGCCCAAGATGGCCTCCAACCACCACATCTCCCATTAGTCCTTCTCTGTTCGTGAACAGTAGATCTACTGAGGCACCTCCCCTGGAAGGCTCACCTGCCAGTTGTGTCAGAAAGTTAGCTTTCATACACTTGAGGAACCTCCTAGTCTGCCTGCTCTCTGCTGTGTTATATTTCTAGCAGATGTCTGGTACGTTGAAGTCCCCAATCAGAACAAGGGCTGGTGATTGCGAGACTGCAGCCAGCTGCAGTCTTATAGAATACTTCAACTGCCTCCTCATCTTGATTGGGCGGTCTATAGCATATTCCCAGCACAAAATCTCCCTTATTTGCTTCTTGCTTCATCCTTACCCATAAACACTCAATTTTATCACTTCTGGAATCTAGCTCTATACAATCAGAACACTCCCTAACATACAGAGCCACACCCCCATCTCTTCTTCCTTGCCAATCCCTTCTGAAGAGCTTATAGCCATTTATCACAGTATTTCGGTCATAACAGTCACACCACCATGTTTCTATTAGGTCAACTACATCATACCTGTCCTGCTGCACAGTGGCTTCCGGCTTATCGGAATGCTACTTTCTGGTAGCACAAAGCTACCCACTACTACATAAGTTCTATAGTCCTTTAGTCCCTATACAAAATCAAACAGGCTTCAAATTCATGATGTGGAGATATTTTAACACACTTTAAAATTATGTAGAAAGTTCCATGCAGTGTAATTCAAAATTACCACTACCATGCTTCATCCCCAAAGTTCCTCAGGTTGTAGAATATTCTACAATGCATTATTTGGCATACTACATGTGCAGAGGCATATGTATGTAATAGCATATTCTACCATCAAAAATAGAGCATAAACTTTGTCAGCAACAATCATAGACGATCTTTACGGCTCCATTAAACTAAAATTATTCTTGCAGACATTTTTTCCTGTGAAGCATATTTGGAATTCACAACAATCCACATTATTTCTGCTATTTTCTTATTGTAAACAATTGCAAGACATAGCATTAGCAATATCATAACAACCTAGGCTTTGACAAATCATTAATTTCCCTACACTTAAAAAAAAAAAAAAGAAAGCTTACAAAGATATACAAAATAGAAAATATAACAAAATTTGGTTTAAAGGAATGGCAAGTGACACACTTATTCAGACCCTTTGGTGATTACATGTGGTGACAAGAATCTGATTACAATTTTTGATTTTGCTAAAGCAATAATTCCAATAACACAGGAAACCATCATGCATCCATATGGTGGTCTTTGCAGAGGAAGACATGGGCCCAAGTAATCGATCACTATGACCAACCTACCCTCAGTCTCCCCCTCACCTATTTCTACCAACAGAACCACTCAAGGTGTTGGCTGACTAAACTACCTTTGCTTTCACCACGGGTTGATTTGAAAATAACTGCAGTAACTGACCTTATAGAAGCAGGGTAAATTACATATTACATAAGCAATCCTTCATATTTTAACTATGCTACCACATAATCTTCATAGTAAGCTGTTCAACAGGCAACAGAACTATATATTGAATAGAAGACACTCAGTTCTATATGGATCTGCATGCAGTGCCACCCTCTAACCCCTTCCCATCCTCATCTTTCACTGCATCCCCTTTGCTCCCTCAGTCTCCTGCCTCTTTCAGAAACACCAGGTGCCAGGGCCAGTTCAGAGCATGGTGTGCCCTGACCGGCTGGCTGCTGCATCTCTCAGCTGGCTGGCTTCACTGACACCAGGTAATTGACACCGATTTGGATCCTCTTCTATCCAGCCACAAGCTTGTAGATTTTTCATGCCTTTGAGATCTCTACCCTCTCTCGATATGGCTGAAGCCAGGCAATGAGTTAGAAAAATATGAGCGATAAACTTGACAGCTGCCCAGCAGGTAAGCCTCATTTCATAAGAAACAAGGCTAATACCTGTGTGTTCAGTTTTTCATCACTGAATCTACAGGAAGCAATAGAAAACTCTGAAGCATAATATGACAAAGGGCTAGTTACAGAGGTTTCTGAATTTCTAAAGATTAAGTAAAGGTAAGAGTTGAACTTAAATTATCAAAAACGTTGAATCTATGTGCAATGAGAAGTGCTGGGAATGTAGGTATGATATGCTGCTTTAGTTGCACAAAACTAATAGATGGAATTAAAGTGAAAATGGAATTTAACATTAACCAGTGGAGTAGCAACAGTAAATCCAAAAGAAAATGAAAGTACATAGAATGAAGGTATTATTTCTTGTGTAATTGTGTGTCTGTTCTGTATGATCATGGATCCTAACAAATGTGATTATCAGCTGCCTGAATGATAGGCATTTCATCAATTCTGCACCAGTCCAGTAAGCACAAGTGCTAGCAGCAGCAAAATTAGGAAATGCAATAAAATGAAATGGACTTAACAGAATAAATGGTTACCAGAATTACTGAACCTATTATTCAACACACAAAATACAGAGTACCCTACATTGTGTTATCTTTCTGTAGCTACAATGCTCTATCCATATTAAAACAAAAACAAAACAAGAACACAAACAAACAAAAAGAAAGAAAAAAACAAACAAACAAACAAACAAAAAAAACATTCTGAAATGAGGACACAATTATCTGACTTCACATTGGAATTTCTGTCTCTGATGACTATGACTACCTGTGATTAAGATGGCCAAACACTAATACTTACAGGACAAACCAAACTGTAGTCTATCTTGAAATGAGTAGCACAATGTAGAAAATGGAAAAAATAAACAAAGCCCCACACTAAATCAGAAATTTGAATGTTCTCAGAATTATTAAGAAAGCTGAATATTTTACCAATCTTTTGATGCAGTGCCAGGATGAGAATTTCAATGGGGAACTCTGTGGATGCATTAGCCAGTATTTCAGGAAGGAAATGGGTCAGGCAGTACCAGCTCATTCTTTAAGTCTCCCTTTTATATCTCTACACTAATGGTTTAGAGACAGTTAAGGGCTTCATGAAGGCAGAAGATATTGCTCCACATCACCATAGTTTCAAACATATTTTTTTTTTCATTTTAACTCAAGGAAGTAAACAAGGAAACATGTTCTTGAGTATCAAGATCAAAACTCCAGACTTCTCCAGAAGCAACATTCTAGTCCAGGTCCACCATTTTCTTCTTGGATGTCTTAATTTTAAATATATTCAGATAGAGCCTTTGAGAATAGCACCTCTCTCTCACTGCTGACACAATTACTGTTCAGAATTGCCACTAACATATTCAGAGAGGAAACCATGTTAAGTTTAAAACAACCTCACGTTTTCAGGTCTGTGTTAACCTTTAAATTGGTATTACAGCACTGTGAAATCCCCTCTGTGCTCAACAGAAGCAGTATTGCTGTAGTTAAACTCATGTTTTCAAGTTTTCCACCTGCAAGCATGATTTGTTTTATTTAGAAGTTTCTGCATCCCCTACTGTTTAACAAGCACACACAGCTGAATAGGTCTCTCACCTTCTCCTTTATTCCTGCTGTGCCAACTAAGCAAACTACTGAGGGCTATTTTATCTAAAGTATGACCTGGATTTGTTAACTCAAGGCAAAGTAAGAATCAGCAGATCCTAAGCACATACTAAGACTTTTGTTTATTTCCCCCTCAAAAAAAACTGTTAAAGCTGGTGGTGGGATCAGGAAGAAAGATGCACAAGGGCCAGGGAAGGTATTTGCTTCACTAACCTATATTAATGTTAGTATGACAGGGAATTTAAAATCCACTTTAAGACTGAAAAGTCAGGAAACACAAAGTTATGATTCCCACAGGCATCATAACTCATGCTCTTCCACACGTGCATTATTTTGTATTACACACTGCTAAATTTATAGGAACCATGTGGATATGTTATAGTTCTTTCTTAAGTTTCATTTTAAATTCTTGACTAGAGAATATGAGGTCATACAAGAAAGGTCCAGTAGTGCATTAAAGAGCCACAAGCCTGAGTCTGTCTGCTCTCCGCAAACAGTTTATTATATGTAAAACCTGGTGGCCTTTTGCTGGAGCTTGACTATATTGTAAATACTATCAGATCTAACTAGCATAATGTTCAGCATGGATAAGCAGTCCACAGACACACACAAAAACCCCTGTAGTTTGAAGTGTGTCAGCTGGACAGGAGTTACTCATAAGTCAAGGTTGGAAAAGACGAGTCCTTAAGCCTCTACATGTTGATATGTTATAAAACCTAAAGAATTGCAGATCTTCACTGCCGGAAAAAGGAGTAGTAAAAAGCTATTCAACCTTATTTGACACCAAGGACCGAAGAAAAAGATACAGAAGGAATTTTAAAAACTATAACCATAATTACTTTTATTGTTCCATTGCCTCAAAGGAGAGCAATTTTCAAGTCTGTTAATCTCATGAAGTTGCATGTGACTTCTTAAGCAGAAAATGGTTTACTGAATTTTACATGATTCAATAAATGTTTACTTACTTGAAATTTAAATAAAGGTAACTTTGCGTAAATTCAGGAAACAGCTTAAACTTCTAGTCATAGACATACAACATCTAATACAGTCATGCCACACCAAATTTTATTTTCTCCATCTTCATCTAATCATTGGTTTCCAGATGGTTTTAACTTATGTTAACATCCTTCACAAGCCATTGAGTAGAGCAGTTTCTTTATAAATGTATTTGTTACTTCCCAAATACCAGAACTTCCTAAGCTTAAAGTTATTCACAGGAACGAGAAATATTTACATGAATGAGTTATATTGTTTTCAATATGCTTTTCAAGCACATCTTGATATAACTAGAATGCGTAACAAGAGAGTAACACTAATATAATGTTAAAGCATGCATAGCCACGAGCATGCAAAGTCCTTGTCATGCTATGTCATAGGGAGAGATATTGCAAATTGCAGGACTTTTTGCTAGATTAAACACATCTCTCAAACTGTTCCTCTTAACTCTACTGTCACTTCAAGGAATGCCTCAAGAGAGAGGAGGCAGTTTTTCCTATCAATGATTTTGCAGCAGTGTTTGGTAATGTCCTATATCTAAGCCATGTGGCACAAACTGTCCGTTTTACAGAGCTTCGCAGGAGACAGCTATAACATGAGGAAGATATCTTCAGTCTCCAAAATATTGGCAACATAACAGCAAGATATGGTATCTTTAGAGTCACCAGGCTATATGCTAAGTTTGGTATTATGTTTGGTATTTTTATTGCAGTAACTCCAGCAGTACCTCCAGGTACCCCTTAAGAAAAAAAATCAGAAGAACCTCTGATTTTCCCTTGGGGTTTTCAGCAATATGTTTCTAGCCCTTTTTGTCATAACGCAGAGAGGCCTGGAAACTAGAACTCTTCAAGTTTCAGCAACAATGCAAATTTAACAAACTTAATAGTTGCACCTCATACTTGGGACATTTGACTTGTGAGGTTGAAGCTCCTGAGTTGCCAACACTTCACAATGTTATAAAATGCTAATACTTCACCCTGCATATGTCAGCACTCAGAGAAGCAAAGGACTTGTTTAAAACAGCAGCAGTCATCAATCAGCTCCAAAAAGACAGGCCAGACCTTCCCCTGGCATTCAAAACCAGGACGAAGGATCTGGAAAGCCTCTGACAGACAATGTGAATGTCCTTTGCTATCAGCAAACACCTTACCCCTGAGAAATAATTTCAACATCAGAACAGCCATCTTCTTCCAGATCACAAACATTTCCTGGAATGAAAAGCAGGTTTTGTTTTCAAATGTGCTCATCTGCAAAATGACTGGAATACTTTGAGCAACTTTAGTTTCTTGTGCTGTGGTCTCTAGCACACCTTACTAGACTGGTACATTAAAGCAACTAGACCCTGGGCCTCAATGAACTTCAGATGACTTGACCTACCCCCAAACTCTTGACTTCGGCCTGGCAGCAGAGAGCACCACTTTCTTCTGATAATCACCAAAAGGGCAGGGGAGTATTTCATCCTGACTCACCTAAAATGTCTCTTTTTTTTCCTCTTATCAGTGTAAGATTAACAATTAATAATAACAAAGTCATGAGCTCTAGGGGGAAGAAACAACACAGCCAAAAAATGCATCAGAGCAAGACAGTTTAGATAACTATAGTGGATGACCTACAAAGTCAAATGTATGTACAACATCAGGAGTCTATACCCATAGCTTGCCATTATAGGGAATTGCCTGGTTTTCTGGAGGTCTGCAATTATTTAAAGTGTAAGGAAACTGTTTATGTTCAGCAGCTCTAAAAGCCATCACTGGCATGTTTTATGTATGCTTAGAAGGAGTAACTTTTAGAGCCCAGGTTGGAAAACTTCAATGAAGAATGAGAATGCATTACAGAAGTCTCAGAACAAGGAAGCAGCAGATCTGGGAACAGATTTCTGGCATCGGTATTCTGTAAGTCTCCATCTTAGCACTAGCCATCATTTCTTCTTCTACAATATCACAGGAGGACAAGATCATTTAAAGTGAAAGACAAATTGGAAGTTCTAGGCTGATAGATGTCTTTTACAATTTATACCCATGCATGTAATGTAATCTAACTAGATTTTAAAAAGAGCAAATTACGTTTTACACTCTAAGAACTAGCAAATAAAGCGGGGAAAAAAAAAAAAAAAACAAAAAACCAGCAATTGCTAAGTGCATTTCTATTCAACGTGGAAAAAATCACACAGAAATATACTGGTTACAAGAGGAACAAAGAACACCAGGAATGATGCAACAAAACATTTTTCAAGCAAAACTTAAAGGAAAACTGGCAGGGCAGTCCTCAGCAAGTCATTGCCTTCAGAGACTTGACTAAAACCATGAAGGCAAAAGAGCCAGCCTGAATTTACAAAAGAAAGGGGTTAATTACGGAGGGATAACACCTTAAAAATTCAGAAAAAGAATAAAACTAGTAAACAACTGTGCTGAGGATTTTTGCTTCATGTGAGACACTGCACTTGGATTTAGAATAACATAGAATGCAAGGTTTGCAAGTATGCATTTGCAAGATGATACTTTTGGTGTAGAAGTGGAATGCAGGAGATGGCAATTCATTCTGCAACTCAGACATATATCTTGTGCCACTCCTCACCTTGAGCATAAGCCTCAGCCAGTCACTCCCATTCACTTTTACATGAAGAAATGTCATCTATCTTTAGTATCCCTCTGTCAAGTTAGAAAAGTATTGGTTTGACAGTCAAAGTGCAAAGTATCCCATCATTGTTAAAAATAGTCTTAAACATTCTTCTGAACCACATTTTCACTGAAACACAGAATTTCTGCCACCTCTCTTTTCAAGCCATTTCCATAGCCACCTTAGCAAAGTAGGAGACAGGGACCCCTGTAAAAGGGCCTTGCATGCTGTTTAAATTATATTTTTCGGTCACTCATCCCAATTACACTTCTTTTGTTTCTATGAGCTTGCAAGCATTCTCTACTTCTCTGTCCACATATGGCACCTGCCCTGCTGTACTGTACCGGGGCTCCCTTGGGAGCAAAGCTTCTAGCCATTACTACAATGCATTCAGCAACAAACGCAGCAGGGTGCTAATGGGCTGTCTTCATTAACCTTTGCTGATTGAACTGTGCTCTGTATTCGCACTTCGCACATTTGTGAAGTCTCATACAGATTCATAAAGGAGATTTTAATGGCAAAAGAGCCTGTATATTAAATTATCTGAAAAGGAAGAGTGTTTGTAGGTAACAATAGGCTTTTATTTTTATTTTTCTGTCATCAAAGCTGTGGCAACACTTGAAAGGGCAAACAGATCACAGGAATGGATCAATACAGGAACTACACTGATGGTAATTAATGCAGGGAAATGGCTATTTAAGCACAGCAACAGAAGCTGCATTCACTAGGTATCCAAAATAAAAGGAGATGAGTTCTGATGAGAAAGAGCCATCAGGTGACATTAACACTGGCTGATGAGGCATGGGGAGTCCAGGGTGACATACACCTTGCCCAAAACATTGCTGTCATCCCTCAAACCACACCACGCAAACCAGTCAGAAAGTTGAGTTGTGGAATGACTCTGACAGAGGTAGCTTTTGAGGGTAAATACCTTGCCTTTAAGTTGTCTGTATAATTTAATCTAAAGTTTTTTTCAATTTATGGCATTTGTGAAAGTTGAACAGCTGAAATTTGAAGTAATTTTTAAGCCACGTAGAAAGATGATCTAAGGATTGCAACTTAGAATTATATATATATTTTTAATATTAAAAAAACATAACAATCTCATGCTGAATTTCTTAAGAAAATATCCCATACATGTTAATCTCTTAGTTTCTTACCTTCCCAGTGTGATAATGAAAAGTCTGCAGACTACAATGTAAATTAATTACTTGCATTTTATTAGGTCAATCCAAAGCAAACTAAAGCAAGAGTTTTGAAACTAACTGTTCAATGATATGGAAAAACATGAGTTAGTTAAAAGCAAATCTGAGATAGCTATCTGTGAATGAGCTATTGAAGATATATTCTATAGGTTTCACAACATGATGATTTATTAGTGTCAGTTTATATTTTTTTGAAAAAAGAAAAAAAAAAGGAGAACAGAACTAGTGTTGATGTTGTTGCTTTATATTAGACAATGGGTAACTTTTTGGCTGCCATTTCTAGTAGACTCAACAGCTATTTTTAGCTGGAAGAAGTGTCCTTACCTCAGACCATGAGAAAAATTAAACCATAATTCTCTGTCTTTCAGTTTAATCAAAGTCTGCAGAGGAAGCTTAACTTCACTGTACAAGTGGGGGAAAAAAGGTGAAACGACATAAACTCCTCAAAAAATGGAGAGAAAATTCAAGCTTCTGTAAGTATTCCCTGTTTGCATTTTGTTGAAACAAAGCAATTCAAAAGATTAGCAATTCATGTCGTGTTCCTACACTGATTGCCACACCTTATGAAATGGCGACATATCTTCCTAAGTACTCTTCAAAGCAAGGGGAAAAGCTTCATAGCTCATCAATAAACATGAAAGAGTAGTCTTACAGAAATTTAGCTGTGACATGTTCAATTATTTCAGTGGAATCAAGCAAGCCTTCACCTTACCCTTTAAGAATGAACTGAAATAAAGAGAAACTTGTGTGAAGGGTCTAATGTTTTAAAAGCTTTGCTCCACACCAGGGTGTGGAATACAAAAAGAAGAAAAGTAGATTTTGGTGGCCATTTCTCTAATTTTTGTACAATATTTAAATAGATAGTAGGAATTATTTTCATTAAAACTGTACTGTTGAGGAAGAAGGACCATACTTTTTTGTTAATTACAGTTCTTCATAGATTAAAAAGATTATGATCAGTTGTAACCAGTGATCTGGAATGTTGTCCCTCTTTCTTTTCAAAACTCAGACAGGAATATTTAAGATCTAAATTACCACTTGGATGATACTTTGTGCTTATTACCCCTCCCCAATGCTGTTAAAATTGATTCATTAATTTTTAATCTAAAAACAATTAATGTAGGATGTGAAAGGTTAGGTTTGAAATAAGGTGTGATACAAAGGGGATAGCAGGCACCCTGATGAGCAGCAGATTGGCTCTGATCTTTTGCAAGCCAAGTGAGATGTTGTTGTTCTGCTATGGATGAAGGGGCTCATTATCCCGGAGATAATTGCCCAGATGCCACACCAGTGAGGTCACATGAAACACGGCTGTGGTTGCTGAACTAGTATTGGAGCTAATTAGCAGTTAAGGCTGCAGGCAGCCATTTTGTACAGACCTCTACTTAGATGCATAGCTTTGCCATCCTATTAACGTTAACCATTTTCTCACCCTCTTTTGGCTGCTGAACACAAATAACATCACGCCTGTCAGAAGCGCAAACACTTTGGTGTTATTTTTACAGCATTAAAATTAACCCTTTCAATTATCCTGCTCTTATCAAGGATCATCAATCATTTTCATCCTAATGTCAACTAAAGATTCAGCATCTCTTCTTGTTTAATGCAGAAAAAGGCTACATCCAAAATTAAGAGTAGACCTCAAGTTCTAAAAAGAGCTAACTCTCAGCAACAGGAAGCATGACACAACATTTTAACTTTCCATCATGACTGTTTTTTCCTGCCGTCTCTCATTCTGGATTACATTCCTTACTTAATAAGGTGAAAGCATGAATTGAGACCTTTTGCATCTGGTGTTTCAGAGACCAATTAATTTTTTAGCCATACCTGCCTTTGAGGGGTAGTTTAGTCAATAACACAGGAGTAAATTATACATTTGCTAATTCCTGAGCCTCCAGAGGCTCCCCTTTGATTTTAATGGCTATTTCACATGAGTGCACACAACCATCCAAGTGGAGTTCACTGAAGCAACAGAGGATTTGCCATGACAGCAGCAGGCAGAACAAACAGGTAGTTTTTTAACGGTATTTTTCAGATGCTAGAATTTCTTCCAGCTTCTTCAGCTGACGTCTGGTACGTTATTATTGCCTTGAAAAGAAGCAACTGAAACTTGATAATTCTGCATTTCTATAACAGAACTGAGAAGAGTTTAAACTATTTGCCCTTGTAAATTCTAGGCATGTCTAGTATGTCTTTATAGCCAAGAAGTACTCAGTATCATTAAAAAGAATCCGTTTTAAGATTCAATAAAAAAGAAGTCAGTTTCCCCTTTCAGAGTCGATTACATTTAATCAGAACAGTCAGAATCATTTTGTAAGAGAAAGTGAATCATTCTGGGGTTTTGGCATTTTTCACCAAGGGGAAAAATTTTGCTGTTAAGCTGTAGGGACCTACTTTTTTTCTAATTTCAGTCACTGAACCCAAAAAGAAAAAAAAAATCTATCAGTCCCAAATGGCTAGCTCTATTCTCTGGATCATTTAAACATTACAGGGGCTCTTTCCCAAGGTTTATGTATAAAGTGATGTCATTCCTACACAAGGAATATGCAAAAGTCTGAATGACCTCCAATGTTGAGAGTCCTGCTTTCACCTAACATGCAGCTTTGCCCTGCTTTACTTTTGCCTGTCATTTGAAATATTTTGCCATCCCCTGCAGCTTCTGAAACCCTCATCTCTTTTTGGAGAGCTGATGCTTCCTATAGGCTCATGCAATACTTCTCTTGGTCAACAATGTTAAATAAGGTCAGTTTTTGTTGTGTGGCCTTTTGGTCGGCATGTTTGGTTTGGTTTTTGTTTTGTTTTTTTTGGGGGGGTCAGGTTTGCTCATCATAAATATCTATCATTGGGGCCTATCTTTAAAATTTGGGCATGCACTTAAATATATATCTTACACACACATATGTATTTGAGGGAGTGTCACTTTGGATACTCTTTACAGTGGTCTCCCGGGTTTTTCTGACTGTATGAAGCTATCAACATTTTTCACTGCTTGGAAAAAAAAGTCAAAGGCAGGCAGTATAAATGGTTAGTGATAGCAAAGCAAAAATAAAAAGAAATATGAGAATGAATCTCTGGGAACCTGTAACAGCTGTCACAGAATGGCTGTAAATGGGTAAAACCTACATTGGAAAGAAGATATAGTGATTATTTTTTCATGGTGTGCAAGAGGACTCCAAATCTATCCTGAGAGAACTTGCAAAGATTATGAATAACCTATTTTGAATATACTGTAGGAGAACGGCTTTTTTTTATTATTATTTTTTTTTTATCTAAACCTGAAAATTACAGCTTTCAAACCAGCCCCTAACAATAAAATTGTCATTGCCTACTTTTTCACATACACATGCAATTTTATGCCATGTTTGTGCCACAATTCAAAGACTGATTAATTAGTGAAGCACACCCTGTGAGAAAGGCAAGCAACTGCTATCAAAATTCAGGGTTCATTCAGGCTCTGCTCCAGTCTCAGACTCTCAGATGAGATCTGCTACCTCATTAGAATTATTCTATACATCTGAACTTTAGTGGTTCTTCAGATTTTAACCTGGAATAGAGAAAAGCTAGAAGAAGAAAGCAAACACAAGGTCTGGCAGAAGAAAGAGCATACTGATTTATTTAAGAATTTTAAAATGCTGTCTGATTCAGTGCTTGCCAGTCCAACTTATTAAATCATGTTTAGCAAGAACCTAATCTATTCATCTACTGCTCCAGAGTGCAAAATGTCTGATTCATAGAGATGTGAATCTTTTGAAAAGTCTGCTTTTAAAAAAGATATTTGCATTTTCTTATAGTCATATTCAAAATGTTTTAATCATTGAAGCAGCCTTCTGAAAAGAAATCAAGTTTGGGTTTAAAGATGTGAGTATATTGGCTAAGTCAAGCTCCAGGTTTTACATGTTTTCATGTCATTATGTATGACATTATGCTTCTATAATCAAATATTCTTGCATGGTGTCACAACAGATTAAAAAATTCAGAGCAATCTGACTACAATCAGCAAGAACACAGGAGCTGAAAAAGCTTTACAGCAAATATATGTTACTTATGTATACATGAAACTGAAAATATTGGGAGTCCTGAATTTGCTTGAAAATGGGAGCAAACATTACATAGATATTACATTCCAATGTACAGATTTGACTTCTAAAGCAGGCAACTATATCAATAGGACAGAAAATGAGACGTTTTCCATTTTAATATTAATGTATTTTTAGTAGCGACTAGTTAAACTGGGCTTGGAGATGGACAGATGGAACTAAAGGTAAATATTTTTAATGGGAAATTTGGAATGATTCATTCTTTTAGCAATTACAGAAGTGAGGCATAGTGCCTTGATGCTTGGAGACTAAACACTGATCTCCAACTTGATCAAGTATATGCACATTTTGTTAGAACCACTGGAGAGCAGTGAAAGTCTGGAACAGAAGCACTATTTAGAGAAAGAAGCAGCAACGCCCTGCAGTAACCGAGCATGGGCTTGGTATCCTCCACTTCCAGTCACAATTTTGCCTGCAGTGCAGATACTTACATTCTTGACAAGTTACCTTTTAGCACCATAACAACAGAAGTTTGGTGCTTCTGCAGATGGCAAGATGGGCATTGCCCTTGAAATAACTTAACTTACATTAATGAGGTTTCCTAAACCAAGTCCATCAGTATAACATACACAACCATTACTTGTCCCATCTGAATGTAAACAAGGCTATATAAACTAGAAAGTCATCTTTCACCTTCCTCACACTACGTTGAGATGCCTTTTTTGAAGACCCATCATAAAGTTGGCCTAGAAATACGCAAAAAAAGAGGTGCTCTGTTCCTCCTCAACACTATGAATATTAATGTGGTATTTCTGTCCATCATATATATTAGTTACCCAGTCACTACTTTAAGTTAACTAAGTAGCTATCTTAACGATACCCTAAGCAAACGCTGAACACAGTACTCAAACATAATTTTGTACATCTGGGATATAAGAGTCTGTCCTGATGTAATGTTTGTATTACAAATTTAGATTAACATTAGTGAAGACAATATTACAGAGCAGGACGTTTGCTGCACAAAGAGTACATAGACTCAGAATATGCAAGAAATTGTACTGACTTGTAGACTGGAAACAAACTCCAAGGGACTATCAGTACAGTGTAGTCATGGGAATGAAAGTCTCTGCTTGGCCAACTTTGGACAACTTGAACAATTCTATATCTACATATATATAAATATTATACTGTTTGACAATGCTGCTTCAGGGTAACACAGAATTTACAGATTCAGATGTACATTACTGCATGCACTTTATAATTTTATTGTTTACTTCTTTCAATACTGTTTCTGTTTACTAGCAAGGCACAAAATCACGTTATAAAACTAATTTGACCTTAGCAAGAATGGCTGTTCAGCTGATGAAGAAAAATATAAAGGATAGGCAGCCTCTAAACAAAAAAAAAAAGGTTAAAAAATTAATATTGAAGTTCAAGAACTTATAGTACAATAGAGAACACAATAGAGAGACACCAGAGCACTTTGGTCCAAGTCCTAAGGAAGCAACCAGTTCTTACCACAAGCTCTCTAACTTGCAGTAAGCGGTCATGTGGATGCACTGTGATGGCAAGTGTGCATATCTGAACTATGACCTAGATTTTTTTTTAACTTTTTTTTTTTCCTAAGCTGACAGTACAAATATTGTCTCTGAAA
The DNA here is from genome assembly GCA_013398155.1 of Pedionomus torquatus. Taxonomy (NCBI): domain Eukaryota; kingdom Metazoa; phylum Chordata; class Aves; order Charadriiformes; family Pedionomidae; genus Pedionomus; species Pedionomus torquatus. The sequence goes on along the minus strand of VZRU01017562.1, from coordinate 337,586 downwards.
TTCACTGTTTCTCTCTGCGCTAGTTCATGCAACAAACAACCAACAATCTATTGCCCTTCTCTACATCTGCCTGGCTTTCCCACCTAGCTCACAGAGTCGCAAGACCTGCTGACTGTTTTACTTGACAGTTAGGCTTAATTTACACCGTTAACTTTTTAAACAAATTAAATGCCTTTAGCCCAAGACAGCAGTGTCTCTGAGTATAACAGAACCTCACAGCACTGGAGGAATGAAATAGTCCAAAAGAGCAATAAACCAAACTAGAAAGATTACAGAGGAGCAATAAACCAGAATAAGTTTCCTCTGACATGGTTAATGTCAGTGAGGGAACTTCTTATGTACAATGGGCACAAACTTGTACGTAAGAAGTTCCACCTAAGCATGAGGAGGAACTTCTTCACTTTTAGGGTGTCATAGCATTGGAACAGGCTGCCCAGAGAGGTGGTAGGGTCTCTGTCTCTGGAGCCATTCAAAACCCATCTGGACAACTTCCTGTGCAACCTGCTCTAGGTAAACCTGCTTTAGCAGGAGGATTGGAAGAACCTAAGACATACACCAAGCACTGCCTTATTCCTAACACAACTCCAGTCAAGTTCCCTTTGCTGGTGTTTGGTTCTCCCACTACGCATAACACCCACTACAATCTTCGAAGCACCCTGTGCAAATCCAGGCTCCATGTTTAAGTCACCAGTGATACTGCAATCTGATCAAAAGCAGGAGACTTGTGACAGTGTTGCCTACCTCAGACTGCCCTCCCCCCTCCTTTGCATTTCTATGAACTTCTTCCTCTTTCCCCAACACTCAGTTCAGAACAGAGCAGGGTTCTGCCAATCTCACTAACCAGTGGAGAGCGAGCTTTTGCAAGGCTGCATGTGGCACTGCATAAACATTGACCGATACATCCACAGCCTGGCTGGGAAGATGAAGAAAGCAACGCTCAAGTAAATTAACTCGCAGTCTGCCTTGCCGTGTAAGTGCCTGTTGCCCAGGTTATGCTCCTTGGCATGAATCACATTCTGTCCTTTCTTTTTTTGCTACTAACACATTAAAATTCCTTGCCAATTCTTCTTCACCATTCCTCCAAATCAAAGTCATCTCATAATAACCTAAGCAAATGATACCACCCCACTGCAGCTATTTTTTCTTCCAAGTTATTTGCCCATTTCATTCCAAGTAGTTTCACAGTAATGGAAACGCCATTCAGAGATGAATAACTTAATCCTTTCTCTTAACAGCCTCCCCTATCTCTTCCATTTGATTTGTTGTCTTTGCTTGCTTGGTATCTCTTTAACTGATATTTCTTGGAGCAAACACCATATTTTCTAAAATATTTGTACAGTGGCTAGGCAAACTTACAAATATGCTTTCATAACTGCTTTCATTCCAAGGGGAGTGCTGTAGACAAGATTCTAATTTAAGTCATTACAGCCTTCAACAAAGATCAGTTAACTTTGACTTTTCAGGTAATGACCCTTTTTAATATTTATAATGTAAAATATATAGAAAAATAAATGAAATTAACAGCACATAAGCTCTACAGCATTAAGTATAGGGGACAAGGATGAGATTCATTTATTTGAAGAAAGACTGTCCAATTTCATTGTTTAAAATATAATAAGTATATTGCAAGTCATTAGACAGCCTCATCTAAATCACATGAAGCTTTTCTTAAGAGCCCTTATTATGTTGGAATTTAGCGTTTCTGAAAGAGGACTGACTGGTATGACACTTTTATCAATTGCATATATGTCTGTCTTGTGCACACAGTAGAATTTGGAAATTCAAGGCAAGTAGAGATCAGTTTAATTCAGTGCCAGACTTGTAGCAGAATGTTGTTCAACACAAGAAGTCACACACAACCAGCTTGTTCCAGAAACTCCTTGTGGGACAGTTCACTGTGCCTTACTTTCCCATGCAAATATAACAGCAATTAACAACCAGCTTGTATGTAATTCAAAATGCCATAAATCTACATATATATAAGCTTAATAGCAATGTTTAAGGTGTCTTTGTGGATCCTTTCATTTTCTTGTGATCTCCCCATCACATGGACATCGTAATTACCAAGTGATAGTAAGAGAAGTAATTCCACAAATTAGAACTGCTCTGTCTGTTGCCTATCCCTTGGTCAGACCAGTTATTTCAGATATCCTTCTGGAACCTGCAAAAACTTTAGAATACAGGACTGTTTGGAATGACAACTTCACAACAACGGCTACACCTCAAGATACTCCTGCTGTTCATAGCTTTTATTTTCTACTACAAGTGTACTTCCTATTCTCATCTTTATGGATTAAGGGTAGCTCCCAGGATCCCTAAGCATACCAAGGTTTGGTTTGATTTGCCTCAGTTGACTCCATATACATCTGCAATTCCCTGCTGACCCAGACACTGTTTTTTTTTTTTAATTATGGAGTCATTTTTTGTTTTGAATTCTTATTAGAACAAAGTGTCAAAGATTATGACCACACTCCACTGTCACTATTATTTAACTTAGCAAAACTAAGAAAAGATCACAGGCGGAATCTATATACCCCTCCAAGCAGGCACTCTAGTATTTTGACCTTTCTTTGCCACCAAATCATTATACATAAACTCATGGACTACACATTACACCAATTCTTCACTGCAGACTCATAGCCGCCTGACTGGTGCATTCTCTACTACAGCTCTTTTCCATGAAGACCCGATTTCTTGGAAACAACTTGCCCAACAACTTTAAAAGCTTCCTTAATGTCATTCTTTACCATAAAGAAAGCATACAGCACCTACAATCCTTCTCTCACATTTTTTCAGTCTTAAGGGTCCTTCCTGTACTCTTTTCGCCTATTATTCTAATCCCTCAACATTACCAGATTTAGCAGTAATGAATACATTTGCATATAAAGGTACTTGTTTGGTTTTTTCCTCACTTCTTTTAAACATTTCTGTCATGTGTTTCTTTTTATCACAGAGAAGCAGCTTCCACTAACACATTTGTACAGCTATTACTGCCAGAGTACATTAAGTGCTCCAAATCTAATCACATATAAGACTACGGCCAGACAATCTTAGTTTTTGTTGGAATATAATGCTTGCAGATATGATAGAAAACAAAGCACTGCTTAAACTCTGTCCTGATTATTTTCCAGATAGCTTCAACTCTGAATGGAGCTCTTTCTGCCCTCATTCTCCTTCTCAGATTATCGTCTGGTTTGTTTTATCCCTTTACTGTGTATGGGCCAAAAAAACACTCAGCCAGCAACTGGCAGAGAGGGTCTATTTCATTCAGTATCTGTGTTTTAACCTCTCAGCTTTTCATCACCAAGACCTCTGTGCTTCAGAAGTCTATCCAGTTGGCTTATGGCAGGATGCCTTTATGGTACAGCTCTCCAGTACCTCAACCTGATTCCCCAGCACCTGTCCCCAGCTATTGCAGGTCTTTATGCACTTCTCTGTCCAGTAGGAATAGAGGATTAGTGCTACTTCTGGTGACTTTTGGATCAGTTTAATTGGGCTCACCATCTGGGTCATTTCAGCTCTCTTTCCAAACCTGTAATAATTACCACTTCTGAATTAATCATTGCCAGCCAGCTGCATTGAACTAGGGTTCTATGACTGGCTCATAATTAATTCTCTTTAAAATAATTGTCATTTCTGAGTAAATAACAACCAGGATCAGATGGATGAAAAGAATTTTCCCTTCCACCCACAATTACCATCTGAAAAATACTGGATGTATCCTTGGCACATCTTGCTCAGAACAAATAAAGTTAGAACAAATTACACTATCTAAAATAAACGACATTTGTTTATACAGAACAAAGCTTTGTGAACCCAGGACTATGTCTTGCTCTTGAGTAAAAGCTACTTCCAGCACATCAATCAGCACAGAGTAATTTAATTTATATTCAGCCATGTAACACAAGTTCTTCTTACAAAGAGGAGGACATCCAGAATGAAAGGCACTCTGAAAGTAACGCAGTCTTGAGCGTGCAAAGGTTGCAGGCAGATTTTGACACATCTTTGGTTCACATGTTGCAGCATGTTCCTATTACGATAAAAAAAAAAAAAGTAAAAAACACACAAAATCCCAGAATAGTCAGCAGCCCCTGAAGCAGTAGCCTATCCCTGCCAATAGGCACTTTAAGCTGTGTAAGGTTTTGTATTGAAGCTTGTCAGCAAGCCCCTTCCTGCTATCTCCCAACCACCCTGACGTACAGCACCCCCCACTCAGAAGCTGGAGCTGGGGCAGCAGCGGGGCAGCTCCAGGGAGCCCTGGCTGCTGGGGCCCTTGCCACCTACACCCATATTATGGCCAGTGTCTTAAATTAACTTAAGGCAAAGCAGATGTTTGGGTTCTTCCACTGTCCCCGTACCACCCCCCTCCAATGCTTTGTACAGTTAAAAAGAAAAATATATATATTTGTATATATTTAGGGTTTGATCCAAATGCCCCACCACCACGATGCAAGCTGTGGGGAGGCTTTTACCTCAGAGGTCTCTGAGGAAGGCCACGAGAGGGGAGGCCGCTGCTGAGGCCCTGCCAGGCGCCAGCACAGGCCCCTTCCCCACACCACGGCTGCCAGCCTTTCCTGAAGACACATTGCCACCTAGCAACGGCACAGCGTAATCTACAGCACGCCAGCAAACACTCACAAAAGATGCTTTTTAATAAAAATCCATCCAAACACATGAAACCTGCCCCTTCAGTGGAGCGACAGGCTGTTATCTCTGTCTGGGGACAGACCAGGCGCAGGCCTTGCGCAGGCAGGGGGAAGGCGAAGGTGACATGGGACAGGCAGCTGCCAGCCCTGCAGCTTTTGGAGAGAGAGGCACAGCCCTGTGTCTCACCTGGCAGCAAACCGATCATGAAAGTACTTCCACCAGTGGGAGAGGTGGGTACCGGCTCCAGTGTTGCTGCCCCTGGAGTGAGGAAGGGTCCGGCAAGCGTTTGGGCAGCACCTTGCTTTCCTCAGGTCTTGGAGTGCTCGCCGGGTCGCCTGGCCCATCACTGGTGCTGCATCCACCTCAGGAACTGATGTTTCCCTGGCTGAATCTTTTCTCACATTTTGATGCCTGGGAAGGAAAATAACAGGTAAAAAAAATAAAAATAAAAATATGTGAACAACTGTTTTTCCACAAATATAAGCGTGGGCGACACATTGGCGTCAGCTCCCTTTTTTACCGCAACCCAGTTACCCCGCTGTAATGTAAGTTGGTGGCAACACCTCTCAGGGTCAAATAATTCAAAACTAATTCACAATTTCTCTGCTTCCTTCTCTGGTTTCTTGTGTTGCTCATGGCCTAATGCCCTCTTGCATCAAGCTGCTCATTGCCACTTCTCTAAACACCATCCACTCACTCCCTGCAGCACAATGGTGTCTGGGATGGCTTCAGAGCAACACCCATCTTGTGCCCCTCCACATAATGACTTTCATTAGTAGTAACATCCTCTCTCATTAAAACAAAATATTAGATAATAAAGCGGGGTGTCATGCTGAATCAACTGTACTTCCTCATAAAGCGCATTGGAATTATTTGGAGGTTTTCAGTCAGGACACCAGGCCAGTAACATACCCCTGAAATGCTTAAAGAAGAAAGGAAAGGAAATGAAAAAAAGCAGGAAAAAAAAAAAAAAAAGAAAGACAGCATGCAGTTATTTTAATCAATAGCATTCCCTGTCAGCAAGGCATCTACAGGTCCTAGAACAAAGAAATGAGAATGCATTCACCAGGAGGCTAACACATCTCACAGACAACTGCTGAGACTGAAGTGAACAAATTCTTTTGTGAGCCTGTGCAAATCTGAAGTCAAAAGCACCTCTCATTGATTTAGTGCGCAGTACTGTACAATGACACTAGCTATTGTTTGCTCTATGAACTGCCTTGCAATAACACAGACTGTTTTAAAGGCCTTACACAACTGAACATTTTGATGAGTAATACAATGGTGCTTAGAATTATCAAGCTGGATTGCAAGTATTTATTTCAGTGTCTCCTCAGAAATACATTGGAAAAAGAACCTCGCTTTGAAATTGCACAGTACCTTCATTGACCTTTCTCTAACACGTTTCTAGAAACTGTGACACTCAGCTAAAAATTAAATACCTTCAAATTATAGCTGTGGTTTTGCCCCAAAACTGAAGGTACAATAAAGTAATTTCTTCCAACTGTAGAGAAAGTTATTTCATACCACACACAAATCCTTTGCAGGTAATACTTAGGGGGTTTCTCTTCATGATGCTTTCTCACATTTTGGTACCACTTCATACTTTAAGTATATAGTAGCCCAGAAAGCGAGCGTAAAATATATTAATAGGGTTGAGATAACTGCAGGTTCATATGCAGATGAAAACACAAATGGATGGATATATGCAGCTATTCCAAAGGTGTCATTAGAAGAAAGATAAAAAACTGTGAGGATAAACATATCTACAAATCTAAAAAGTAGTAGTGATGATAGACAAATCTCACTGGCCCAAAACTACACCATAGCTAGAGCATTGCTTGAGGTTAAATTAGTGCTTTCTGAATGTAATCTTTCATTCAGCAGTCCTTACACAGGAGTTTTTGAATTACCCAAGAGAGACAAGTGCTTTTTACAGATCATCTCAAAGTACAAATGTACAGCAGGCTCAGCTGTCACAGCAGGGAGGGCTCCCCCAGACCTTGGCTGCAGCATTCTCTGGTTCAGTAACTGAATCGGCTCTAATCTGTCCCTGTCGACACTGCCTGGACAAAGGTGATGCCCTTTCAGGCAAAATACCCAAGTATGACCCATTTCTCTCCCTCCCATCTCAAGTTCAATAAGCATTGCTTATTTCTCCAAACCGTGTAGCTATTTGGGATGCCAAAGTCATATGACTTTGAAGGTTATTTCTTGCGACAGCCCTGGCCTTTCTTTCCCAGCAGTTATTCACAAGGCACATCTACAGTGCGCAAAACAGAGTAGTACATGCATCCCTGAACCAGCCCCAGCATCAGAAGCAGTGCAGTAACATCCTCACAGCATGCTCCCAGACTAATTAGCTTCGTCATGATGGCTAAGTAGCACATCACCAGCCACTTTAATGTGGGCATGATGCTTCCAGAAACCACACAGCCATATCTGCACAGTCATGTAGACAGCAGTTTACTCAGAACTAGTTTGTCTTTCCAGATCCAGTCAGGCTGCAAAGAGGATGGGGGTGCAGCTATAGCCTCTGCAGTAACCACTACTTTCTCAGGTAAAGAGAATACTGCTAACCTTTTATTTTACCTCTTTCTGGGAGGGATGGTTAAAATAGAAATATTTCTAACCTGGGGATGCAGACTTTTGTAATTATGGGAGGTTGTCTCTCTAAAACTGGCAATTGCACAGTGCTTCATTGCACAGTGTAGATTCCTTCACATCATTATTTTCACAAAATAGGGGGGGATTCTCTGCATACTAAATCATGGCAAAATTTATTAGGTTCATGGGGTAGGGGATGGCAGGTTTTTTTTTTCCTTATCTGGATCTTCATATGCCTGCAAATTCCAACAGACATCCTTCTAAGTGGCAACCAAATTATTACCAACTTGGGCTTCATTAACATTACTCTGCAATTTAACAGTGTTAAATGTGGATTCCAGTAATTTTCTTGTATTCTCTAACATAAGAATTGGACTTATACCATTATACTTATTTATATATATATTTATACTTACACTTAATAGGTCTGATACCATTTCCCGATACCAGAGATAACTGGCTCTAGCAACTTCACATCTCAACTTCCACTCTTCCACCAATTTACTGCAATCAGTCTCACTGAACTCTGTCCCACTGCCAAAGATTGTTGCATCTGAAAACCAGCTAATATATGGCAAGAAAAAAAAAAATATTTGCTAAGTGCAATCACTTGTCTAGTTGTAACATCTTCTGGTGAATTTATCTCTGGGAAGCAAACACAGCATCACAGCAACTTATTTGTGATCTTTTTTTCCCTCCAGTGCAAAAAAAATCTCTACCTATCCAATGGCTGGCAATATGTTTTTCCTTTAGCATCAAGGATGAGGTATACTGTTTGATTTAATCTGTATTATTGGCCTGTGTGAAAGTCTTAAGATTTTTTGCAATGCTATATTTAAGTTTGAACCTAATATAATCCTGGCCTTTCGATTAGATTTTACGGTCCCTGAATAACCTTTCTATACCATTCACCACACTGTCCTTGATAGGGACAGCCAGTTTATACAGATACATGGCCACCTCCTGAAGTTCAAGCAGGGACGCTTACATTCAGCATTTTTTGATAGTAAAATCACAGTTCTTTTACTGACTCCTTGTAAATACACACCTTGTCTTTTTCCCCTAATCATTTAATATAATTCCTTGGCTATCACATAAACAATCACATTGTGTTGGGGGTTTTTGGGCAGATTCAGAGGTACCTAATCGAGCTCTGAACCTTGTTCCAGAGGCTTTTTGTTAACTCCTTGCAAGTACCTATTTTTTTCTAAAGCTCATGTTCTGATTACAAACCATTTCCTCTAACTGGAAAAAAATAATTTCTCTACCTTGTGGGAGATAAAGGTCACTTTTTGTTCAAAACATTTCTGACTTCTTCCTTTTTACATAACAAACAGAACTAAATTTGATTGTTAACAGTTGGAAAGACTAAATGGCTTAAAATCAGCTGATGGTAAAATAAAGCTAACTAATGATCTTTTTTTATAGGTACAATTACTTATAACTCTTCCTTCCATTGTCCCCCCACCAGATTCTAGCAAATCTCAACAGCAGAAGTTTTAGCTGCCCCATTTTCCCACCATTGGACTTTCCTGGTATGTTTTCCTCATGTTCCAGTGTTGCTCAATGCTGAGTCAGTGAAGATCAGCTTTCTCTAGTGTTGTTAGAGGAACCATTTTTACATATGGGGGAGGAGCTGTTGCAAATAAAAAGAAAAAAAAATGCATGTCTGTACAAAAATATGAAGTTAATTAGCATATATCTGAAATAATTAACATTAATGCAGAATTATCAGCACAGAAAATAGTTCATATTACCTAAATTAAACACATAATTTAGCTGATCTAAAGCCTTTCTGTAGCCAAGAGAAAAAAGATAAATGCTCTGAATTGCTCAATTGAAGTAAATGAAACGCTGTAAATCACACCAAATTACCCTTTTCGTCCTCTGTGAAGGCATAGAGAACAGTGTTACTAGCTGGTTCATTTAGCTGTCAACAGCTGGTAGTGGTGAGACACCCTTCACTTCAACTGTAAGGATACACACTGAAGAGGCCATGGATTACGGAATTTAATGGCGGAACAGGATTCACAGATTAAAGACACTTGAGTTGATGCTACTGGATACTTAAAAAGATTTCCTCGTGGACATGTCTATAGAGTGAGACTGCTCTACACTGTCCCTCTTATTAGGGCGCATACAGGGAACAGTCCATGCCGTTACTGTATTTTCATATTATGTGGGAGAACTCAAATTCATGTGGATGGTCTCTAGTGATTTTGCAAGCATTGAAGGGTTGAGAATGACTCTGGGTATATTCCAGGTAGGTCCAGTGACTACAGAATAGCAGCAACATTTAGATACAGTAAATAACTGTTGACTTGCCTACTCCCATCCAACAGAGTACTGCTGCTCCCTGTCATCTCTTTATGGTCTGAAAGCTAGATTTCATAGCAAAAACAGCTATCTAACATTTCATTTCATTGTCACTGTTGTAGCAGAATTTGACAGCAACCACCCTTGTAAGCTTTCATTCTTATTTTTCTGGAATTGCAGCATGTTGGTCCTTCATTTTTAGGCATCTGTGGAAATAAGTATTACACACTATACTGAAACACTGCAGAAAACTCTACCATTCTGTGGAGGCAACCTTAAGGTTGCTATTTTATGTCATTAACAACTATTAGCCAAGAAGAAACAAAAAATAATAGCCATATTCTTTTAATAATTATCTTGTGAGCACAAAATTTATACTGCAAAACCATGGTATCTCCTGTAATATTACTGTTATTTTGATACAAGATTAAACTTTAACAAAAAAGTGTAACACATCTCTCAGATTTTCATTTTTAATATGAAAACTAAACCATATTAGATGTATGTGTTGTCGTAACTACAATTTCCTATTACGTTAATGACATTATTCCTAGTAATACAGAAGATACTTTTAATACATTGTAATAATGTCACAGAATATCAAGCATGTGCAAATCAATTTGCTTGAATCGAGTAAAGTTAGGATTGGAATGTCACTAATTTAATGTTGAATGTATATGTAAGATCTTTCACCCCAAAAATCAATGTCTAATTTGCTTGTGGAAACAGCAGGGGCTACCAATTAACTACAAACACATTTTTCCTGAAAATAGATTGCTCTACCTCAGGAGGAAGAGCTATTTTTTTTTTTCTTGTAGGCATTATTTTATTTATAAACTACTTTTTAGCTGACATGAGCTCCTGAGAGAATGGTTCTGTCTGGCTTGTATATACCACTGAACCAACAGTACTGCTTTCACTTGGTACAAGAAAGCACTGCTGAATTAGAAAAGAGTATTTGAAAAGGGTCTCCTCTCACTATGCCTTTCTGCCTTCCACTCAAACTTCAAGCTTCAGGCTACTTACTCAAAACTAGTTTCAGGCAAGTTCATGTCTTACCAAGCACTGTTGTAATTCTCTATCAGTCATGGCAACATTTTGTGATGAATCCAATTCATTAACTTTAAGCCCACTCTGGGACACAAACTTGGCGTACATTAGGTGGGGATTTTCAGCAGATTGATTTAAAAAGCACACCCGATGTGTGCTGACACACTAGTGTCTGCTTATTCCTTGAACACTGGACTCCCTTCTACTCAGATGTGTTCATGCTTCTGTCCCACTAACTTATGTTTAAATCCAGAACTTAATATTAAATTCCCTTTCAGTCAAGCATGGTCTTTTTATGTATGTATTTTTATAACAATAGAAGCTACAAAGGAGCCCATTCTGAATTAGATCTTTTGGATGCTGTCACGCAATAAATACTAAATAATATGCATTTGGCAGTTTCATGCTACAGATCCTTTTTCAAAAGAGAAATCTACGTTAAATCACTGCCAGTCACTGCTGATTCATGACAGCATAAGGTTACTTATGCCATTTTTCATTGTAAATAAATTTTCCAATGGAATGTTATGCTTGCGTAACTCAGGAAAATATATCCCTATATTAATAGCCTGCATATGCAGTCAACTCAGTCTCTGCCTACAGAAACCCTAGATCCTTCCCTGCAGTCAGTCATTCCTACCAACACAGCAAGGGCTGTTCAGACCAGTTAGTTCAGTTATCAGAGGTTTCTAGGTCACCTTGGATACATTTAGGCAGTAATGCCTGTGGAAACAATGGAACCTGAAGTGTTGCAACGTCATAACAACAAAGTTCAGCTCATGTGACATTCGGTATTTCAGCATTCTAAAACCAAATTTTAATTTAGAATATCAGAACAAGCATCACACAAAAATCAGTCAGGAAAGTTTCTTGGCTGGTAGAAAGGATTTCAAAAAAGAGTAGAAATAGAACAAAAAAAAAACCAACAACAGAAAAAAAAGAGGTTCATGTCACAGAAGAGCTGGTATTTGAGGTAGTTATTTCAGATGGAAACATTTTTAGAACTCAGTTTAGTTGCCCATACCTTGTGTCCACGGAGAGTTTACACATGTCCACTGCAGTGCCAGATACATACCACAGATCCATGCCCTTTTTGGAGACCAGATAAGATACCTTATGGCACCTCCAGTAAGTACTGGTGTGTGCACAACTGAACTGAGCTCCAAGAGCAAGACCTCTTCCAGACTGGGATCCCGAGTGCAGGTAACTCTAAGTTAGTCACTGAAGCTTACTTACATCATAGACAGCTGATTCGAGTCCCAGTTTCTGAATGGAGAGCAGATCTAGGCAATTACTTATTAAACAATAATGGCAATCTTGAATAACCTAAACTCTCTGGCTAACTATTTGGAGTTTATCATTATTTTGTAGTAAAACTGCATAATACATAGACACCACCACAGTGTAGGAATGTGAACCTATGAACTTGCTGCCCCCTTAGATAAAATATATTACCGATAATCCGAAACTATACAAGATTTGTTTTGAACTAAATGCAGAAGAGGCTAGAGGTGCTACTAGCCACTGTGCCATATGTTCCATATTATCTAAAGCAGTTCACAGGTATCAGCTTTTTAACATGACTAGCCTACATTAATTGTGCATTTGAAGGCTTTCAGAGAGAGGTAAAGTTTAGGGTGCATAAATAGCAATCTAGAAAACGGCGGACTCCTTGAATACTCATCCTTAAAATATACTTGGATCGTAGTGTGCTCCGCATGCAAGTTTCTGGCGTGTACCCGATTCCTTCTGTAGGCAGCTGCTCTGCAGTTCCTGCAAGTCACCGCTCTGGGGAGACTGTTAACCGCCAGCAAACTCAAGGCAGAGCAGCTGTTTAGCAGTAAGATCAGCTAGAGAAAAGAAAATTACTAAAGCCTTAGAGAAACGGAAACAAAAATAAACCAGCTTTCTAAATCATCATCACATTCCTATAACATGTCATTATGCTTCAAATTCTGAATGCAAAAAGCCACCCTCCTCCCTTTGGGATAGTCAAAAACAATAGAAAAAAATGGGCCAGAGCTCTTTCCAAATAAAATTGTTTTCAGTCTTGAATTCTAGGTCTCTATTTATACTACAAACATTACTAAGCTTTATATTTCAAGAAGAATTGTTAACACTGTATTAACTGGTCTAAAAAGCGAGCTTGTGTGTGATAGCTCATTTGTGTTGTGGTAAAACAAAGCCTCATTCTGCCTAAAAGTATCTATATAGAGAGGGGAAAAAGACAAAGCATCTTAGGGCTGAACAAAATTACACATGCGGAGCTGTGTTAGTTCAGATCATGCTTGGAACACGTACACATGGGCAGCAAGAACTATTGCATTTGTATTCAATCTTCTTGCAGAGCTGTCTTTAATATGTGCTACAACATACAGAGACCCAGGATCTCAGGAGATATAAACTTGCCTTTGCAATCATCCCAAGAAATACTCACTTTCAGAAAGGCACCGTGAAGACCCCATTGACCCAATTTCCAGGTACCTACAGAACATTACCTGCTAACTCTACCTAAACACAGCTCTTTAAGTCAGGGACACAAAGCAAGTGGCAAGGCTGTTGCACAGTACTGAGCATGGCAGACCCAAGGCTGACCGTGTCTATAAACTATTCTGTAAAGATAAACAGTACTGACATATTGGTTTAATATGTCCAGTTTGACAGTAAATGTAGTTTCGCCCAAGTTAACGTCTTGCAATATCAAGAAGATTAGAAAGCCTGATACAGAGCAGTGAGTGAGTTTGAATGCCAATGTTCTCTTTCACATTTAAGGGTTTTCACTGAAGATAGATTGCATGTTCTTCGAGAACCCCATTTCCTTAGGCTACATTTTATTTCCTTATTTTCCTCATAAGATTTTACCGATAAAGTCTTGGGGTTTTGACATGATATGGAATGTTATGATTGTCTATTATGTTACAAGACCTGGGAGTCCTGATGACAATGAGCCAGCAATGTGCCCTTGTGGCCAAGAATGTCAATGACATCCTGGGGTACATCAAGAAAAGGGTCGAGAGAGGTTATTCTGCCCCTCTCCTCTGCCCTGGTGAGGCCCCTTCTGGGGTACTGTGTCCAGCTCTGGGCTCCCCAGTTAAAGAAGGACAGGGAACCGCTGGAGAGGGTACAGTAGAGGACTACAAAGATGATTAGGGGCCTGGAGCATCTTTCTTATGAGGAAAGGCTGAGGAAATTAGGTCTTCTTAGTCTGGAGAAGNCACAGATCCATGCCCTTTTTGGAGACCAGATAAGATACCTTATGGCACCTCCAGTAAGTACTGGTGTGTGCACAACTGAACTGAGCTCCAAGAGCAAGACCTCTTCCAGACTGGGATCCCGAGTGCAGGTAACTCTAAGTTAGTCACTGAAGCTTACTTACATCATAGACAGCTGATTCGAGTCCCAGTTTCTGAATGGAGAGCAGATCTAGGCAATTACTTATTAAACAATAATGGCAATCTTGAATAACCTAAACTCTCTGGCTAACTATTTGGAGTTTATCATTATTTTGTAGTAAAACTGCATAATACATAGACACCACCACAGTGTAGGAATGTGAACCTATGAACTTGCTGCCCCCTTAGATAAAATATATTACCGATAATCCGAAACTATACAAGATTTGTTTTGAACTAAATGCAGAAGAGGCTAGAGGTGCTACTAGCCACTGTGCCATATGTTCCATATTATCTAAAGCAGTTCACAGGTATCAGCTTTTTAACATGACTAGCCTACATTAATTGTGCATTTGAAGGCTTTCAGAGAGAGGTAAAGTTTAGGGTGCATAAATAGCAATCTAGAAAACGGCGGACTCCTTGAATACTCATCCTTAAAATATACTTGGATCGTAGTGTGCTCCGCATGCAAGTTTCTGGCGTGTACCCGATTCCTTCTGTAGGCAGCTGCTCTGCAGTTCCTGCAAGTCACCGCTCTGGGGAGACTGTTAACCGCCAGCAAACTCAAGGCAGAGCAGCTGTTTAGCAGTAAGATCAGCTAGAGAAAAGAAAATTACTAAAGCCTTAGAGAAACGGAAACAAAAATAAACCAGCTTTCTAAATCATCATCACATTCCTATAACATGTCATTATGCTTCAAATTCTGAATGCAAAAAGCCACCCTCCTCCCTTTGGGATAGTCAAAAACAATAGAAAAAAATGGGCCAGAGCTCTTTCCAAATAAAATTGTTTTCAGTCTTGAATTCTAGGTCTCTATTTATACTACAAACATTACTAAGCTTTATATTTCAAGAAGAATTGTTAACACTGTATTAACTGGTCTAAAAAGCGAGCTTGTGTGTGATAGCTCATTTGTGTTGTGGTAAAACAAAGCCTCATTCTGCCTAAAAGTATCTATATAGAGAGGGGAAAAAGACAAAGCATCTTAGGGCTGAACAAAATTACACATGCGGAGCTGTGTTAGTTCAGATCATGCTTGGAACACGTACACATGGGCAGCAAGAACTATTGCATTTGTATTCAATCTTCTTGCAGAGCTGTCTTTAATATGTGCTACAACATACAGAGACCCAGGATCTCAGGAGATATAAACTTGCCTTTGCAATCATCCCAAGAAATACTCACTTTCAGAAAGGCACCGTGAAGACCCCATTGACCCAATTTCCAGGTACCTACAGAACATTACCTGCTAACTCTACCTAAACACAGCTCTTTAAGTCAGGGACACAAAGCAAGTGGCAAGGCTGTTGCACAGTACTGAGCATGGCAGACCCAAGGCTGACCGTGTCTATAAACTATTCTGTAAAGATAAACAGTACTGACATATTGGTTTAATATGTCCAGTTTGACAGTAAATGTAGTTTCGCCCAAGTTAACGTCTTGCAATATCAAGAAGATTAGAAAGCCTGATACAGAGCAGTGAGTGAGTTTGAATGCCAATGTTCTCTTTCACATTTAAGGGTTTTCACTGAAGATAGATTGCATGTTCTTCGAGAACCCCATTTCCTTAGGCTACATTTTATTTCCTTATTTTCCTCATAAGATTTTACCGATAAAGTCTTGGGGTTTTGACATGATATGGAATGTTATGATTGTCTATTATGTTACAAGACCTGGGAGTCCTGATGACAATGAGCCAGCAATGTGCCCTTGTGGCCAAGAATGTCAATGACATCCTGGGGTACATCAAGAAAAGGGTCGAGAGAGGTTATTCTGCCCCTCTCCTCTGCCCTGGTGAGGCCCCTTCTGGGGTACTGTGTCCAGCTCTGGGCTCCCCAGTTAAAGAAGGACAGGGAACCGCTGGAGAGGGTACAGTAGAGGACTACAAAGATGATTAGGGGCCTGGAGCATCTTTCTTATGAGGAAAGGCTGAGGAAATTAGGTCTTCTTAGTCTGGAGAAGAGAAGGCTGAAGGGGGATCAGATCAACATCTATACATACTTAAAGGGTGGATGTCAAGAGGAAGGGGCCAATTTTTTTTCACTGGTGCCCAGTGAGAAGACAAGAGGAAATGGGCACAAACTTGAGCATAAGAAGTTCCATCTAAACATGAGAAGGAACTTCTTCACTTTCAGGGTGTCAGAGCACTGGGACAGGCTGCCCAGAGAAGTGGTGGAGTCTCCATCTCTGGAGACATTCAAAACCCGCCTGGACAAGTTCCTGTGCAACCTGCTCTCGGAAGACCTGGTTTGGCAGGGGGTTTGGAGTAGATGCTCTCCAGAGGTCCCTTTCAGCCCCATATCATTTTGTGATTCATTCTGTCTACATTCTTATACCTCCTTGAAAACCAGGGTTTAACTCTTTACTTCTGAGAACTAAAGTGAAGTTAACTGCAATGAAACCAGCTACCTGAAACAACAAACTAAATTATGCTGTGAACAATTCAGAGTTCCGAGAAATCTATAAACTCTTCAATCAGCACACTTTAATATCTCTAAATAAAAGGGGAAAACAGGAGTATTTTACAGTGTATTTTCTCTGTTAAAAATGAAATTGGTCATTTTAATACATGGATCACATGAACTTAATTAGAAATGAATTATTATATTTTTATTGCAATAGGCTAAGAAATCACTGGTGTTTGAGGTTGTTGTGTTTTGGTTGGTTTTGGGGGGACACGGGGACTTAATTAAATTTAGCATTGTTTTCATTACACAATCTGTGTTGGGACTGAATCTTGTTTTAATGAGCTGAGAACCACTTTTATGAGCCATTTACTCACCCCCTTCAGATTCTTATATAAGTGGTATCAGGAATTTCCCTCTGCTGAAAGGAAGCTGAGCCACTTGCCTTTGTGTCAACAATGTAGCTTCAGTTTACGCCTGGAACAAACACCATAGATGGAAACACAAATTCACCAAGGCTTTCTTGCAAAATACGTACACGGAATATAAATACATTGTCATACGCACATGCAGAGATTTTAAGTAAAATGCAAGGAAAGAGCACAGTTAAAATATAAGGAAAGTAGCTAAACTAATATTATCATATATCACATGAACTTGCATTTAATGTCTAAATGCAATGCTAAATTTAATGTCTAATGTCTAAATGCATCACACAGTTTTCTGAAGCCACCAGCACCAAATTATCCTCTCCTTTGAAGATCCACTTGCTGTGTCACATAATTTATAGAAAAAGCTATTGTAATAAATGGCTTAGCTGTCGTGTGAGCATGGCATCATCTAAAGCAGAGCTTTACAAGACTTGGAAGCAAGCAAACTCTACAGACAGAAACCCTACATTCCTCTGCAAACCTGGCTGCACTGACCGCCTGGGTCTGAGGACAGGGCAGAAAATTGCATGAGATGGCGGGGCCAGCAAAAGCTGTGCATTTTCACAGAGCCAAGGAATCAGCCAGCACCATACAAAGGTAACAGAAGCTGGGATAAGGAATTACAGGGTGAGCGAAGCCTGCAGTTGCCAAGTGGGATCATTCTGCTCTGTGCTGCTCCCCTTCCTGGCCACATGTTCCTTTTTCTTCTTCTATGTCACCACTCACTATGGGAAATTGATCCAGCTACATTTTTTTCCCCTGAACTTGTTTCCAGCCGTATCAGTTTCTGTATCTGGCGCATCAAATGCCTGTGCTAACACCAAGTGGGAACAGCTTGCCTAAAGATGGGGCTGCCCATTTCAAAGGCAGCTGATGCTTGGATTGGCTTAAGTAACACTGAAGCTGCACATTTGCGGGGTGGGAAAGGGGACACAAGGAGGAACAAGCAGAGAAAGATAATTTTGCTAATGAAAAAGAAACTCAAGTGTTTTCCTTTTAAAATGCCTGATAGCTCTGCAGAAAGGGTGCACTGTTTTAAACCCTATTTTGGATGAATGAAACTTGTCATCTTCTTAGAACAATTTCTCTTCAATTCTTTAATACCCTCATATTTGAGGGTTGAATATGTATCGTTACACCATCCAACATTAAGATTACAGCTATAGAAAGGATATTGTTTGAAGGTGAAAGTGGTCTCAAGCTTGTGCATGAGTCTACTAATACACATTACTCTGAAATTTTTTTAAACCTGTATGTGACAGCTTTGCAGCTGCACGTGTTCTCGAAATTTGGCTGACAGTATTCCATAAAGCTATTCCTTGGATATACATTTGAACAATTATCAGTTCACAATTCCAAGAAAAAAAAAAATATGATCTAAAAATCCTGAATAAGTTTTTAAAGGAGAAAAACTCAGGTTAATAAAAAAACTCCACAAAAGACCCCGCCCAGCTGGTTTTCTCAGAACATTTTTTTATTCTTTCATTTTAGTGGATAGCTATCCCACTAAAATAGACTATATTTTTCTCTTCTTAAAGTAGGTTACAGTCAACAGATACAAGTACATGAAGTTTCCTATTGTACAATGACTCTGTTGAGATAATAAGTACCAGCTGGATCTATCCCCAACAGCAATAACAGCATGTAGAGCATGATTATAATGTAACAGATTGTGAAACAGAAGAGGTGGTTTCACTTGTAATAAGGCCCTTATGTTAATACGGTAACAGAAGAGACTTTTGCTTGTACACAATGCTTGTAACAAGGCCCTTATGTTAATATAGTAAATTACTTCAAAGGTACATTATCTGAAAATATAGCCTACAAACATTTTTAGGAGCTTGATCACACATGCACATATGGGAAAATGCGGGCCCACTGCTGAATGAACCAAGGCCCCTGCTGGAACGGGACATGGAAAAGGGTGAGGTACCAAATGCCTTAGTCAACTCAGTCTTTACTAGCAAGACCAGTCTTCAGGAGGCCCCAGATCCCAGAGACCAAGGGCACTATATGGAGCAAGGAAGATGTACCCATGGTAGAAGAGGATTGGGACAGGGAATACTTAGACAAACTGTCCACGTACCCTGATAGGATGCACCTATAAGTGCTGAGGGAACAAAGAGATGTGATCACAAGGCCACTTTTGATAATCTTTAAACAATCATGGCAACTGGGAGAAGTGCCAGAAGACTGAAGGAAAGCAAATGTCACCTCTGTCTTCAAGAAGGAGGACACATGGAACTATAGGGCAACAAGCCTCACCTCAATTCCTGGGAAGGTGATGGAGCAGCTAATCCTGAAAAGCACTTCCAGGCATATGAAAGACAGGAAAGTGAACAGGAGTGGTCAGCATGGCTTCACCAAGGGGAAGTCATGCTCAACAAACTTGATAAATATCTACAGTGAAATAACTGGCCTGATAGCAGTGCACATTGTTTGTCTAGACCTCAATAAGGCTTTTGCCACTATCACAGAAGATTCTTATAGAGAAATGTTGAAGCATGGGCTGCACGAACAGTGAGGTGGATTGAAAAGTAGCAAAACATCCTGGGCCAGAGGGTGGAAATCAATGTAAGTCCTGAGCTGGAGGCGGCAGCTTGCCCTTCTTGAGCAGGCAGTTTTGCCCAGATGACTTTCCAACCTCAGTCTTTCTGTAAAAACTTAGACAAGCTATGCCTTGCAAGGAAAAACATACTTTTACAGTCAAGAACATGTACACAGGCAAAACTAAACATCATGCACAAGGAGTTGGCAAGCAGAGCTACAGAAAACCCTTCCAAATGTCAAGTAGCTTAGAGTCAGATGTATGTTCAGCAGTGAGTGTAAATGCAAACAGTTTAAATTATTTGACAAGAAAAGTTTTTGTTTAAATCCCTCATTAACAGAATTCGTTTCTTCTCTAGGATTTCAAAAAAAAATTCTGCTGAGCAGCATTTACTCTAGTATTTTGATAGATTTTGAAGTTATCTGTTTAGCCGTAGCTGTTGGTACCTTCCAGAGCAAAGTATTTTTGGTCTTGCTACTGGCAACACTTGCCAGGTGACTGTTCCTATGTGTCTCCCACTACTGAAAAGCATTTGCAAAGTACTTTTTTTCTTCTAAAGGCAATGACTGAATAGTCAAGTGGAACACCAGCTTGGGAGCAAAGCTAGTGGGAACATTGGCCTGTTTGCCAAATGTCTGCATATCAGCCCTCATCCAAGATGGCCTGCTGACCGCCAGGAAACATTCAGTGACACACTTGTTGCTGATAGATCAAGTTGAAAACAGCCACCTGCTGTCAGCTTTCATGATTTTGTTTTTCTACAGCATTTGGTTTGTGTTTTTTCCAAAAAGCTCCAGTGCCCAGATTTTTGCTTCCCAGTTCTGCTATTATAATATAGCAGCTTGAATCATGGTTCTTAATAGTACATTTTGCAGACGGCAACCCTTCTGACAACCACTTATTATTCAAGAAAATTAATAAATTTTGATAACCCTAGCTATGTGTTTAAGATACTACTCTACATTCCTGAATAACCAAAGTTTTGTACATTATACTGTCCTCACCTACAGCTCCTATCTCTTTGAAAAATGACAACATCCCTGGGATGTATACCTAGTGTCCTGATGCACAGGAAATTGTAGGAAAAAAGTTATTTGGCTTCAAATGTCAGAAAATCCATACATGAAACAAGGATAAAAGAAATCAAGTATATTTGTTTCCTATCCTTTTCAGTTGAAACTCCCTTTTTAGATAGTATCTTTTGATACTGGTACACTAACAGCACCCAACATAGGTCCCTACCATGGCCAAAAAATTCAAACTGCATATGGCCTGCAGTTACACAGTAATGAATGTATAATAGAAAGTCAATAATAAGAGGTTTAGAAAGACCAATATTCCATTTTAGAATAGAGACCTCAGTTCTAGAGGTGACTTACTAGCAAGTGACTATATTTTTCTGCGATATGAGTACATTTTTGATGCAATAAGTTTTGGAGATACATGCACGAGTTCCTGTAAAGCATTTCAAAGAGTAATTTCAATCATTCATCTCAGGTCAAAGTCTTTGTCTTCAAAGTAAGTCTCCAAATTTAAACAGGATACATGTGCTCCCAGAACATGAGCTTGAAAGCAGATTACTCAAAATGGAATAATGAAGATGAAGAAGTCAGACTCTTCATTTCTAACAACTTAAGTGGGATTACACCATTTAGATCATCACATCCTCAACTCTTCCATTCTCCGTGGACACGTTAAGCATTGCCAAGAACTCAGGGCTGGCTCATGATCCTACATAGTTGAAAAAATCCTAACAAAAAAAAAAAAAAAAAAAAAAAAAACACAACAATAACAAAGGGGAAAAAAAATCCCACTAAAAATCCCCTGAAATTCCAGCATCTCTTAAATTTACTCTACAGTAAATGGTAACCTCTTTAATGTACAAGTGTTGCCATGTGTGGGCAGCATACCATTTTCTAAAATCCAGCTGCTCCTCTAGCCTTGTTCCTATCCTAGGAGGAGGCTCGATTTTCCTTACAAAGCTATTACTTACAAATCGAAGGATTTTGCAGCAACATCTTGATGGGAAGCTAAGAAATCATCTCAAGATTTTTTTAGGTAGAGATGTGCAACACTTTTGCAAGCAGAGAGCCCAAATTAAGCTTTTCAGGCCTCGCCAGAAGCAGCGCAGTACCTCACAGTCAGCACACGGGGTCTCTAGCACACACAGAGAAAGGCACTCGGCCTTTCCTCATCCAGATTTCATAGCTTTTCGCACATTAGCTGTGAAATCTGGGACTCGTCTCAAACCAGTAGCTCGTGGGCACACCTCAGCAAGGTGCCAAGCCCTTAAACTCTAAGTTTTTTAGAAAAGAAATAGAGAGCTGACATTTTTACTGTTATTATTATAGAGCCACATGTGGGAAATACCGCTGGCACTTCAGCTGCAGGCACACAGGGACATCCTCAGAGCAGTCATACTCTCATTGCTCATTGCCCTTGGGCCACCTTCCTCCTCATTCTTCTTCTTCCTTACTTATTTTCAACCTGTACACAACTATACCACCTATTTGTAATATTAGATAGCAGGCTCCTGTTGGAGCACATTGCAATACTCAGGCAAGAAGCGGTATTAGGAATTTTGGGAATACAGCCTCGACTTTCCCACTTTTCTATAATTTCTTATCCTATCCATATTTTTCTCCAGTTGTTTTCCAAAAAGGCAGCATACACTCTGCATACAGGCAAAACCCTGATCTTCTCTCTCCATGTAGATTATAATCAAAGGAGGCAAAACACATGCCAAACATTGAGCTTGCCTTGAGTCTCATTTGCCCCAGCACTTTAGTCACTTACAAGTATGTAGACATAGATGGCTTATTACTTACTACATCATAGATGAAAGGGAGATGTGAAAAGAACTCAAAATAATGATCAGCAGGCAGAATCAACCTCTCAACTTAGAAATATAATTTATCTTTATGAATAGAGATAATTTGATTTTAAAGCACAAAATTTCAGAATTGTTGTCTTGAGGTATTAATTCCCATGACTTATTTTAAGAGGCAATTTTCTCATATTATTTTTATACCTTGTTCTCTGAATTGTACTTTGTATTGTTTTAGATTACTTCTATCGCTCATTTACGGAAAGAAATGAGATAAGTAAATAGAAGAGATCTAATCTCATTTGACTGACATTTCTGACACTAATGGTTGGTGAAAGAATAGCTGTCACTCTGTCTTGCAAAATTAAGTGCATTCAAGGGTTTTTTTTCTGTGTGTGTATTCCCCATGCTGTGCATGCCTGTGGTTTCGCCAGAGTATACCTAAAAGATTAGTGGGAAAAGGTCAGTTCATCATGATGTCCATTCTGTGGCTTGGACTAATTACCTTTCTTGTACGTTTTCCTCCTTAGAATGAAACATGCCGTTTTGTAACGAAAAGTTGGAAGTGCTAAGATCACTGTTTGCGACAGGTAAAATGTAAAGATTGAAATAAATGTTACATTTGTTCAAATTCTCCAAACCATTATAACAATAGCAGCCCTAACCATTCTATCACTATTCTTCTTCTTTAAGTATGGATGACGTAAGAGGTCAATAAATTTAACTGAACTCTCGTCTCTGAAAACCCAATTTATTGTTAATAAGAATAAATGCCATGTCACCAACATGCACTATTCTATTAAGTACATATTTTTAGCAGATTTTTGAAAGGTATTGATTTGGTACATCTGGCCAATACCATGTTTCTAAAATCTTAGCACATTTCATTTATAAAATAATATTTCAGGTGGAAAAAGGTGACCTTCACTGAGCAAGCACTGTTTTTTGAACTATTTAAGTGGGCATCTATAATTTAAGGAATCTGCAAAGAAAGGGCCTTTTTTTTTTTTTTTTAACCTTGATAATACAGAGCATGCTTTGAGAAAAAAAATATGTTGGGGAAATAAGAGTGATATTATTTTATAAATGCATACTGCCTTTCTCAACGGGCCTCCAGTCTAAATTAAGCATCCATATTAGATGTGGTAAGTGAAGGTAAACAGTGAGGAAGGACTGGAATGAAGGGCAGATTGTGCTGTTACAATGCTGTGAAAGCTCATATGTTAAATAAATATTGGTATAGGCTAAATTTACAAAGATTGCAAGATATACTGCTGAAAGGAGAAGGAAAGCAGTAAAGTAATGCATAAAACATTAACCTATAACCCCCAAACTCCTGAACAGCAGCAACAGCAATTTATTTGACAGTCCTAGGTGAATAATCAAAAGAACACCACTGATCACTAGGCTAAATCAGCTTTATGCCCTTGTCTCCACAAGGACACAGAGCAGGCAGGGATCCACAACTCACTGCAGGCAGGACAGCGAGAGACCCCTTCAGCCCATCATATCACAGAAACTTGAACTACTGTCAAGCAGTAAGAAGGGACATGACTACTTTCAGCAGACCAGCAATTTGCTTTTCCCCCCTCTTTTATTTATGCACACTTCCAGAGCATCAGAAATCTGCAGATTTCAAAGCAGAAGCTCATGTTTTAACCGTAATGCTGTTCTGTAATGACCCGCTCCAATAGGCAACATTCATAAACACCCACAGGGACTGTGGGCAGGACCTTCTCAGCTACAGAGCACAGATCACTCCAGAGTGAGCTGAACTGGGACTTTCTGCTGGGATGGGTCACTAGAATGAAATATGATTCAGGTCTACATCTTAATGAAAGGGTATTAGAACTGAGGCATTGGATAATACAGCTGCAATAATGGGGAGCAGGAGGGAGGAATTAAAGGTAGATCACCTAACTGAAAGAAGTATAACTTTTGCTTATAGAATCTTATTAGTTTCCCACTAATTACAAATAGCATGTTTCTTCACAGCATGAAGTGTTCAGAATGTCACATCTACATAGTTAGGCACTGCTCCATTTGGCAAAGACTGGAAGTAAGGACTAAGGAAAACCTAGTAGCTCTCTGCAGCACAGTTGCAAATTGCAAACTGGTTTCCCAACCATAAAAATGATTCCTTTAGGAACATCTCGTCAGGACAACCAGTATCATTATGCAGTAAGGAAGATGGTTTTAAGAAACTCATCAACAAATGACATTACAATACGGGCTGCCATGAGAAAGTGTAAGTTGTTCAGGCACCTGTGAATTGCATGGAGAATTAAGAATTATAACATCACAAGCCAGGACTTCTCTGGATACAGGAAAATCAATATTTCTTTCATAGCCATCTGTCTGCACGCTGAGATGCATCCTCAAGTGAAACTGTCCTGCTTGGTGACCAAAGACACTAACTACTGGAAATGAAAATATGCCCAAGAAAAGCCCATCTTAAGTGTCAAGTGTATCTTGTGCACAGAGCATTAGTGCATTTCAAAACAGGAAAAAGAAATTGTTTGTGACACTTGGACTAGTACCAGATACAAAGAGGAACAGAATATCAGCACATCAGCAGGCAGCAAATGCATTCAGCTACAATAATTTCTTTAACAGTATGCAGAAGAGGAAAGGGAAATTTCAGCCAAAGCTATTAAAATTACAAGGACACAATCATCAGGACAACTCTACAACCAAGGACGAGTTTACAACTAATACGGGAATAAAGGCTGACACTGTAGGTAATACAAAACCACCACACGTTCCTGATTTCAGTTAAAACACACAAATTCAGAAACCTCGATGACCCTAAAAATGAAACAAATAATTAATATTTAGGTAAGTGAAAAAACACAACAATGTAGTATGACAGCCCAGAAGCCCAGAGGTCTCTAAGATTTGAAAAGATGCAGAGCATGCAACACCTACCTCAGGAAGAGCCCATTGCACTCAAAGAAAAAACAAATTCTGGGGAAAAAAAAACTGCTGAAATTAGCTACTTAAACCCCAGACCTTTAGTTGTAAAGACACCAAAACAATGTCTCCAGCAAATTCAAGCATTTTAACACTAAATCAACTCACTTCCAGTTACTGATAGTTACAGACAATAGCACTTGATTGAATAAATGAATTAGTACACTCTGGGCAAGCAGAAGAGAGTTTGAAAGTTATATTTGTGTTCAGGGTATTAACCAGATGCACAAATAAGCCTTTAAGGGAGTCTTGCCCACAAGTGATGATATTTTTATGTCCCTAACGCAAACATAACATGAAGGAAGCAACAGCAACAACCTTCAAATGCCTGCCACAAACACCTGCAGTAGTGAAATTAAAGCTGGCTGCAATACAGGACACTTGCTGACCCCTGCAAGTCTTAGTCTAACCCTCTAAAGAGAAAGGGTGACACTGTCTGCAGACAGCACTTCGCTTCAGATATTCAGAAACTATCAGAATTGAAAAGTCCTCAATGTTGACTGAAAGTGCTGCATTACATCCCACTTGTATGTCCCAAGAAAAGAGGTCAGATGATGTATTTGGGCAGCTCTTCAACCCCAGTAGCTCTGCAGCATAAGCAGCCAAGAACTGGAAACAATCTTCATTGACAGAAGTTACAGGGAGACTTCAAAAACACTAAACAAACCTGTGAAATGCCAGTTTCCATAAAGAGAATGAAAAAGACTGAGGTCCAAACATAAAGCTTCATCAAAAAAAGAATGCCTATGCTCATCACTCTGGAAAGCCAGCCAGCTGAAGAGCAAGTGCCAGAATGGAGACATCCCAACCAGCCAAATGTTGTAACACACAAAGCGGAGTGAGTTCAGCCCTGCACAGGTCATTAACAACAGAAGCTTTTCAGCATAAATTTGGATAGAATTGTTTGATTTTTTTCCTGGAGAAACTGTATATTAGTCAAATACGATTAAAACCAGCAGAAATGTCATTAAGTCAGATGGGCTAGACCCCTTGAATTACACACAGTGTCCTGTACATTGTAAGATTACTGTTTGAATCTGAGAAGTCTTGCCAGAATCAACCCCCGCCCTGCCCTGGCTTCCTCTCCTCCCCAGCTCTCTCCCCAGGTCTTCAGCCACACTTTGTGTCTGACAAAGACTTCAGCCAATAGACAAATAAAGAAGTCCTGTATTCATCAGATCATGTACAAGAAAGTAAGCGTTATGCTACGGATATATATAGGGGTACCACATAGAAACCTGAACAAACCAGCTTTCAGGAAACAATTGAGAAAAGGGCTATGAATACGCAGACAAAAACCTGAAGTCTGAATTTGCCCCGCCTGGGTACACTCCTTTCAAGCTTTTTGAGCACTGAAGTGCTGCCTCCTTCCATTGTTTCTGCAGGCTGCACACAAAACACACTTCGGGAGGAAGGAAATGGGTGCTACTGTGTACTACAAAGGAGCAAAGAGAAGCTGTGTGAGAAAGCAGCTAATAGAAGCAACAGGAAGAGGTTAATAGGGAGGGAGAATTGTGCATCTAAAGAACAACAAGGGAGGCATGAGAAGGAGGAAAAGCATGTATGTGCTGGGAAGAGAACCAGCTAAGTGCACCCTTAGTCAACAACGCACTCAAGACATGAATGATTTGTTGAATCATATTAAAGAGCAATAAATATATAAGATTAGGAACATAAATTTATCAGTAAAGTCTTTGCTACAACCTTGTCACAAATTTAACAACTGACTGGCCAAATGAACTTCACGTGGACAGCATGCCAAATTTAGGGAGCTTGGTGATTTTGCCAACACTACTACTTAAATATAAAATAAAATTCAAAATTCTTTAGAAACTTTTCAGTTCAGCCATAGTCGCAGAGAGGGCCCCAGCAGTTTTCAGGTCTGTTTAGCTTAAGCAGTGACACTGCACTAGCATCTCCGCTCACATACATACTCAAAGGCATCCCACAGTGCCCAGGGACAGCCAAGTTCTTTAGCTCAGGGGGTCATAGGAAATAAGACTCCAGCTTTTCTTGGAAGTTGTGTTTCGCAGACGGTTAGATTTTCTTGTTCTCCTCTAAACTCTGTCAAGAAGGCACAAGATTTTCTCAAAGCACAGTACTAATATCTGAGTAAAATTCTTCAGACAAGGTCTCAAGTTAGTATTATATAGAGTGAAAATTGTACTTATTTCATAGGTTACCCAAGATACAAAAGCTGTTCAGAATGCTTGTTATCAGCAAGGGGAATTAACATGTAAAGCAAGGCTCCAGGATAACAAAAAACCAAAACAAAACAGATTTTTAGAGTAACCAGAAAAAACTAATCCCCATCCCCATCATCTAACCCAAACCAAAATAAGCGAAGTAAACAAAGAGTAACAAACAAGTACTTTGGAGGATGGAGACAAAAGTCAAAATTGATGGAAGTCAAGCTGAATTAGACTTTTTCATTGATACAAAAAGCAAAAGATTCAAATGAATCAATACCTCAAAACCGAAACAAATCATCAGGGCCACTATGCAAAAGAATCAAGCTCAGGAGTAATTAATCTATAGCTACATAACAACATGAAATATTCTTCTTCAACATGGAAAATGTCTTTAAACACAGAAAATCGCGATAGTGTCCAGAGTTCTGAAAGAACTGGTATTGGGTACAAGATTAAGACTTTATGAAGCTATCCCATGAAGCTTCATAGCAAGTGACTTAAGAATAACATACATATGAGTGAAGTGGGGGGAACAAATAATCCATCAGCCTGACCTAATAAAACCTTGAGAACAAGTCTCAAAAAAGGAAAATTATTTATAGATCCTGGACTAAACACAGACAATAATAAAATGCAAGGTAGAGATGATATCAAGAAACAAAAATTTCTTACCTGCGTGGGAGATGGGAATAAGTTGTGCCTAGAACAGCGCTGTAAGAAGAGGAAGTGTCAGTTCAGAGACAGACTACTAAAGTAGTAGTAGTTCTCAATGACTGGGTTGATTAATTAATAATTTAATAATTAATAATAACCATACCACAAATACAGTTGGCTGCAAATACAGTGTCGGAAGGCATTGACAATAGAAAGATTAGAATACTGTATGAGGAGGATGTGATAACATGATAGTCACAGTGACAGAAATAGGATAAAATGCAGATCAAGATGCAGATCAAGCTTCATTTCAAGCAGCAGTTTTGGATATTACATTTTAAAAAAATAATAAATTCCAACTGCACAAGATACGGAGTGCTTACACAAGTTTCCACCTGTCCCACTGAAGTCTGGCTTATTCTGACAAGACAAACAGGAAGAACATATGGGCACCGTAAGACCTACATACAAGAACCCAGAAAGGAAGACAGCTACTCAGCTTAAAGAATGTTTAATACAAGACTCACACACACATTTAACCAAGCACATCGAAGTTCATTGCAATTTGACTCCTGGGGCTGTGGATCAGCCTTCCAATTAAGAAACACAGCAACAAAAGCTACCTTTTCTTAACAGCAAAACACGTATCGAGAAGGTTATACGAGGGTACCTTGCACTGACTAATCAGAACAATCCTTCCAGCTCTACACTGATGATGAAAAGCAGAACCTCAGCCTGGAAGGTTGCATTTTAGCAGTGCAATTCCCTCTGTTTTACTTGAGCTCTGACCACAGACACCAAGGAAGCAAAGCCATCCTGGGCCACATGGACTACCTGCAGTTAGAAAAAGCCACAGTTCAGATGATCTTATTTGTTACACAAAACTCAATAGAAACTAGTTAAAACCCTTCCATTTCTCTAGTGATGAGAAAAGCCTCAAGAAAAATTGAACACACCACCTAAGCAACTTATCTCTGCCACAGCTACTGACCCTGGAGCAAGTGGCAATTTTTTTCTGGAACTGTATCAGAAGATAACAACTGCATGTCAAAATACTTTGGTGATGACTGAGAAAGCATTTTAAACATCACAACTCTGGTTGTGGCAACAGTGCTGCAAAGAAAGTGGTCCTGCTTTCAGAGGTTAGACCACCGAAGACAAAACTACCCATTTAAGATCCACAAAAAATAAATAAATATTTAAATATATTCTCAAAACTGAAAGGGACGATTATGCGTGCCAAGCCATAAGAGTGTCACCAAATAAAAAGCTGAGGTAGACAAGTCTACACTTAAGGCAAAGCCACACTTCCAATTAAGACAAACCGAGTCTTCACATAGAGAACAAAGACTTTTCTCTACAGGAAGAATGCAGCCATGTGTGTTGAGTGTCACTATATAAATTTCATTCCAAGCACACCAGATGAGAATAGTTTAGATAATGCAGTTGATGGTTGCTAGCAGTTGAGTGCCTTCAAGGTTTATAGCTTCCAGGCTTGTTCCTGTGATACAATTATGACAATTTATGCATCTGAAGAACAACTAATATTCTGGTACTGGGGGGCATATCTATTCATTCTTAAATAGTTATTTCATATAGGCAAGACAGAGCTTTAAAGATTTTTGCATTCTAGTAAAAAGTACAAATTTTATTTATCACACTTTCAATGGTGTGGAAAACTAAGTAATTTATTCCATCTGAGGCGAGTAATAAACCTACTTGCACTTCCAGCCTTCTCTCAAAACTTGCCATTTTTAGACACAAGACTCAAACACTTACTTAAAAAGATGATCTGGGGATAGATGCTCAAATTCTATTAATTGGCTCAGATGGTTGCTTTCTCTTCAGGGGGTCAATTTTCAGAGCAATTTTAACAATGTCCATATTTTCCTCAACTGTTACTTAATGAATGCTAGACACAGGCTGTCGCTGATATATAATTATCGTCCACAACAGCCTTTCTGATGTTTATTCTCCCCCTCTACTCAATGCTTGTGAGACCCCCACCTGGAGTACTGTGTCCAGATCTGGAGTCCTCAACAGAGAAAGGACATGGAACTATTGGAGCGGGTCCAGTGGAGGGCCACGAAAATGATTAGAGGGATGGAACACCTCTCTTATGAGGACAGGCTGAGGGAGCTGGGGCTGTTCAGCCTGGAAAAGAGGGAGACCTTCTAGCAGCCTTCCAGTATCCGAAGGGAGCCTACAGGAGAGCTGGAGAGGGACTCTGTCAGGAAGTGTAGTGATAGAACAAGGGGTAAAGGTTTAAATTGGAAGAGGTGAGATTTAGATTGNCTTTGCCTCAACAAGTTTCAGTAAAAACAAAACAAAACAAAACAAACAAACAAAAAAACTCACAAAAAATCCACCAAAACCAAACCTCATAAAAGAGTACAGATTATTGAACAACTTCTTCAGACAAAAATTTTCCTTAAACTGCAGTGTTCAGTGCAATTTTAGCTAATG
Source organism: Pedionomus torquatus (assembly GCA_013398155.1). Classification (NCBI taxonomy): domain Eukaryota; kingdom Metazoa; phylum Chordata; class Aves; order Charadriiformes; family Pedionomidae; genus Pedionomus; species Pedionomus torquatus. The sequence continues at coordinate 307,078 of VZRU01017562.1, read as the reverse complement.
CAACAGCAAATCCCAGCAACTGGTGGTTTATTTGTCTGCATCTTGCTGCATCCACATAAGTATAAAATTCACCTTACACATACTAGAACAACTATCAAAACTGTTTCCTAAGAATCCACACCACAGCAAGGCCTTTACTTCTGTTGAACTGGTTGCTGTGTGAAGTGTTCTTTATCTCCCCATCCACAAAGAATTAAGCCACGTGTATTAGACAATGAATGTCGAGGATGTCTCTACATAACATGTCCTGAAAATACTGATTACAGAAGGGAGGCATAAACAGGAGAGGGAATGCTGCCTAATCAAACACTATACCAAGCATATAGAAAAAAAGCTGACAAGTGTGCAAACAGTTCACGTAATTCCTCTTATCAATCTGTGAGGTATTTCCCTAGCAACATACCTTTAGTATTACGCCACAGGACAAATTTGCAGGTAAGGTACATAAAAATGTACTTTCACTCTACTAACAACAGAATCAATGGTAGTTCTCTTCTAGCTGACATGTGCACTAGAATTATTAGCCACGGATTAGGAGAGATTAGTTCCACACACCCTCACACACCACACAAATCTAATATTCTCCATAATTTCTTTTCTTACAGTGCTGGAGATTCCGGTGATGAAGCAAAAATGTTTACATAAGTCTTATATTTTCAATTATTTTTCACTTGCTTATGATTGCATTCTAAGTGTGGAATGTTTCTAGAATTACGTTAGGGAGAAATAAATCTATGTGGAGCATTTTGTTGCATCTCTGCAGTGAGCTAATTTTAGATTTAGAAACAATGCCCGTCAAGCATTTTAAAGCTAAATGGGATATAGCTGATAATGGCTTTAGCAGTGACATTTTAACCCAGTCTTCTGCATACTACAGAAAATTATGGAAAAAAAAAAAAGTTCTACAGATTTGACATTGAATTAATGTCAACTTTTATTACTGGGGATGCTATTAGGTGATCTTTATTACTTGAAATACCTTCTTGGGTATCGCTTTCCATACTTCTCCCTTCCCAAACATTACAACATGTATTCCTTACTTTTGCACCATACAGAATACCAAAGCAACACGATCCTTCCTTTAAAACCGTTTACATGCTGTATATACAACCATTCCTATAAGTACTCCATTTTTTGGCTGGGGACACACGACATACCAGTCATTCTCATTCAGCAGTACACACATCAAACTCCTCAAACATCACATTAGCAATAGAACTGTATAGTAAGAAAAACTCCACACCAATGGTTTGCCCACATCACTTGGCAATGTCCCTTTAATATTAATACACAGAGAAGTAAAATTTTTTCATAAATTTGTTCAAGTATGTGGAACATGTAAAATGCATAAGAATCAATATGGACTTCATTACTGTTATATTTATTTATTTTCCAGCTTCATACAAACTGGATGTAGAAGCATAAACATAGTACATTTCTACCATTTTCAACAAAAATATAACCAATATGTACAATTATTGTATTAAAAATACAAAAGGGATACAGACTCCACCAATGTCTTTCTAAAAGACATACAGGTACAAGTAGTATCAAAAGTATGAGGAAATCACCAGTTAATTGTACATTCTGCACTTGACATCACAGAGCGAACTGAGATTAGCAGTCCTATGGTCTACAATTACTTAATGCTTATATAACATTTGTGCAACTTGTGATAGAGCTAGGATTTTGTATTTCTATATGCACATGAGGTCCATAGCCTTGAGAATAAAACTGGCAAATAATGCATATTACATGTAAAATTACAAATGCATAATTGACAATGTGATATATAAGCAAATAGACAAAGCTATGATTACAGGAGAATTAAATAAAGCACTGACATTTGTTTTGATACAGTGAAAAAACACTGCAATTTGATCTTTAAAAGTTGAAGCTCTTTACGTTTATCTACTGATCAATATGATCAGCTGAGTTCAATGGAAAAAAAAAATATCCAAGACCAGCAGTTCCTCACATTTGAGTACTACTCGGATTGGCAGCCTTCACTTCTCCGGAGTCTGTGCAAAAACAACACAAAAATAGAGGGGAGGGTCATTTCAGTCATTATAGGGTTAATAGCAGCTGTGAGCAGGTGGTTGCTACACATTGGCCTTCTCTACACATGCAGTGTTCCATGAAGCCATTAACAGTTGTGACTATTTCTGCATTGCAAAGGCTGGCAAATCTAAACGTGTTATTTTTCATTAAAGGCTCGTTTATCCCCTAATGCCAAAGTCAATAGATGGAGGTTATTAGATCAGTGTTAACAGCTGACACGAGCTGTGACATCCCAACGTGCCTTCACTGCAATGTTATCCAGTTAATTTTTCTTTTAATAAAACTACTATATAGTAAAAAAGAAATAAAAAATAATAATATATAACTTAAAGGTGGGGTTGCCGTCTGTCTCATTAGAATGGGACAGTTTCTTTTGTAGTATGCCATCCTGTATTCCACAAGACACAGGTATGAGACACACAGTGCCCTCTTCCATCACCGGCCAGCTGCAAGCACCTCTTTCTGCACTCACACTAGACCCAGCTGTGGATGCCATTAAGGACAACATTTACAAACTTTCCAAGATTCTGGGGTGGGGCACACATTAACAGTGAAGCTAGAGATGGTCAAGGAAAGGCTGCAGCCTGTAACCTCTGCCTTCCCTTCTGCCCTGCTCAGCCACACAATAGCAATATTCTTTCCAGGAGCTCAGGCTGGCAACCCTACTCACAGGTATGAAATAATACTGTAATTACTAAGCAGATGCACTATTTGATCTCCGAAACGCAAACATACAAAATCGTAACAAAGGCATTGTAAACAAGCAAATAAGCACTGCCTCCTTGAAGGATTTCAATGCATTTCTCTCTTTGTAGGTTAAAGGCCAAATGTAATTTGACAACTAGCTTATCTCATTATCCCAATGAGACTAAGTGCTAGGATTGTGATTAAAATCTAAAAGGAAGATTTTTAAAAAAAAAAACAAAACCAACAAAAAAACCCACACATAAAACAACAACCCTTCCAGGCATTGGGAAGTGCAGCCAGAGTTAATCATCCTGATGTGATGATCTTGGAATTTGGAATGATACTGTGTGATGTGGCAGACAGCGACAGTGGTAGCTTGGAGATTGCTGCACTGTGCATTTCAAGCAACACAGTTTGAAAAGTGCCAGGGCGATTTCTTCACAGTATTTCACATGCAAGGGGAGAGGGGACAGAAGGGGGAGGGGCGGAGGAAGAAGCCCCATGCTGCTTTAAGGCAGGGAAGGAGGCAAATAGGTCCACCATCCTTTAACTATAGTTCCAAGGCTCCTATTCTAGGGACGTCTTCTTGTGCTCTCCTTTAAGGTGGCTCACTCTGGATCCAGAAAAGCTCAAGTCTTAGACAGCAGAGACTTGTTCATCTTCTGCAAACACAACAGGATAGGGGAAAATAGAATTTAGTTCATATAGAACAAGACTGCTACTGAATGAAACAACCTGTACTGTGCTCATGTGTCTTCTATTTTATTGTATTAGGCAAATATTTCAAAATAATCTAAATATCTGTACATTTCACGTCTCATGAGAAGTATTCCTTTGTAATTTTGTTCTCAAAGACAGTAAGACAATTGCTATACCTGAGTTAGGTGCAGTTTCACATTTTAAGGAACACCACAGCTACTTCTAGGTATCCAATAGCTTCATAGAGCCATATTACATTTTCCCCTGAATATATCTGTGATTTATTTAAATTAAGTTTGCATAAATATTGAGTGCAGCTTTAGTCCTCATTGGTAGAAACAATTTAAATTCTCAACAGGAATTCTCAAAGTTTGAGGCAACTTGATTAAGGTAGACTTCATTGTTTTCTGTCATGTTCAACTGCAGAGTTCATCCTGCGCTTATGACCTTAGTAACCAAGCAGTTAGTGAGGGAAGGGAAACATTATTAGCCTTTCTATCATTAAGCAAAACAAAGCATTCAAATATGTGATTTGGGTAATGCCTCATCTGAATTTTGAGCACCTAGCCCTAAAAACGCAATCCAGCTAGGCTTCTACTTTGTAGAAAAACCAGAGAGACTGTGTCACATAGCCCTTCTGCCCTTAGAGTTGAGCTAAAGCATAAAGACGCAGATGTACTTGGGCAAGCGAGGTAGCAAGAGTAGTGGGCTTGTTATGTGAAGCAGTTGGTGTGCAAGACACAGTGTCCACAGTGTAAGATTTTCAGGTAGAATGTGACTATCCAAATAAACCTGACCAGCAATGCTTTATGGGACAGATGGGCAGGTATTCTGTAGACCTGGATATTTATTTGACCATTAAATACATGGTTAGTGCCAAACATTAGGTAATGCTGGAAACTTTCAGGGCAGGTAGGACTCTTTCCGGTGAACATCAGCAGCTCCAGAGAAGTTGCCTAAACCAACTGCTTGGTTGTCCAAGATTCAGGTGGACCTAGATTGCAAATTTTAAATTATATTTGGGATGAACTGAATTTCTCCCCTTCCAAAAAACTAACAGCGAGCAAGTTTTGAAAGATGGAAGAAAGCTCAAATTATGGCAAGAATTTCTATGGCAGAACACATTTGTGCAATTGGCTTTGCGTCTGGGAAAGCATCGACCATTTTGCATGCAGCACACTCAAAATCTAACAATTGGAAATTTACCATCTTCCTCTGTGGAAAACCCTTGAGATGGATAGTGAGCAAGACGTGGATCTGACTCATTTGGTTTATGCCACTGAGGTTTGTTCGCAGGCCTACTAGTTGAATGGCCATGTGACTGCTGCTGCGAAGTTGATGTCCCATGAGTCTCACATGTCCGTGCCACCATTCTAGACCTCTGAAGTGCTATGTTGTAATCTGGGGGCTTTCTAGTTGGATGCGAGCCACTTTCTGCAAACTCAGCAATAGGTATTCCTACATAACCAGGAGGGGTTGGAGGTGGTTCCCGGTATCGACCCTCTTTTCGTGCTGAAAGAAAAGATATAGATTATTATTAAAGATAGTAAGAGGAAAATTGCTCGAAGGAAAACAAACAAAGTTACATAAACATCAACCAACTCAGCAGGCCAGAAGGAGAAGATCTGAAGGACAAAAGTTAACCACCATACGGCAGACAATAAGGCCTTGAAAAATAAACCACGGAAGAAAGTGTAGAATATACAACAACACAGGATATAGCTATTTTCCAGTAGTGAAGCATTAGTCTAATAAAATTCATCAAATTACATGGGGAATTTTTTCAAACTTAGCAACAAGTACCTGAGGAGTTTGACTAGATGATCTCCAGAAGTCCCTTCCAACTCTGACAATTCTGTGAACTGAAGCTATTCTATTAATTGTATAGAATAAAACCTACACTGATCCAAGTAACATGGAAGACTTAAAAGCCCACAGAACTGGCAAACATCAGGAATACTGACATATCCCCAGGAACATGCCTATCTTAATCCTAAAGATGGGCTTTGTACCTAGGAGCTCATCACTCATTTTAAGCACCTTGGCAGTAAGTGATGGAAAGCACCTGGTAAGTGGTTTCTTCCTCCAAATCTTACTAATTAATGAGACATAAGCTACAATTTCAAAACATAAAGAAGAGAAGAAGGCTTCATCTTCATACTTTCTGTATGTGCTACTGCTCACTGCTCTTATGCTTGTATTTTCTGCAAAATTAAAACTTGAAATTATGCCCATGAGAACACTGATTACACGTGATTTTACATAGGAGACGGATCGCATTGAGATGTAACTGTGTACCTGAATAAAGCTTAACTCTGTGCATACTTAGAAGTTCACTCTTGCAGAGAACTTCAAAGAAGGAAATAGCAATTAAGAATTTTAAGCATCTGCAGGAACACACAGCAGATAGGCATGACTCTTTATTTTGGACTTGCGTACTTAAAGAAGTCAGCTGGGTCTTTGATACTGAACACTTACTGTGGGTATAGTCCTTTAACACATGACCACGTAACTTAACAGTGCAAAGGCAAACACAGCAGGATAAACCACTGACACAGACAATTTACCCTCCGCAGCTTGTCATACACTGTATATTTTTGCACAAGATGACAACATCACCCAGCATTACGCAGCACAGGCAGGGGGGTTGGAACTCAATGATCTTTAAGGTCCCTTCCAACTCAAGCCATTCTATGATTTCTGAAAAGTAACTGGATTTCTGAAAAGTAACTGTGATGCAGAGGAAATTATGTAGAAAAAAAGATAATCTATTGAAATACTGCAAGGACTGTCTATTTAGTTTAAAAAGACAATGTCAATGTCTATTTAGTCAAAAAGAACCATGTAAAAATAGTGGCTTCTGTTGGAGTGATATGCAGAGGTACTAGTGGGATAATTAGTTAATAGTACTGGAGCACATGGAAGTGCATGGCTTGAATTTTCAGATCATTTTCACATTCTCTTAAGTCTCTAAAAACACAGTGGAAAGCACTGCCTTGAGAGGCAAGTTTGGACATACTTGTTGTACGTTGTGGTGTAAACAAAGGGCTTCAAGAGAGAAAAATTAGAGAGCGGCATGAATCAGAACCTGGAGTCCTGAACTGAATAGCTTCCTCCTCTTCATAGTTCAGGGATTCGGATCCGCACCTGAGCTTTGAGGCAACAGGCCATTGCTAAGTAATATACTTGAGCAAAAAATGGAAAAGCCCTTTATCACAGTGGTCTCAGCATGGCCTCACTCTGGTAGACTTTTTCAGCCCTATGAGTGCAAAATAGCTTTTAGATTGTTCTTCACATTAACCTGAAGAAAGGCAAAGTGAAGGGGAATGAAAGGAAAGAAATAGGCAAAAATGCAGAGGTCTTGGATGGCCCAAGGACTGGCATGCGTAAAAGGAAAGCATGAGAAAGATGTTAAGCACTGCCAAACACATCTTTGAATTAACTGGTATATTATCTGATTTTTTTTTTTGTTGAATGACTATAAATGTATTTCATCTCTAATTTCTTAGGAACCTCTTTGCTTTCAGCAGTCCAAAGAAACATCTCAGTTGGTACTTAAGCACAAAGTGACCTCATTTTCAGAAGTAAGAATATTCACAATCATCAGACAAGTCATACAGATATATAAAGTAAAAGGCTTCTAAAAAAATCAGGCCACTTATTAAGATATCTAAATATAGAACATGAAGCCTTACTGTGAAAAGAAATTCACATTTCAGAACAGACACAAATGCAATCCTCTCAAAACACTGTCCAGCAGTTGAGCTAGTTTTTTTTGATGTATGGCAGCCTCTCTTGAAACACAAAGAAACTGCCAGAACTGAGAATCAACAATAAGCAATACCTTCTCTAGCAGTAAATGCACAGTAAAAGGGGAAAATTTTAGAGAATACAAAATGTTTGGGTTTGCTTTAAAATGAAAAAAAAAAATTAAAAAATCAAACCAGACAAATAGAATAATACAAAAAACTATGGGTAAATCAGTTAAAATACTTCATGGTAAACAAAACTTAACTTACCAATAAGCCCCTTTGTACTACTTGGTGATACTGCTATATGAGTGGGCACGGGAGCTGGCTTTGACTCCTCTGCTGGTACAGACGTTATGCTACTGGTTTCAGCTTCAATCGAAACATCTTTCCCACCCCTCCGCTTTATGGTACCTGTATCACCTTCCGAGTCCTCTCCCCAGTATCCTGTTGAGGATGCCCAGCTTGCTCTGGACTGTGCTTGATCAAGGCCCTCCCTACCTTGACTTTGCCTGCCATACTTTGTGCCATGGTCGGGGAACATCAGCTGGTCCACATGACTGCCCGAGGCCCACAGTCCTGCCCCGTCGCCTGAAGTATCAAAATGAGCATGTCCAAAAGGCAGAGTTTCCCAGCTTCTCTGGTGCTGTATTGTTTGTATATTGTCATGAGAACCACTCGAACAAGAAGTCCAGCTACCACGGCCACTGTCAGCTGCATCAAGTGAAGCTCTGTCCCCCTGGTCCTGTGACAGTTCTTCTGTACTAGGAGAAGAAAGCACCGTAGCTCCAGCATACAGGCCTCTGGTCTCCGACAGTGGTGCATATGAACTAGATTCACATTGAACAGGGTTGGGGGGAAGAAAAAAAAGAAAAAAAAAGTCAATGTTGGAATTGTGCATCACAAGACACAAAAAGAATTCAACAGTCAAGAGAAAAGCAGACATACTGAGGAGCTGGACTGGATGACTTCCCAAAGGTCCCTTCCAACCCAAACCATTCTGTGATTCTATGACTGAAGGTTTTGATGCAAGTTATATTAAATATTATTTGCTTTAATGACTAATTCAATTTTGAGAATAGAACACTTTCCTTTCGAGCTCATTCTCAATAAAGAGAGCCCAAAAAAAACCCAGATATTCCGACAAAACTTAAGATTTCAGTGGCTTTATTTCAAAATGTAAAATTTTAACTTTGCAGTAGACCTTTAAGACAGGCAAATCCCATGACATAGATAAAGGAGAACAAACTGATAAATAGATTTTCTACTGCTTTTCCAGCCATATGAAGCAAAAGATCAGAAGTTAACAACAGATTTTTAGCAGGAGGTGGCCAAAAATCAGGTTTAGGTTTTAGCTTTTCATTTTTTTCTTCTGCTTAGGAAATTCTGAAAGGAATTTTTCTGATATTTCTTCCAAATGGAAATTATTTAAACCTTAATTTTAGAAACACGTGCTACTTCGTAGAGTATGTTCTCTGTAGCCTCTCAATGATTAAGTAAGCCTGACATTATCACTTACATAGCAGCAGTGAAAACTGACAAAGTGTCACTTTTGCTTAGCAGCTATCCGAGCTCCTGGGATTTGTCCTTCCAGGGCAGCTTGCTATGCAGACAAGAACCCTGTTCCTCCAAATATTTAAGACATCTGATTAAAGAGTTTGCATAGCCTGGGATTCCCAAACTGAAGTACACCAGTTTTGGAACAGGCCTGCAATCCACAGACCCCACAGGATTAAAAGCCCCGAAAGCATTCAGGACTGAAGCATCCAAATAACAGCTCAGGAAAGTAAGTGGAGACTAAATAGGAGCCAGAGCTCCAATTATTTTCAGACCAAGGCTCACTGCTAGAGATTTAGAGAACTCCTCACAGCACTAGCTTCTTCACTATTACAGAAGTTAATTACCTAGAAAATTACCTAGAAAACCAGCAGCCTAATGTGAATTTTAGTTTCCAATTATTGTTGACTAGGAAAGATATTTGGGGTAAAATATTTCTGGGCTAGATAAATATACACTTTTCTATGAAACAGACTGGAAAATTACCAGCTATTTCTGTTCTTAGCTTGATCACTGAATAATTGTATGAATAATTTCTCATCTAATTCAGTTAATTCCCCATCATGAAAACAGGCTAGGATACTAGTCTGCCATAAAGAAGATAATCTACAGCACTATTAAATACTCAGACGATAAAGTCTACTGAGATGAAATCTTATTGCTGTTGACCTCATCACAAACTCATGAGTGCAAAACTTTTTCTGGTCACAAAATAGAGCATTATCAGCACCAAAACAGTGTTTTTTAAGAGCAGAGGAGCAAATATATTTGAGAGAGATACAGGGAAAGTTACATAAAGAAATATACATACACATGACAATACACGCTACATGAAACTATAATGTAAGTAAGCACAAATAAAACGCTTACCCTAAGCTGTATTGATCTGGTTCAATCATGATTCTTCTATCAATCCTTCCCACGCCAAGATTTGTCTCCACGATGCTGACAGAATGCCTCTGTCTCCTCTCATCATGCAGGGAGACTGGCATAGAGTCAAAAGAGGAATTGCTGACAATACTAGATCTAGAAGAAATTTCGCTGTGACCAGAATCTGAAAAGTTATCCACTGTGCCACTAGGAGCCAAAGTATAACCTGCAAAGGGAACACCATGTTAATCAGACTCTCTGAGAAGCTCAGGTATTGCCAGGCAGCCAGCAACATTTACTACTGCTACCACAGTAAATCAAAACTACAGTTATGCTTTATTCACAGAAGCAGCACTGCTGAAAACAGAAAGATGTGTAGCAGAACTGTATAGTACTGTACATTCTGTCTCTCAGTAAGAGGTTTAAGATGGTGGGACCATGCACTTCTCATTTAGAAACCAACTGCACACCTTATTCCTTCTCTGCCCTCCTCCCCAAAATTATTTTCAAGGCACCATCATAACTTGCATCTTTGCACTATGAAATCTTCTTAAAAAAACTGCCTATATATCAAGAGTCTCCAAGACTGGAATGAAAGAGATGTCCTGGACCAGATTATTGCTTAAAGTAATCCAAGAGACCCTCTCACACAGTTTTTCTGTTCTGCAAAGCTACTCTTCAGAGATGAACAAAAGATACAACGTGAAGCACAGATGTTTGGGCTGATTGCTTATTACGTATCTTGGCTGAGACAGGGCCAGATTTTCAAGCTTTCTTTGTGGTACTTGGCTAATTACATTCCAAACAGCATATATTACCAGAATTATACTGTTATTTAGAGGTAGCATTGACACCACCAGACTGAGATATAATCTGCAAGTCAAATTCAGCTTTTGTTTCAGTATTAAACAAAGTTCTGCTGAACGCTCTTGCCAGCTAGGTTAAAGATCGTTAAACAACATACATCCACAACTAACTCCAGAGTTTGTTGGTTGTTTTTTTCTTTTTCTGTCTACACGTTAGTGTCAAGATGACTTCAGCTGGTCTATCCTAATTCACTTGCTGAGAACATGAAATTAATTCTGCCATTTCTGTCTGAAAGAACATCCCGTTCGCTTCATGTTGCCATCAAACCAAGAATTTCTTTAAAAACAATAAATTATAATCATGTTTATGATTTGCTTATTGCAAAAATAAAGTACTTGTACTTTTCCCACTATGAGTCAAGTACAGAATCCCAATTCCTTCTTCAAGAAATGCACAGGCCTGACCATATTTATATAAATTCACTGCAAATGTAGTATTTGGGAGAAAAATCACAATGATAGCTTACAAGGACTCAGGGTGATAAGCCGTCTTCTCTATATGGCATCTTGCTCCATCTGACCTTAATAAATATCCCTTTGAGATTTCAGATAGGCATTTGTACTTCCTTGCCACATTAATTTCTCCCCTTTGCAGATCTCTGCTTACCCAATGGAATTATTTTTTCCCCTTTTCTTTCACAAGCCCTGCCTATCCCAGAGGTCCTTGGTGAATTATTATTCTTGTTACTGTTCTCGCTTCCAAGAGGAGAGGAGGAACTGGTTGGGTCCATTAGTCTGGAGCCATAAGGCCTCAACTGATCAGCACTGCCACCTACCATGTAAAGAAAAAGGCTTAGCTATCCCATTTGATGAAAATGTACAAACAGTGATACATACGTTTCAAATCTTTATCATTCTAGTGCAGTTTAGGGAAAGTTATTGCTACAGGGAAGTCTCTAGCACACTCATCTCTTTAGCATTCTGAACTTCTATTATGTGGACTCAAACCCAAAATATATATTTTACCATAATGTTATATTAAGTAACTGTTAAACTGAACTTTTATGACATTCTGAAGAGAGAATAACTTAAAAGCTAGCTGCAATACAACTAGACTATCATATTTCCAAAGGGACTTGTTCGATTGTTTAAACTACAGGAAAATGCCTCTATTCTGTTTGGTCAATTCATAACCAGAAGGAGTACACTGAAAAATCAAACAAGCTTAAAAATAAAATAAAATCCCTTTAAAGTCCTACATTCACTCTAAAAAACCAACCCTATGAGTACTTAAAAAGAACTCAGCAGAAAAAGCTCCAATGTGTAATACCATTCCTCAAATATCTATATGCAATGTTTGAATAATTAATCAGACTGCTAGCAAAACATTGTGTATTAGTGATTTGATTCCCAAATATCTTAACCTGCCTGTCATACGTAGGTCGCATCCAATCCAGATTCATGGCACAGCAAATAATTCCTCTAATAAGCTAGCATGCTTAATGCTCTACAAAGATTTAAAGTGTCAATCTGCACCTCCTTCTGGGATAAATATTCCTGGGAATATTTTTGTTAGAAGCAGCTGCAGCGAGTGACCTCCTGCATCAAATCCTGTATCAGATCAGGTTATCTTTCCTGGGTTTTGCTAACAAGAGGGCTTTTAGGTATCCCTGAAATGAGGTTCCCAGGTATCCCTTTCATGTACCCCACTGTGCAGTACACTTCCTGCCCCCTTGCTGACCACACGTGACAAAAACAGGAGGAGCAGTAGCTTATCCTGAGTGTCCAAACTCTGTCTCAGAAGTTTGTAAGTGTATAAACTTCAAGAAACAGGAAGAGAAACATTGCACATCTAATACCTTTCCTTGGAGAGCTCTGTGGGGAAGTGGGAGGAGAAGACAGCTGCGAAGATGCACTTGAGACTGTGTCTTCAGATTGTTTCTTGTGACGATCCAAACTTCCTTCTTCAGATAATGAAAGAATTTTCTTTAAAGCTTGTGGAGAGTTAATGCCTGTAAGTAAGAATCAATGTAGGCAGATGTAAAGTCCAGTATAAATACATCTTTCTGTTTCACAATACATTTATAGAGCAGACACTATACAGGAATAAACCTAATTTTTTTTCTTGTTTATTTGTGAATTTTTGACATCATCTTAAATGAAAGAAAACATTTAAACCTATTCCTGTTTAAAATTTAGCACTTTTTTTTCTGCATATTAGTGAAGCCTAGCTTTTCATTCTGGCCACCTAAGATAAATGCTTTGTCACAGAAAAGACAGTACAGAATTGGTGTTGCAGAATACTGCCTACATAATGTATAAATCAAGGATATGCACAGTCATGATTACTGAAAAACTTCACCTAAGTTATGTTGTATACACATACACACAAGTCTCACTGGTTAGAGAAGGTTTATATAATAAGAACTGAAACTGTTCTCCTGTTTCTTTTCTATTCAGAGTACCCTGGAAGGTCAAAGGAAAGCTGGAAAGAAGATGAATAAGATGAGGCTTACGAAACAAGGCCATCCTGCAGCTGCCTTCCTCCCTTTCATTTTTGAGAACCATCTCTGCACCAGCTTATTTTAGGAAACTAAAGAGTAAAAACATCCTGAAGATGATGTATGATGTAAAGATCTAGGGCATCGAGAATTGCTTTTCTCAGGCAATGTTTATCTATCTTTCTCTTCCTCTCCCCTCAAAAATCCACCCCGGGACAGTCTCAAAATCAAAGATGGAGCTTCTCTGACAGTCTTGCCAACGTCTATGGTAGAGGTTATTTTCAAGCAGTCAACAGAACTTATCTTTGATCTGTTGGATCACAATGCTACTATCAATAATTTACAACTGCTTTATCAACATAACCCAGTCAGTTTTCAGAAACTTTCCCACCATGAGCAAAAATGCAGTCTATGGTGCTTCAAAGTCCTTTTAAGATTAAATTTTAATGCTAAAATCAACAAGAACTAGATGAACATTGAATTGTTGTTTGCTCATTTTGCTGTTTCTAATGTTTCTCTAGCAGTCTAAGCTGTATGCAAGTAAAACTAATACAAAGTGAAAACAGAATTAAGCTCTTGTGAAACAGCCATCGTGCAATAGAAAGGGTCAGTTATGCTACATATACTTATTAAGAATATTTCTGTACTTTAAGTAATATGTAAGTAGCTCTTTAATAGTGTATCTATGTTACGTCCACATGCTGGGGCACAGATCTGGAAACCAGATTTGAAGAAATTCCTATAGTCCGGTACCTTTCTGAGCAACGTGTAGGCAGCAACAACTGAGTAACCACAGGGAGTAGAAGCCAAAGGGACAATTCTCAACATGAAAATTCAGGCCTATATTTCTAACAGGACTACCAGTTTGAGTTGGCCTGAATTTCACCTTAAATGTTCAACTCCCCAAAAATACCAAAACTTCTGAGGCATCTCAGATGGGTCACTCAAAAACTCCAAGTCACTAATCCCTTTCCAGAAGTTAAACCAAGATCCCAGGGCGGGCACTCAGAAACGTTCATTCTTTCCAGCTGCAAGTAACAGGCAAATACTTCTACTGATTAAATTGACAGGATGCTTTCCTAGATTTCTTTCTTTACATTTTAAGAGAATTATGCATACGCACTGCATGAACCTACATGTAACACCACCAAAAATACACATCTGAATCTTATTTGATTAAAAACATCTCCCTGACATATGCAAACAAACTGGAGAGTATTAAACTGAATGCTTCATTGTTCCGCTTACCAAATGGTGGGAGGTCCTTGACTGGCACTTTCTTCCGAGAAGGATAAAGAGATACAGCAGGGACCTGCAATGCTTGGTTTACTTTATGTTGCTGCTGTTGCTGCACTTTCTGCTGGATGCCTGCCCGGGGAGCCACTGGTGATGTTTCCGATTTTCCAGATCGCTTGTCTCCTGTATTCTTTGGCACTTTGCAAGAAATGGGAGAAAACACAGAATGACTTCTAGCTAAAAATATTGCGGGAGTTTTAACCTGAGCAGTGCGAAGCCCTCAAATTAATAATTAAAAGGCGCTCAAATAATTCTATGCCTCTAAAGAGGACACATGAAGAAGAAAAGAGATTCAAAAGATTGAAATCCATTTAAGATACATACAATATCCTTTTTTCTTAAAATAAAACTCTCATTGATGACTACCATTATAATCAAAATCATGATCAGAAGGTATACTGGGTTATGATAACAACTACAACTGGTTTAGAATGGATATACAATTACTATTTCTTGGTACTCTGAAGAAAGGGCCTAAGATACAGCATTTCCTCAAATCAAAATGAAACCAATATCCAGCATAAGGTCACCCTCTGCTGCAGCCAGGTGCTTCTGAGGCACCTGGACATAAGGATATCCCCTTTTCCCTCTCAAGGTCAAGATATCCAGGATGACAAACCCTATTCACACCAGTGGCCCGAGTACATCAGAGAAGTAGAGAAACTTGGCTCCTCTTTACTCTTTGTATGGACAAATCTAAAGAACCCTTGTGAGCTTCGGCTTGACACCATCTGAAGGCCTTATCTCCTATATAAAAGCCATGTCCCTATATTGTTAATCTACAAGATAATTTCCTTAAGATTCATAGATTCAGTACTTGGAAATGATCTTCACTGTCTAGCTACTGTTCCCAATTTCTTCCTTGGAGAAGAGAGAGGTATATTTAACAGTTTCCTTGAAATGCATAAAAATGATAATGCTCACATGTGTTGGTGGCTGGCTCACACTGCAGAGACAGTGTCTGGAGGCTCTCTTCATCCATTTCCAGATCCAAATTTGAGAGATACTGCTTTACCTTCCGTGCCATCTGAGCATCTTCATACAGTTTTTTAGCATTAAGGAAGGAGCTGCGACGGACCCGCTTTTTATGACCCCCTGTTTGCGCAACATCCAGCACTGCTGCATTTGTACTGCCCTGGCTGAGAGACCTGGAGTGAAGAGGGAGCAGGAGAGGGAGGAAAGAAGGAAAAAGTATGACTTAGTCCAATACGGTATCATTTGAGAAACATGAAATGTGCAAAAGATTGCATGAATGTCAGTCTATGGTCAAAGCTTACATGCCTCATTCCAGTAAGTCAAACAGCTATAACAGATAGAAAGATGAGGGTCAGGAAATCTTTATACTTGGTTTCAGGCACTATTTTATTTACACAAATATTTTAACCTATTCTGCTCCAACTATGCAATAATCACTTCACACATCTAGAAAAGCATTCAAGCTAGCTCTCTCACGTAAGCCAGCTACTGAGAAGACTGGAGCATTAGAAAAAGCTCATGCAGTAAGGCAATACTGAGAGAAAACTACAGCTGAGGTTCAAAGCTAAATACGTATATGGAAGGCATTTTGAAAGCCCTATGAATATTTTTAAAATCAGACTGTATGCAAAATGTACAACTCAGTTTTATGGAATAGAACTTCCTTGTCACT
The DNA here is from genome assembly GCA_013398155.1 of Pedionomus torquatus. Lineage (NCBI taxonomy): Eukaryota > Metazoa > Chordata > Aves > Charadriiformes > Pedionomidae > Pedionomus > Pedionomus torquatus. The sequence goes on along the minus strand of VZRU01017562.1, from coordinate 291,204 downwards.
TGGCTAGGCTGAAGACAGCTTTTTGTTAAATAAAATGATCAGCTAGCTTATGATGAAATAAATGTCATGCACATTTCAGTGTACGTATGTCTACATAAAAGCTATCCATTGTTCCTGAATTGTTAAGAGTAAAACGATGGCTGACTTGTAATATGGAAATAAGTTAGTTTAGCAGATACTCTACTTTTTAATTTTTGTATTTGATTGTGATAATTGCTTATTAGGCATAAGGAAGTTAACAGCAATTTTCAGCTGTTGCAACCATGCCATTTTATTATTTCTTTTTTTCTGAAATTCCTTAGCAATTTACATTTGAAATGGGGGAGAAGACAGCCCCACTCCTATCATCAACCATTTATAAATAATTTACAATTTTTTTGTTTTAACCTCAAAAAGCAAAAGCACTCCTGGATTAAAATGTTGTGAGTTAAAAAGGGTTAATTAAAAAAAAAAAAAAAGTCAAGGCACCAGAAAATTAAAGATAGCAAGAAGGAAACAATGCAAATGGTAAGAGAAGAATGAATGTTTGTGTGTGTTGTCTCCAACCACTTACCCCAAACTCCTCCACTTCTTCTTCCTGCAAGTGAGAGCCAGGAAGAGTAAAGCATGGGTTTTAAGAAGAGACAGAGAAAGACCACAAGCTCAGAAAGAAAAAGACCAGACCTCAAGACAAGCAGTTCTGGAAGCCCACAAACTTTAAAAAAAGAGCCTTGACTCAGGCATAAAGTCACGTATTGCAAACTCTCCTAGCTCAAATTAAGTGTATGCAATAAGCTGGTTTAACATGAAGCCAAAGAGCATTCACTCCACGTTTTCTAGCATCACTAGCTGACACTGTTTCAGATACATTCCCGCTTCTACTAAATCAAAACGATAAGGCTGGCACACATCAGCATTTCAGACAGACTAATACAAATATGTTCAAGACAGTACCTACTCCTCCCTCCCACTGATAGAGTCTCATTTTTATAAGGTAACTGGCAGTTAAGGAATAATATAAAACATTTTAATATATTTTCATAAATACAAAATGTAATGATTTAATTCCTTTAAGAACAAACAAAAAACCACACTATTCCAAGACAACAAGTGGCCCCTGAAAAGCACCACTTGCCGACACTTAACCTTCTCTCAGTTGAGAAAACTTCAGCCTAATACAACACACTTACCTTGTTCTAAACATTAAAGCAGGATCCATGTTCACAGATGCCATGCGACCAACATGGCGTATCTCCTTTGCAATCATTCTCAGCTTCTCAAAATTCACCAAGCCCTCTACTTTTGAATCATTTCCTACAACCAACAATTAACATCAGTTATTAGATGGCAAAGTTAGTTTTCCCTAGCTGGTAAAAGACAATGTACTGCTTTTACCTTCATGAAGGAACGTAAGGTCTTTTTTGATAACAGGAAACAGAGGGATAATGGGGGGCTGCAGGTTTTGGCTGTTAAGGACATTACGATATTTTGCCATATTCCTAGATGGATCAAACAAGTCCTGTAGATCTTGAAACAGTTTTTCATACTTGCTTGGAAGTTTTTCCCAAGTAGTTCGGAGCCTTGCAACTGGTGCCAAATTCAGGCCACTTGAAACAAAAAAAAAGTGCAAAAAAGTTCAAGAATAGAAACAAGCAAATAAAACAAACAAACAAAAAATCCTAGAAAAGACCACATTAAGTTTTGTATGGGAGAAATACCATATAGCCAGCATAGCATAGCACAACAATGTCAAGAAAGTAACAGAGTGAAATCTGTCTGTTGCCAGTGTGTATTGCTCTTTATAAAAGCTATAAAACCTGGAGTTACCTGCATCACGTAACCAAAACCAGATAAAAGTTATGCTTGGATGAGTAGTTAAACCATACAGATCATATGTACTTTTACTACTTTGGAACAGTGTCAGAATGTGACAACAATATCATAATCTAGGAATACCTTAAGGGTCACCACTTGCTTCCAGATTCCTGGACTAGGGAAAAAAAAAAAACCATCTTCCACCTACATAATGTTTACGTGGTGCCAGCACAGTGACCCCTCCTTCTTATTGCAATAATCCATCTGACTTTGTTGTCAAGATCAAATTAATAGAACAGAACCTATATATTTCAGGTTATTCAGAAGCTACAGCTGATACAAAAAGCAGGGCATCGTCTGTCTTGCAATTCATTTCTACCTATGTGAAAGCTCAGTATCTAGAACCCTCTTTCAAGTTATTGGTAGCAGACAGGTTGCTTTTATTTCTCCTTGAGGTCAGCTGAAGCTGAGGTAAATCCTGATATTTTTGTCTCAGATTATCAGCATGGACCCTTGACTTGGGAACCTGCTGCATTTGACAGAACGGTATTCAAAATGTTGATTGAATGTGATATGGACTTTTGTTAGAGACAGTGATAAAGATGTCATTTCAATGCAACTTACTCAAGCTTTTTTTATGACACAATATTTAGGGATTTTTATTTTTATTTGGTTAGGTTCTTCCTGCCTAACTTGGTATACTCTAAAGGAAATATGAATGTTTTAAAAAATGTGTATAAACACAAACATTAGAGTTTCCTGTCCTCCTTTCATTCCAAGACAAAGAAAGGTTTTCCGTCTGAGATTTTCAGCACTTTCAAAATTCTTATTAAAAGATCTTTATTTACAGGTTATTATATAGCATTGTAGTCTGCTATTGACTATTTTCAGAGTTCCATCCAAGACACTACTGATACAAAGGCAAAATAGCAAGGCTCAAGGAATTCAGGATACTGGGAATTATGCATAAAAATTATGAGCTCCCTTTGGGAAATTAGCCCATTCATTTATGACAGTGTTATATTCTTTTCTTCACATAACTGCTGCTTCTTTTGGTCTTTGTTTTTAAATAAGTGCAGTAGTTTACCTAGTGTCATGTTCAACAATGACCCTCGCCTCACTGTCTTGAGTAATAAATACATAACAGCAGCATTCCAAACAATATTTCAGCAAATGTTTCAATGTCAAATTCAGATTATTAGAAAGTGCCCTCACTGGATTGCCAAGTGCTGATATTAACAGTATTAATTGGTTTACCCTCTTAAATACTTTTTTTTTTAAAATTACGTAAGTAAGACTTTGCTTTGTACTTAGAAGTAATATTATTAAAATGCAATACCTAATGATGGCAAACATCGAGTTGAAGTTCTTGCACTCCCTGCAGTGTAGTGCTATCTTAATGAAATGCTTAATGATCTTCATCCTTTTCAACTGGTTGGTTTCTCTTAGAATCTCAGAAGCCACCCAGAATGTTTCTTGATTTATCACCTCTTCAAACTTTTTTAGATTAGTGCAACCTGTTTTTGATTTGAGTTTAAACAAGTCATCTATGTATTCCGTGGGCTCAATATTACGGAATAGCTCAAAGTTTCTCATGGAGAGTTGGGTAGCCACCTCAACAGTACTGAGCTGTAGTAGGGAGATTTGACTTTCCCGTAGTAACTCTTGAGCATCTTCATCTGAACAAAGAGTTTCTGTTTCCATGTTGTTCTTCAGGTAATACCTGTAAAAACGAAATTCAAAAAGATACTTGATACGATATACTCAAACACCAGTGAAAGTTAAAATAACAATCCTGTTGGAATCTTAGAATACACTGAAATTCAGACTTAGGACATACAATAGGAATCACATAAGGAGCAATTTCTTGTAAAGAAACAGAAAGTTAATAATTAAGTAATGCTCCTATGAACAGGATTTTGACTTAATAAACTGACATCATCAGCTTTAGCTCACAGTCTCCAATCTCACCTGCCACTCAGCTGTATCCTGTCAGCAAGCTTGGATAACTGGTCAGGAAGCCTCCTTTGCTTGATTACACCCTCAGGGGTGACAGAGACTTCACACAGTGAATATGCGTCAGGGGTTGCAGTGAGAGCAAACTCCCTGATAGCCTGGATGACCACCTCTTTTGCTGTTGTATCCTTACTGATCATGATGTAGCGACTTTGCTGATCTGCCTTGAAAACCCTCAGAACTTGATCTGGTAAGTCTGGAAAAGAAAATTGCATGCTAAATGAGCAATTCAGTAAATCAGAAAAGAAAATGGTATAAGAACAATATCGGTTACATCCAGCCAAATTACTAGTGCTATCAGTTTTAACTTCAGTATCATTTCACCTCTCTCCTTCTTCTAAAATAGCTGCCTTTTCTAAATGAAAGACTTTTT
>VZRU01017562.1:149941-286990 GCA_013398155.1 Pedionomus torquatus | reverse complement strand
AGTGATTGGGCAAGCCACAGAAATACATCCACATTGCCGAAGTCTGAACAAAAACAAATGAGCAGTCTGATTTGCACAGGTGTTGAGTGCTGGTAACGTGTGAGAAAAATCAAGGACACTCAAAAGCACTACCCTGTACAGTGACATATAAGAAGTTAAAGTAAATTAGGTGATAAGAGTATCAATCCTCCTAAGGATGTTTTTCAGAAATCAGACACATTTATCCAATGCAATATCCAAGTCTGACACTCAACCATAGTGCCAAACACCAAGAGAAGACATATATGTTTAAGTAGCTAGGACGGTGAGTGTATAATGGCCAGCATGCATGTGTACACAAACTGCCACAGTGTTAATGCATCCAAGCCATTAATTCTCAAAAGCACTCTACACTTGATATATTGAAATCACAATAATAAATGTTTAAGTAACAAACTGAAAACCTGCTCTGTATTTCTCTGTGCCATCGCCTTAGTAATTAAGAACTAAAGAAGACAGAGATAGAAAAACACTTCACAAATCATCACGTTCTAAATATATTATTGCTTCAAGCGACCGATGACAGAAAACTTCCAGTGAACCCCTACAAGACGGCTGCTTTTTAGGAAATATGGAAAATTACCAGCCTAACTCCAAATGTTGGATTTGGTACTTACATAAACTTATTGATTGAAATCTAGACCCATTAATCAACTAAAGTTTGATTGTTATCATTATATTATAAAATGAAGAGGAAAAAAAAAAAGAAAAAAAAAGAGTTCAGAATGTACAACTATCCACCACTGGATGTTTTTAATGTAATGTACTTTTAACTGACAAGACAAAGTACTTCCAATTAATTTCTTCCCTTTGTTACAAATAACCTTCTCTAGTTGTGTGCAGTGTGACATCTGGTCATTATTCTTTCTTTAATGAGTATCTTTCTTACAATTTCTTTTTCTTTCTTTTTTTCTTTTCAGTCATAAAGGCCATACAAACAAGAAAATAGAAAATAACAGAAAGCCTTCAGAATCTACAGCCAAAAAGTGATCGTTATTTTAAAAAATACTGGAAAAACAGATGCCAGGTGAAAACATTCACTTTGATATAACCATAGTCTTTTTTGACAAGACCTGAATGTGCATAACATGCATTCAAGTTACTGCAGAAAGATCTATTCAACAACAGAAATCTTGTGACAAAACCCCCAAAATTAATGTCTCACCATAGCTGCTGTTTGTCTACCAAATAATCATTTGGAAAGCATCAAGATAAATCTCTCTAAACGGCACAAAGGCTGTTTAGACTTAAAGATAAGAGTTTACAAACTTCATTAAACTAAGCCTTTTAAACTCTTAAGATCACAGTAGCATTTTTGCAGCGTGAGAGCCACTAACACTGAAAAACATTAGAACAGAATTATATCATCCATTACACATAGTAGGCATCAGTACAGGCCAGTTTTTTGCCACTTCTAAGCACTTGAGTTGAATGTAAAAATGCCTTATAACTAACATTAAAAGCCATTTTTGCCTTTTGTCAGTAGTTCTATAGTGACCTGTCTTCCTTCAGTAATTAATTGAAGAGGGATATGGAGCAGTGCCTAATTTCTACAGTTTTTGACATCTTGAGGAAGGCAGATGCCAAAGACACCACCTTTCAGAGACTCTATTATAAACCAGAATGCCCTCTACATCTTTTTGCCTCTTGCTGTTTCAGAAATACTTGCCACTCAGAGAAATGGCATGAAGACATGAAGGTACTGTAAACAATACCAAGGTGAAAACTCGCTTAACACTCCCAAGAAGCTGGTGTTTTGCACAAAGAGAAGATAACCTGCTCTGCTGGATCACTCCAGTCATGAAAAAATACAGGGAACAGCTAATAGAAAACTATCATCTTTGCACTGTATTTTACCATGCACTTTCTCAGGCTGCACACCCATCAGAGCAGGTAGCAAAAGCACTACACAGAATACAGAGAAGTCTGCCAGCAATTGAAATGATTACAGCTATAGCAATAGCAGCAAGTAATTCAGGACAATAATTTTAAAATAAAACAGCATACTTGAAAAGAATTGTAATCACCCCCGCTTCACTCCTTTTCAAAGAAAAGGAAACTGGAGCAGCAGGCTGAAGAAAGCAATGCAATATGATAGGAATCTAGTCCCTTAGAAATCTTGCGCAGGGAAAAAACAGTACCGGTGACTGGCAGCTCATCATTACTGTATTATTTTGACTTCCAAACGAATAGCAAGAACAGCACAAGAGAAGAGAAATCAAAGCGCTATTGACTATTTGAACATTTAAAAATAACCTTAACAAGAATATTTGAAAAAGCCTGTGCAAATCGTAAAAAAAACTAAAATGTGTCCTTGCAGATTTCAAGCTTAGAAAAAAGTACGTTTTCATTTTCTCCTCGAAGACTACCCTTCCAAAACAGCAAGTTGTTTTATTTTCTGTCCTGAGGGATATATTCCCCAAAGCCTCAAAGGATGATTGTTCTGCCACATTTTTCTTTCTTCTCCATTGCATTCAATTTCTTGCAAGCTGCCTCCCTCTCCATTTTTAATTTAGTCCAAGGTAATAAAAGAAATTAAGACTTGGCAAAAAACAGAGCCTGCAGTTTTAAAGTATATAGAGGTATAATTCAACTCTTCTATCTACAATGCAACCACACCACACCTAAACCCCTTAAGGCATATCCTTTTTACTTCAGTTCCCCTTTCCCCGCCTTCCCACACAGGAAAATTTACACCTGCAAATTACTTTAAAAATATTCAGTGTGTGGATATTTGGGCAAATTTTAAGCACAGAAAAAAAAAAGAGCTCTTTTCTAAATGAGAAAGCACTAATTACTTAACATATTTTCTACAAAGATAATGGAAAAGCTGCTGTAACACTGAAGCAATGGCATTACATCATTATTTGTTTCCTCAAAGCAAAAGGAAAACAGTAGAACATTATTCATTTACTAAACTTCTCTGAACTCCATCTGTGACTGAAGGATCTTCATTCCTGTAATGGCTTTCCTTCTCAAATAACTGAGTTTCTTTGAGCTGTGTGAGAGTGACACCCACAGCTCTGGAAGGTACCCAGCCGCTGTGCTCAGCATTAGAGACACATTAATTACCCAGAACTGTTTGTTCTAGGTAAATGGCAGGTTGAAGAATGCAATCTTCAGCCATTTATATATAAAATGCCGATGAAAAATTTGGCTGTATTTATAAAGAATGTCTTCAAAGTGTTGGACATTAATAGTTAAAATATTAAAAAAAAACCAAAAACCACAACAGTTTTCTCAGTCTCTGAGGAGCAACCTCAGACACTGGGACAAAAATCACACCCAACCTTCTTGTAGTCTTCTCTAGATCCTCAAAACCTGCAATGAAGCAATGCTCAGTATCACAGTTTCAAGTGTGAAGATCACACCAATTTGGACAGTACGTAGGGTAATGTTTAAGCGCTGCCTTTTTTAAGTAAGATTTGAAATCCCTCAGGCTTATAAAGGCACTGTGGTTTTGGTTCTACTTTTGAGAAATACTCTAAAGATTACACTAAAATAACCAAGTCTCTGCACAGCTGCCGTCACCGTATTTTCCTCCAGCAGCTACATTTGGATACTTAACTCAGAGAAGGTTTCCCACTAAGAACCTTCCTGCAGCCAGATAACAGCCCAAATCCCATCCCTGCCAGTAGCTCCAATTAAACCCTTCTCATGCAATAAGGCCCTCAAGTCTCTCATATTCTGCCCCCTTTTCTCCCTCACTCGCCCCCATGCTTTAGTTCCTCTCTGCTAAATATGTTCATTTTTGAAGTGTTTCAGGATGAGCTTTTAAATCACTTTATACGTGAAGAATTCAGCATACAGCTGTAGGGCAGAGTGACTAACAAGCAACTTTGAAACTGTCCGTTACAGATGTAGTACAAGGTTATAGGCGTCTGTTCAGAAAAAGACTGAAATGCACATCCTCTATCCCAGTCCAATGCCCTTTCACTTTTACTGTAAGCTAATGACCTACTGTGCTAATTGAAAATACTGCAGTCTTGTAAAAACTGATCTATCTAGGCAAATTAAAAAATACCAAGCCAAATAACTTTTCACTAGCCAAACTGTCCAATCAGTAAAAGGCATTCTGTATACAACATACCTGAAAAACAGACATATCTAAATATGTTTGGGTAAATGGAGAAAATGTTATAAATCCTAATGCATTAACATGCCGATAATCTGAGGGTGACAGCATACAGTCACATGTCACATGAAAACTCACATGCATCTTCATACTCTGGAAGTCCAGGAAAATACAAAAAAGATCAATGAAAGGAAATTATAAGGTCAAGAAGAACAACGAAAAAGGATCCTTACCTGGAGTAGTATTGAAGTCTAAGATGCGGTGATGAGACTGCAGTAGATCGGGATTACTGGATGACAGGGTTCCACTGACAGGTAAAGCAGGAGGAATGTGCTTTGTTTGCCTGAGTCCCACAATGCTGTCATCCTGAGACTGGCCAATTCCAATATCACTGCATCCAGAAAAAAATAAAATCAGGACTTACAGACATTCAGAGTTTGCGCTGTAGTAGCAGGATGCAGATATTTCTATACCACTATGTTCACACTTTCAATTGTTTGTATAGTAATCACTATTTAAGGTTAAAATTCTCCAGACAACAATGCTTGCCATCTAGCTTTGTCAACAGCACCCAAATGTCCACTCAAATTGCTCAGATCTGCTGCTCACACTGCCAGAAGATCCTTGTGTTCACCACTAAACTCTAAGGAGCTGCTAGGACTCGTATTTTTTCATGATTTCACACAGTGGCCAGGATCTTTATTCAAAAGCTGGTACACAGCTCATCATTCTTGCATCACCTCATGACCCAAACTTTGACAAATTCTGCTGTCCCCTCAGGTCTGTTTCCTAAGAACTGAATTTCACAGATCTTTCACCTCACCACAGATATGATTTGCAACTGCACTTCAGGATGTATTGTAGCCACACAGCCTACTAAGATCCTTTAACAGATAGGTAAGAGAGGATTGTTGAGATCATCCGTTTTCCTACCCTGTCGCATCTCCTCTGATTTTCTCTTCACTGGACATGACTGAAGTGATGCCAGCTAACTCGGAGCACGGGCACTTGGGTGCCATCACTGTCACCTCCCAAGTGCCTGATAGCTGTAAATATTCTGTGATAAAGGTGAAGGATTCTGTCTCATAAATTGTGCAAGATGTGGTATCTAAGCAGGTCAGTAGTGCTTGATGGATCAGAGAGAGCTATCATCATATTATAGCAGTCACTAATTTGCTTATTGCTTTTGAGTTCATAACCAGCAAATGAAGCAGGACAACAGTTGGGGCTAGCCATTGAACTTTTCTATATATAGCTGCAAATCCTTAATAAAATACTCTGAGGGTGTAAAATGTTTAATGGTAGCCAATATAGAAAATTAATTTAAAATATAGCCACTATATGCAAAGCCTTTTAAAAAGGTTAACACATCTAAATCTGTCTCTACACATGTAAATAAAGCATAAGGCAGAACTCGGATTTCATTGCAAACTGCTGCAACTCTAAAAAGTCAAGCTACTAAATTAAATGATGCAACACAAATGACAATTTGTACCCTAATTTGGGGCACTTAAGCTTTTGTCTAGTATTCTATCCATCCTCAGGAAATCTAAACAGAAGTAATTAAGGGCCTGATAATTATCCCTATTGAGTTGTTACAGCACAAGCATCCTTTTGTGTTTACCAGTGAATTACTTTACCCGGTACACTCTTGTACCACTTCTTTAAGTGCTATGAATTGCAGAGTACTCTGGGAAGCTAGGACAGTATCTCTGGGTACTGACGACACAACTTTAATAACATAGACACAGCAACTGCTTTTTGGAAAGCAATGCAAGTTGAAAAAGGCTGAAGGGGTATCTCTGTATGATGTGTTTAGGGTTTCTCATTGTTTTGTTTTTAAAAATCACGGTAACCCTGTATTACCAAAGTATTTTACAAAAGGGTGAACCTCAAGCTACAAGAGTGACGGAAACATTCAAGCCCACTGAAAAAAAAAGTTATTGGATCTTGATCATAAGTTAAGCTGAATCTGAACATCTGTATTTCTGTACTTGCACATGAAGTGCAAAATACTGTGACAAGCAGTGATGATCCACTCTGCACACAGCACTTTTATGCTGAGCCGCAAGCAAGTCTTTCATTACAATTAACAGCTATCCCGGCAATCAGCATCTTGTCTTTCCAGTAGGAACCACACCCCATCACCACAAAAAAACAAGTCAACAAAAAACAAAACCAAAGTCCCCCAACCTCAAAATGCTTTCTAGTGGTTCTAAACAACTCTGTAAGCATATTTTGTAAATATGCCAACACCAGTATTTTCTCTAAATTCAAATCAAATGAAGACAATATGAGCCTCCCCTTCACATTAATATTTTCACTTGCATTATGTATTCCTTTTGGGGTTTGACAGTGTTACATAATTTTATACCTAGCCCAGGCATCATGACTGAAGCAGCTTCAGTAAAATGGATCAACTGACAATTGTTATTTTTTAAAAAAAATATAAAGTGTTTCTAAAAATTCATCTTGATTCTAAGTATTCATAGGCTGAATTGGAAAGTATTTACCTTACACTCCATTTACTTCATTTTTAAAACTTAAATCAGAACCTGAGCGAATTCTAATTTATGCAAACAAGAAATGAACCCCAGAAATTTCAGGCACAAACAGCAACACTACAGACTCCAGGTCCCATGAAGATCAGATGCCTCTGTTTTAGGTAAAAGTATTTCATTATGCCAATGAAAGAACATTGTGGTTTTAAAGGAAAGGCTTTTCTATTGCTTTCCATATGCATCTGCCATGCAGGAAGATAACATTAACTATTAAATAACTTTGCTGCTGAATGACAAAGGATACAGTGGATAATGCAATGGCAAAGCTGCCTTAATGCTTCTTCCTTCAAAATACAGTATACTGTACAGCCCACTGCAGGGCTGCAAAGAGATAGGAGAGAGAGGGCTGCTTCTTTGGGATGCTGCGCTATGGACCAGAAAGAACTTTGCTAGAGATGGACATGGGATTGTGTTTAATCCTGATTTGCAGCAACTGAGCCTACAGACCACTAAAACACTCTGGATTAAATGAGTAAAGAAAGCAAAGAGCTTGAATAGGGGCTACAGCCAGAAGCACACTTCAAGAGATGCCTCAGAGCTGGCGGGGAGAAAGATTTCCCAGTAGATGCAGAGGAATTGGTGCTGTTTCCTCAGTTTGGGAAGTAACTTGACATTATTGGACTACAAAGCAAGACTCAAGGAAGGCATTATCTCCTGCTCAAACTGATTCATTTTTCATATTGATTTAACATCTCACAAAGCAGACAGTTCTCCCTCTAAGAATGACCTCAGTTTAAAGATTGGTTTTATCTGGATACATTCTGGAAGTGCTGGATTTCTCTGCAGTATTTACGGTCAAAAAAAGGTAGACAGTTTCATCTCATAAGCCATCTGACTCATGAAGTCTTTAAATACTTACTTCAATTAAGGAATAAATTGGCTTTTTTATTCCTCTTGATTTTGGGTATTTAAAAACATGTGAGAACAGGTAAAGTCCCTTAATATATGTAATACCATTAATTATTAGGAAGAATGAGTTAGTTTCTACGCAACAGGGGGGAGAACAAGCACAAACAGGAAAGTCTACAGCCACACATCTGTATGCAGAAACAGTGCAAACACATAACTGAATGTCAACAGGCTTTGCAGACAAATTACTATATATAACACATGAAGTAAAGCTAGCAAAGGAAAAGAAAAATAGGTCAAGTTTTTCTGAGTCTTACCCAAAGAGGTCCCTGCACAGAAGTGCAAAAGTGAACGTAATCAAAGAAAAAGAGAAAACCAACAAGAAAATTTTATGCAAAAGCCGCGAACAATGGTGGGCAAAGGTAAAAAAAACAACAACACACCTAACAGCACGCATGGCTCATCAGAGGAACAAACATACAAGACTGGTGAAATAAAAGAAAACATTCTAAAGACAAACAACATAAAAAAAGGGATTTACAGATTCTCCTCCACTGAAATGTATCTCCATCAAGAAATGTCCATCATTTGGCTCTCATAAAGTGTATTAATTTAACCTTTGCATTACTAACATTCTACTTACACTGTTTAAGAACAGTGTCATTTAGTAGGGAATACCAGACATTAGTTAAGCCAACATTTTTTGAAAAATAACGGAAGGAAAAAAATCCTAGATTTTCAGCACAAATGTCTTTTTCATATATTTACATAGAATGGAATTTTTCCTCGATGGGACACAGAAAAGAAACACTGATTACACATCAACTACCCTCTATAATTCATTTTTCCCGGTCAAAGCCATCTGTCTTGGCCACGAACCAAACTCCCATGAAATCATACAAAACTCATTCTTCTATTGTTTCCAACAATCCCTATCCAAACTCTTTCTAAAATGTGTTCATAGAATTTAAGATACCAGATACCATATTTAGCTTTTATTTAAAAAAATACTCAATTCTATCAAAGAACACTAGAACAAAACTTGAACCTCATCAGAGGTCCCTTAGAGCAGTATGCAGTAATTCTTCTAGACCACTGTAATGTGGACAAACTGAAATCATTGCTTCTACCAACCATTTGCAAGCAAACTTGCTAGCAGAGTTACTCTGAAATAATTGCCTGGGATGCTTCCAGCTAACAGTCCTCTTAAAAGAAAATAGTAAGTGACACAAAAAGTATTTGTGACATTGCTGCATTTTTAGTAGTCTGTAATCATTCAAATATCGAAACCAGTATTTTCTAGTGTATTTTTCCTGATATAAGCATGTTTTGCATTAATAAATAAAAAAGTATCGTGACAAATTATAAGTATCAGAAGAAATTAATTAAATTTAACAGAAAGCAAGTATTTAAGAGGAAATAAAGAACTCACTTGTATGGTTTCTGAGGCAGAATACTGATGCGAGTCTTGTCAAGTATCTTCTTTAATTTATTTCTTCCCCCAACTGTGTTGGCTTTACTCTTCTTATTTACTTTTTCTAATCCTATAACCTGCTCCACATCAACAGCAAGGTCTGGGATGGAATAACGACTCGCCTTCTTAATATCACCAATTTTAGGCAGGTGGGGAGCACCATTTCTTTTTTCCTCTGACAGCCGTGTTAAGAGTTCTTTAAAAACTGCACAAAACAGGAAAAGGGAGGAAAGAAAAAGAACAAAAGTGTAAAAGAAAGTTCTGTGCACCAGACCAGTTTAATATTAATCATTGCATGAAACTGATTAGGATATTCACGGATTAATTCAGATATGTGACTTTAAAAAAAAAAAATACATTTTTAAAAGGACATTAATTTTCTGTAGTGCGAATCAAAAAGTAGGTAAATTGGCCCAGTTCAGTAGAAACACACTAGATGACCACATGAAGGTCCAAAAGAAGGACTTTAGTTTTTCAACCTAAGGACACAGACTTCTATAGAATAGTGGCATGCAAAAAAAAGAGCACACTAGACAAAAATGAAATAGGGAAGCTAACAACTGAGAAGGAAGATATAAAGCAGACAGCCAGCAACAAAAGCTCTCAGACTGGCAAGAGATTATTAGCAATAGGATCAAGAAATCAGAAATTGAAGGGCAAACTGCAACAAAGTCATAAGGAAGATATAAGAATGTATGAGACTAGTGAGACACCTTGGATGTTTGACCAGGCTGTTGCATTCATCTCCCAGATATACAAAAAGCCTCTCAGACTCCCTCAGTTCACTAGCAACAACTCATCACTGAAGCAGAAACACTCGATGAATTTGTTAATTTGTCCTTCTATTGCAACTTTTAGCTTCATAAAAACATTGATATATTCAAACAAATCAAACAGAACTGATGCGGCGACCAAGTCAAATATTCTGAGTGTGAGAGGAAATCTCCATTTACAAATAGAAAAAATATCTGATGAGTTGATTTGTAATAATAATTGAAAACTGGTAAGTAAAACCAAGGAATTGTAGAAAAAGTGAGAACAAGGGAAAGCAGCTAAGCGTTAGGAGCTATGTTTTACTATTCTGTATTAATTTTTCCCTTGAATATTCATCCTTATCTCAAGAGATACAAAACAATCACCAAGAGATTTCAAAAACTTCAAATAAGACACACTGAAAGAAGTTGAAGAGAACAATCCCAGTCAATTACTGTACTGTCAAATAGGGGCTGGAAAAACAAATTAGATACAGATAAACAGGTGCTGTTTAAAAAATAAACCAAAAACCAAAAACAAACAAACAAACAAACCAAACCACAGGGAACTCTGCTTTTGGTATTAGTTGATAAGGAATACTGCATGCAATACACAGAAAGTAACTGTTCCAAGACTCTACTGTGACGCGGTTTCAGTATTTGGAGTAAAGCAAGAAGATTAAAAACTTGGAAAAACACAACTCCTGAATAAATGAGGAAATCAGGTTTAATCTTAAACATACTAAAGCAACACATGAGATGCAAAAGCCTAGTGTGTGAGGGATGGTTACACAGAACTTATACACAGAGAAACAAGCACATACTGCGAAACAGGCATATACAGATATATTCAGAAATGCCTTAATTATTAGAAATAATTAAAATATTAGAAACTTTACTGTAAAGCAAAATAAAAAAATAAAATCCCAGAAAAAAAGATTTGACATGACATTTGGAGATAACCTAGGCATTTGGAGATAACCTAGGCATGACATTTGGAGATAGCCTAATCATCAGTTAGTGCAGTGACAACCTGTGATAAAATTCTGCCCTACTTATTTGCGATGAAGATGAAGAACTTGATACTGAAAGAGATACTTGGGGAACATATCACTAATTTATATAAATAAACCACACATCCAGTGTTAAAAATAAAAAAAAAAACACCACAAACTGTTAATTACTTATGATGCTAATTACTTATGAGGTCCCAAGTTTCTTAGAGACTCTTTCATCACTTCTTTAGTACATGTTAGAGAGAGAAATTAAGATAATAGTTTTGGAGGGTAGAGAGCTGGCAAGAAAGCTTTTATTAACCTTGTCGCACTCATTGTAGGCAAGGACAGAAAAACCATGAGCAAATCCAGCAGATACATTAAGATGACTGATTAAGTGAAATTCTACAAGAGGCTTCTCTCTTGAGAAAGGACTTAAAGTTACAGGTACAAGTACATTTTATAAGTTCGAGCTAAATGGTGGCAATATTTTCTCTTAATTCAGAAATCTCCAATTGTGAGAGTGAAGTCACTTCACATAAGACTCTATTCATAAATTTTTCTCTGGAATTGTGAACTAAAGGACCTGCAAGCCTCCTTTAGAAAAAGCTCCCCAGTACAAAAGCGCTTCAAGCAAAGCTATTAAAATCCATTTTAAAAACAAAATCATTTAAGACCCCATCTAAATTAGAACAGATATTAGAACAAAAAGTGAACACAATCTTACCAAATAAGTTGGTTTTCACAGTGATAGACAGATGAGTGTTATTTCTAAGGATTTCCATGGCTTTTGACAGCTGAATGTTTTCAAAGTTTTGACCATTCACTTCCAGTATCTAAAAATACAGATAATGTTATTTTAATTTTTTCAGCTAAGAGAAAGGAAATAAAAAAAAAGGGGGGGGGAATTACAACTACAGACCTGGTCTCCACGTTTCAAGCCTGCTTCTGTAGCTTTGCTACCAAAATCGACACTGTCAACAAAGATTCCAAATCCCTTTTCTGATCCTCCCAGCAAGATAAAAGGCAAAGGGGCTTCTCGAGATGGCTTTGTTAAGGTTATCAGTCTTCGTTTAGCTTTAGCAGCACAAGCAATATTTAACAGCCTCAAATGTCCACCCATTTTCTACAAAAGAAAAGCATAATAAGTTATGTATAACAACAGCTTGGCTACTCCCTGCCATCCCAAACTGGCAGAAAAAACCTCTTGCTCTTACCTCCCTCTCCAAATTGTTCTCAAATTCTTCCAGAAATCGAGTCATAGCAGGATCTCCTTCAAAATCATTGAAGTGATTGTTCACCCACAACAATACTACCCGTGTAACCTGAAAATTAACCAATAATATAAATATTTTCCAGGAATACCCAGGACAGCACTAGTACTAAGTTCTTTAAAAAACTGTTCCTTAAAGCTCCCATAAATTTCCATTGGAATCCTAAATATTATACATGCACACTCAAACTTAACTTTGCTAACATGCTGTCATTTACCAGGAAGACAGAACTAATTAAGTATTAAAGTAGCTTTTACTTGTATAAGCAGTTGTATGTTGTATTTCATAAAGAATACTATAAATTATGAAATTAACACTGGATGCATCAAATTTGATTGAGTAGGGAATAGAGCACACAGGTACAAGGCAATGAGTTAGATTTATTTCTGACTTAAAACGTTTTAACAATTTCCTGTTCATGTCCATCTCCAAATCTGCTTAATTCTTAAAGCACATGATCATAAGGCTTCTGATATTGTTTTATATTGGCTCTTGAATCTCATAAATCTTTAGAAAAGCCACCATTAACTTCAGTAGGCATTTACCTAAAATGAAGTGTAAGAATGCTACTGTATGTTTAGAGAGGCAGGTCAAGAGCTATTCTGAAGAGGAAGCAAGAGCAAATACATGTAATTCTTTTCCTTAGAGTCAATCTTTCAGTTTACTATTCCTCTTTTCTTCTCCACCCCCATTCTCTCCAGACAACTATGATTATAAAGTTCAGAAGGATCTTTGCTGGTATATTACAGTTTGTTAGGGAAAAAACCCTGAAGGAATACTATTAATTAATACTTCTGAAGGTGAAGTCACAAAACAAGAGTCAAAATTTTTAAAAATATACGCTTCCACTATAAAATTTTATCTTGGTATGCAATTTGACCTGGAACATCAGCAGCACTTGTGCTGACAAAATAGAATATTTTTTTATGTCTTGAATTAATATTGATTCATGCTATTTTTAAAAGCTCCTGAATACACAATGAATGTGCCACTCAAAGTTATCTTAAAAATACAGCTGCATTTCTTCTGTTACGGTGGGAAAACAGGTTAGTGAGGGAAAGCCCCTAAGCATTTCAAAAACTAGAGCTTAAAAAGAAAATCTCATCCAAATTTTAATTTGCTAAATCTAACCCCTGTCCGTTCTCTGAATCTGCAGAACACCTAAACTTCTGCAGCCTCTTACATTAAAGATCTGACATGAAACATCCAAAAACCAAACCCTGCCACCATCATGGAAGCTGTATAGTTTATTGTGGTTACAGAATTGCCAAACAGTTTCCCTTTAGTCCCAGAAAAGTAAGCAAATTTAGAAGAATCACTGAAATTCACAACCAAACAAATCGTGTACTTCAGAACTCCAAGAGTTCAGATTTCTAACAGGAGGTGACACTACAGCACTACACTCCGCAACTCCCAGCCACAGGGATGTAAGCTATGGATAGCATTTCTGACATATTGGATATTTTCCTACATTAAAATTTGAAGATGAACTTCCTTTCTGTTAATCATCTGTGGTGTTTTTCATTAATGTGAATGACATTAGAAGATCAAGACACTATCTGGTTAAATTTAGGTTAATTGCAGATTTTTAAAACTGGCTGGGAAGTTGCAAGCCACACTATGCGATGTATTTTACATCAGTGCAGGGAGACCTTCAATATCAATGCTGCTGTCAAAGTTGGGACTTTCTACTGTACACAAAAGGGAAATGGTTGAACAGTGGCTTCCAGAGGAATGTCATTACTTGTGTTGCAACCAGACACAGCTTTAAGCGAGGATTAAAGAAAAGTACCCTGCTTCTGGCCAAAATCCTCAGTAAAGCTCTATCTCAAGTGTCCTAGTCGGATTCCTACTGAGTTCTGATCATCCTTGGGTTTACTCACCCCTCTCCCTCTTCTCACTGCCTATCATTCTCTAATACAAAACAGCCCAAATCTTCCAGATTCCTTGTTCCCTACTTGCTTATCTCCGCTTGTCCCAAGCTGTTCTCGACTCTTGCTTTTTTTGTCATTGCCACTCAGTTTCAGAAAGGGTTGGTTATTGAGGCAGCATAACAAAGAGCTGCTCTGTTTTCAGACTTGATATCAGCAACTGTGCTGGCTCATGCTTTTACAGAGGCCCAGGGGATTATCCATGGGAGGACAAGAAAAATAAGTTTGAAGATGAACTCCAATATTATAGCTCTGAAGCTGTAACAAGCCTATGCTAAACAATATTAGCTGCAAATCCTATCCTCTCTGCCAAATCTTCCCCCAAGGCACAGACATACTAGCATTTCTAGAAGAAATACCCAGATTTAAACAGAAGTTGAAAACCAGATTTCTATTTAACCTTACTGATACAATTCCCTTGGTTTCAAATTTGAAAAAAACATCTTGAAATTTTTACAATTCTTTTTTTAACATATGAGAAAATCATATGCAAGTGAAAATAAAGCATTACAGTATGAAGCACAATATAGCCTCAATACACAGTGCAATCAGTGTTCCAAAACTGAATATACAGATCTTATTCTTCTATCATGGCAACTTTGTTTAGGGAAGAGGATGTTTGGTTTCTTGGGTTTTGATGGCATTTTTCTAATGCCATATAAGGCTAAACAGATTCTTAACAATGCCTATATTTTCTAGTGTCTTTATACAAAAATAAATGATCACAAAATGTTTGCCAAGTTGTGTTAAATGGTAGTATGTATGGAAAAATACCAAACATAGTTATACACTCAAATGTCGAGACACAATATAATTCTATTGAACTATAGCAAATAAAAATACTAATTATTGGAAAAAAGCTTTCCCTATAATTAATAGGTTATGTTGTAAAAACACAGCAAGGTAAAACATGGCTAATTTACCTTGCCTGAACACACAAAAGAGCTGGGGGTTATTCAACCTAGAGAAGGGAAGGTTCTGGGGAGACCTTATTGCAGCTTTTCGGTACTTAAAGGAGGCTTGTGGGGCCAAACTTTTTAGCGGGGCCTGTTGTCATCGGACAAGTGGTAATGGTTTAAAACTAAAAGAGGGTACATTTTGATTAGATGTCAGGAACACATTTTTTACTGTGATGGTGGAACACTGGAACAGGTTACCCAGAGAGGTCGCAGATACCCCATCTCTGGAAACATTCAAGGTCAGGTTGGATGGGGCTCTGAGCAACCTGATCTAGTTGAAGATGTCCCTGCTCATTGCAGGAGGTTTGGACTAAATGACCTTTAAAGGTTACTTCCAACCAAAACTATTCTATTAGTACTTAAGTAAAATAAGAAAAAAAGATATTTTTTAGTTTTATCTGTATATCCTGCCACTAAACTACATCACCAGCTATCTACATCTTATTCAGCTTAGTCACTGCATCTAAAACTTATTTAATTCTTAGTAGCCTACGTTTCAATGCAAACCCTGACAAGTATGTAATTCAGAAGATTTTAACCTTATCCCTGAGGCTGGGGTCATTGAACCACTCCAACAACTTCTTGCCCACTTCCATTGGGCTGGAAAGAAAGGTCCGATACGTCAACAGGAAGTCTTCGATAAATGTTGGGTCTACAACGGAATGTTCTTCCACCAAATGCATTGTTAACCTTTCAGCTGTTCCCTGTCAAAAAAATAGCAACCCACAGAACAACCAAGCCTTAGTTATTAAAATGGAATGTTTGAATAAATGCAATTTTTTGTTTTCTCATAACATGCTGAAGATGTGTTATACTAGAAACACTACAGGCATCTATTGACTGATGAGCTAAGCAAACAACAGCGTAATCATTGTGATAAGAAACGTAAAAAATTTCTGTACTTGAATTCTATAGCAATCACCTTGTTATCAATGTGGGTAAATTGTAAAGAGAAAACCAAGAAATACTAACTATTTTCAAATAAGCACTTTTTAAATATATATCTCAACTAATCCTGGACCTAACTTGCCAGGTTAATAGGTTTATACAACACACTTTATTTTTGCAAGACACTCCCTCTGTTGCTTTTACCTTGATGACAATGTGACCTTTTCTTGTTCCAGTGCGATCAAGCTCCCTGTGCTCCTTCACCATCACAATCTCCCCTTCCTCTTCTACCTTCTGCATGTTCTTTTCCACTTGATTGAGGATGCGGCAATAATCTTGCTGGGCTATACAAACAAACTGGAAAGAATCATCGCACACCAGTATTAAAAGATAAAATCCTCAGAAAAACATTTAGACTTAAGATGCAAGTACTGTATTAATAGAAAAGGTAGTTTCTCAACCTGCAGTGAGCCAAATTTGTCTTTCCAGCAGTTCAGCTGTAGTCAGCAGAGCCACACAAGCTTGTGTAGTCACACAATCACAGCATTTCCATTACAATCTTGCAGTTAGAGGAGACTAAGATTCATCAGAGCAAAATGATTTAGCGTTATCAGCCATTTTTGTTTCACTGCTTTGACCTCCCCTCTGCCGGAGAGAAACTCATTATCCCAGCTGGCTTTTTTTTTTCTCCCATGCAAGCTGTTGAGTGGTGTTTAGAAGGGTTAACAGATTGAAGGGAATACCTAACTTCTATTTTTTGTCGCTGTTGCTATTATAAATAATATACCTATGAAAAATGAAAATTAAGTAATTATTAAGAGAACTAACATTTATTCAATTACATTAGTGCAGGCACACAGAAAAAAATTACTTCTGGCCTAAAGCATACTGCAGTAAAAATATTTCCTACAATCACCTGCCCAGCCAAGAATAAGCACAAGAATAAATATCTTAATATTCCTAGCACCTACATAATTAAGACTACTCACTACAACTCAGAAAAAAAATCCAAAATGAACCAAAACAAACTGTATACACTATGAATTACCTTCTATAACTTGTTAGAAGTTTTTATACCTTTGTCTCTTTTTGGGGCAAGATTAAACTGTCTTCTTATATGAACTTGGGTATTTAACTGGAAGGAAGTAACAATGTTGATTGAAAACTTCTTAAATCATCATGTAGCACTTAGGACAAGGCATCAGAGTCACAAAGATATTATTTGCTCCTGCATTTGTTATAATTAATTTGCATACCTTCTCTACTTTCAGCATCTTGTAGTAGCAGACAGAATTCCCACAGTTTGGGTTTACTGCAAACACTATTCTAACAAGATATTATTTATGCACTTTTTGGAAGCTAGATGGGCAAACTAAACTAGGTGACTCCATTAACACACATTTATACCCATCTCAAAGGGCATCTACTAGAAGCTAATTAGCCATCAGGATCAAGTAAAATGCTTAATTTATCTAAGGCTTGGCTACTATTTTCTGGATGGGAATAAGCAAATAGCAACCACGTATCTAGATTAGCCTCATATTATGAGAAGCATTCCTTACATCTGACACTGCTTGTGTAACAGCAAACACCAAGGCATTTTCCTTGAAAGGCTAGATTGGCTGAAAGTAGATTTTCCACTCAAGCCAATGGAAATAGAGCTTGTATTGCTTTAAGAGTCAGTAGCTGAGTTGAGCAAGGAAGAATGGCTATTACCTGTAGAAGTTAAAGAGTCTGTAACAGGTAAGGGACCTTGAGATCCTGCTAAGGGAAAATTTGAAGCAATAGACACATGCAACAGGCTTCTGAGCCTCAAGTTCTGGTGAAAGCATTCAGACAAACCTCTTCATCCAAGATGATTCCAACCCACATGAAGCGAATTTCCCAGACTGTGTATATGCAGGAGCCATATTTCCCAACTATCATACAGGGTTACACACTGGAGATTTTATATATTTTCAGTTTAAAATAAAACTATGTCTGGCTATCAAGTTGCATTTCACCTATACGCATGTGATTTTGCATGTATTACAGTCCAACACTCTACCTGGCAGTCATCCACTTTGGTTCTCATCACTCCTTTCATATATTCCTTTTCCATGGTAGGAGAAACACCAAAACTGTTCCCCATGCAGAGTATCTCTGTTCTTCCATCAGGGTATGTCACCTCCACAGACCCATTCAAAATGACTGACCAGGAATCCAGCTACGAATCAAATAGTGCAGGATACATGAAGACCAAATCACTTAACATTGTAGTATCTTACTTTATAGATAAATTTCTTACAATTTTTCCACAGGAAAAGTTATGATTTAGCACCTATTAAAAACATTTATAAGCTAGTTTACCTTAAATGTGCAGCTGTTTCCAGCTCAGGAAAAACTAGCTCTTAAGTTTAATGGTAAGAGTTTATACAAGATGGTAAAATAAACAAATAAATAGAATATGAAAAGAATGTGTATGTTTTAAAACACCACTTAAACACTGAAATAAACTCTCCAAAATCAGCTCCAATAGGCAGGAAGCATTTTATACATTAAGAAGAATAGTCTCTTATGCTTCTATTGCATAAGAGATATCATGCAAGTACTTAAACAAAAGCTTTCAAAGTCATCCAAAACAAAACAGAGACTTAATTTACCTGCTCAGTGGTACTTTTTTTTTTTTTCAATTATTATTATTTTTATTTTCTAAGCAACAAAAGAGGACCTTAAGCCTGTGGAATCTGGGATGTCTGGTATAACAGAAGAGTCCAAAGTACTTTCTACTGACCTCTTCCCCATCGTTTAGTACAATAGTTCCTGCTCTCTCCACAACTGCAAACACCATTACAGCACAGAGCTCTCTCCTCACTGACATTGTCATGTTGGCAAAAGCAGGCAATTGATGCATGAATTCCAGTAGTTGTTCTGAAGGAGAAAAAGCCCACTGAGTCGTGCATGTCAAAACAACAAAGCACAGTAAAGACAGCTCTTCAGCAAGATGCCCGAGGCTACTTGAGCTAAAACGCTGCACAATCGTTTCTGTATACTAATAAATCATGTACAGTGGCCTGCTGTAATTACTGGGTATTTTGTAGACACAGACTGGCTGGTCATATCATCAATAGAAGCCCTGCAAAGTAAAAGTCAGCATAATGGCAGAATTGTAATGTAACTAAGAGCTCTGAATATAACCAATGATGTTTGTGATATTCCAGCCAGGGCAATAACTCCATTAAGACTATGATAGGCCTTACAAAACACAGCAAGACATCAGAAAGGACATTACACAAAATTGAGCAAGTTCATTGGTAAAGCCATCCCTTCCCAGGCTAGATTTAACAGTAAATTGTACTTGATCATCATTGGGTAGATTCACAAAGTTTCCTTTGGATGGCTCAGACAGGATTATGGTCTTAAAGGTGACTATTGTTTCTCTGGTCTTCTGTGAGCACTAGAGCTGCATTTAGACTCAATAGTGAAATTTTTTTTGTAATTTTGCTTTTTACATTGTTCATAACTACAGAATTCAATTTTTCTTAGTAGTTCTGCTGTGGGATTATACGTGCTAAATGATAGACATTTTTCCATTCTGTTTGAGCTAAAAAACCTACTGAAAGTTGTTAACACGACACCACCTTTTCCCTACTTTTTTATTTATTGAGAATCGAGTGGTTGAAGTGGGAAGGGATCTCTGGAGGTCATCTGGTCAAACCTGCCTGTTCAAGCAGGGTCACCTATAGCAAGTTGTCCAGGACTGTGTCCAGACAGCTTTTGAATATCTCCAATGAAGATGGCTACCATCTCTCCTAGGAACCTCTGTAGTGCTTGGTCACAGTTAAAAACCCAGCATTTCCTGGTAGTCAGACAGAGCCTCCTGTTCTTCAGTTTTTGCCTCTTGTCTCTGTTCCTCTCACCAGGCATCACTGAGAAGAGCCTGGCTCGGTCTTCTTTACACCCTCACTCCAGGTATTTCTATGCACTGATGAGATCCCCCTGAGCCTGCTCTTCTCTAATCATAGCAAATTAGTTTGATTAGATGTACATTTACACGAAGGTTTTAATGACTCCAATGTTTAACATAAACGCATATCTGGTTAAAAACAGACACAACATCACAACTTACAATTAAAAAATTTAATGTGATAAGCATCTAGAGTTGATGGCAATGTTGACTTTGCCAAGGTTCTAATGGTTTTCCAGTACACAATTATGTTTACTTCATAAGTCAGTTCTGATATCAATTAAAAACTGAAGCTTGAAGTTGAAAGGGCCAGCAATTAAGTTTTTACCCGTGTTATGTGTGTTTTCCTCTTCTTCTTTGGCTGTACTCATTCACTGGCTGAAATTATGGTATTTAGGAATCACCTTACAGAATAAACACGAAACTTAACAGCTACAAAAGCCAACGATTAAAGTAATACCTCAAGCTCAAGAAGTAATTGGTTTTTTGGTGAAGTAGAACAAATTTGACAGTCATTTACTACATTTCAGTACTTACCTATGTCATCATCTGTCCTGTCTATTGGGTCTTTCTCCAAGCAGTCTCTAACAATATCCCTACTCATCAAAGGATCTGATGCCCTTTCAATGTCTTCTTCATCATCATCATCCTCAGAATCCACTGCTGTCTCTGGCAAGCCACTAAGATCCATATCACCAGCCTCACTTTCTGTTGCCTACATTAATGTATAATTGTTTAAAAAAAAAAAAAAGAAAAAGATGAAGACATTCAAAGGCATTCTTCACTGCTACAATTTTCCAATTAAATGTCCAGAAATGACCAAACCCATTGTTTAAACAGGGATTTTAACACTTGTTTCAATCAGCCACAGACAAACAGGATTCAACTGACATTATTTAATGAGTAGATCTCAGGGAAGTTCAAGGCAGTTGCATTTCAAGGCAAAATTTATTAAAGTATTAGCTGAATATTTTTATTTTAAAAAAAAAGAAAATGTTAATTTAAAACTGTTTCAGTTCCCCTCCATCTTTGCATTTTCAGACACTTCTGAATGCAATGTAATTTTAAGTAGACAGGTTTGGGGAAATAAGTACAGCATCAAAACACTACATGAATTTTGCTATCTCCCTTTTTGCTAACCTAGGACTGTATTTTTCTTTTACAATTCCAATTGAATGTAGTTAAATATGGCTTTCATTTGATGATAAACTGCACAGGAATTTACAGAAAAAAATGCTAAGTCGCTGCTTAAACATCACAAGATAGACTATGCAGAGTATCTCCAAAATTTAACTTCATTTAAATTGTATTAAAATCAAGGAAAACATAGTCCATATATAGCCTGAAGTCATTAGTATAGCATCTAAAGGTAAATACATTTTAAGGATTTTGTTTTAAGACCAAACACTTAATAAATACCACAAATATTTGACTGTCACGGCTGATAAAGCTGCTTTTTCTCAGAACCTGATTTAATACCGCAGCAGCTCAGCTGCCAAGGCTTATCTACGACAATTTTTAAGGAAATGCAAGCTTCTAATCAGCAAGTTTAAAGTCATGGCTTGAGAACTCAAGTTTCACATGCCTTACAGTGATGGTTTGTTTCTGAGACTCCGGAAACACCAGTCTATTTTAAAAATATTACAAGGGGTAAACACAGCTACTAAAGCCTGTTTTATCGATCTGTCTGTCACACTGGCAAAAAAAACCCTAAAAACAAACCAACCAAAACACAACACAATACAACCAAACATGTAACTAGGTCACCCTCCAAACACAGACAAGGTAAGGTAAGGTTGGTGTTTCCACAGATCTTCCCTAGTCCTGCCTCACTGGCTGTGGCTGACATTGGTTACTTTAGTGCCATTACAGACAGCCACCTTCCGAATGGCAGCATATGGCTGGAGACGATCAGGGCAGGCAGTGCCATTCTTAAATGCTTCCATCCTACAGCACAACACAAGCTTTCTAACAGGGTCTTGTTAATATAAATGCATAAGAGCAAGCATAATAGCACCTATACAGTATTCAAGTTAGTCACACTGAGGTTTATTTTATTTTTTTCTAAAAGAAAAAATGCTGAATATTTCTTAAGCAGGCTAAAGAGGGTTGCTATACAGGCATACAAGCAAATAAAAAAAAACAAACCACGATTGCATTGATAACAGAGTTTTCATTAGCAGCCTTGGTGTGTTTGGCATGCATGTTCTCTATGGTATATTTGAAACAGTTGCTCTAACTACTCTTACAAAACAGCCTTCATCAAAAGCGACTGGTGGAAAAATTAGTGACTATGACTCAGTAGACACACAGCTTATGACACTGATCTGTCAGAATCAGAAGTGTCTAACAGCGACAATTCCAGTGACAGTGGGACTGACTAATTCACAGCCAATTTTGCAAACCTTCCCATCACAAACAAGCGCCTCTCCTACCTGCCTGGAATAAGCTTTCTCAAAAGCACTTTGGTAAGATGAAGGCAGAAATAAATTCAATTATACAATGCTAACACACATGAAAAAATTAGACATATTGTACAAAACTGATCATTTAAAGACAAACTGACTGCCTAAAAACAACAAACCAAAACCAAACAGAAAGTCAAAGCTCTATTATCAAGCAAAGTTGATGCTATTTTGAAAAAAAAATCTCACATGATTCAAACACAATTATGTATTCAGAAAATACTTTAAAAATTACAACTGAATATTACAGGTATTTCCTGAAGATGATTGCTTGTTACAGAGCTAATTAAATCTTTTGGATAACTGAAGTCATTGGTAGAAATCTGAATGATGAATCAGCTACTTTAACTTAACTAGTTATCCAAAAATATAAACCACAGCAATAAAGATGTTCAGAACTGAATGCAACAATCCACAGAGTAACAAGAGAAAGTATTAATGTAACCTTAACCTTCACAAACCGTATCTTCTGAGAATAATTAAAAAAAAACAATTATTTTTTCAAGCTATTTTCTGAAAAAGATATGATTATGCAAAAGTTACCAAAAGAACACAAACACCCTTTCCACATGGGCAATATTCATTCACAATAGAAAACAATCAAATAATTCATCCTCAGTTTATACGCACACAAAAAGTTGTGCGTGAGTTTTGTAACATTAAGAATAATTGGATCTGTCTTCACCTTAAAAGCACGTACTGATTTATCTACAAAACATTGCAGATAACTTCTTTGGGTTTAGTAGCATCAAGTATGACATTAGGTACTCAGGGTCCTCTTGCTGACACATTAACTTCATAACCCACCTACGTCAAGTATGTTTGTATACCCTCACGTAGTAGAAAAATCAAGTATGTCTGCACAGTAACCCTTAGTTATGAATTGATAGCCATGCATTTTTGTATGAATAAAAGGAAAACCTCAAATAGTTTCTTTGAGGACACGGGTTTCCTTATAAACCTCAGCAGCAGAAAATTCAGAACACAAAAAGATACCTGACAAAATCTGCACTATCGAGGATGAAGTACACCTTGGAAAGCAGTGCTTTCATAGATGCATGTTATCCTTTGGTTTTTAGGTAATTAGAGAAATTAAGTTCCCTTAACTAAATCTAAGGGGATTGCCATGTAAGAAAAATGCTGGTTGCAGCTTAAAGTACAAAACAACATCTCTCTAAAGTCTGAATACCAGTTGCAATGAAAACTTGCTTCACAGTTGGAAATGGCATGAAAAAATTGCTGAACTTCAAAGGAATCACATGACAGCCTAATATTCTATTTGTTACATCACCAACAAGAAAGTCAGGAGACTTAAGACAAATACGTTTAAGCCTGAGGTGAGGAGTTATTTCACATTTGGTACCTAAGGAGACCTGCCCAATTTTAAGGCTAATATTTTGGTAATACAAAAATAGTTGTTCCAACTGCTAATGATGTTTAAGGTCAAAGTCACTTCTAGATTTGAGTAATAGTAGCTAATTTAAAAATACCATGAAATAACTAGGAAAATATGAAAAGTAAAGGAGTCTTGTATAAGTTTTCTCAGTTAGCCTTTGGCTCTTTGATTGTGGGAGGGGTAGCAAAAAAACCAACCAACCAACCAAACAAACAAACAAAAAAAAAAAGAACTGTCATTCATTAGGTCAAACTGGTGACACTTGGAAAATCTTGTTGGTCCCTCTAGAATGGTATGAGAGGAAACTGATTAAGCCCAACTCCACTAGTCTTTCATTTCTTGGAGGCACCAAGAACACAAAAGTAGTGAGAGGTGATGGATTACACAAACAGCTAAAGATGATTGGCTCCATTATAAGTGAACTTCACAGTTTTCTTTTTTACACTGGTTTGGGGAAAATCTTCTAGCTGCTCTTAACAATATGAAAAGGAAAAACTAGAAAACCCTTAAAACCAACAACATTAACTACTGATTTATTAGTATTTTCCACTCAATATTTCAGCCTAGACTTTTTTCCCCGTTTTTTATTTCAACCACTTTCTTTAGGAAACATTAAGAAAAAAAATGCCTTCTTTTGAATAATAAATCTGCTTTATAACAAATGTCTCCACCCAAATCGACAATCCAAAATCTCCAAATATGCAAGAGAAAAATACTGGGGGAAAAAAAAAAAAATTAAAATACAGAAGATACTTGGTTGCACAAATCAGAAATGTGTTTTTCTCTGGTGCAGTCCTTCAAGCCCACAAAGCTAACAAAGCAGCCATGCTTAGCTGAAAAAATCCACCCATACCTTACTAACATGAGTGCAAATGCCCATAAAATACCTTAAAACTCCTTCAGTCTAAGATTTTTACTGCTCTCTCTCTTCATATTTATTCTTTCATTATCTACTATAAAATTTACAGCCCACATCTGTCACAGGAGTCAGTCTGACTGCTATTGCTCCCTAGAGATGGAAAAATGTAATAATCCAGACAGGGCACACCAGGAGCAGCTTCCTCCCCTATCGCCACCTAATTGTCATTTCCTCAAAATGGAGCAGCGTTTCCCGAGACCACAGGCATATTAATTCTAGACTATAAACTACCTAAACTCACTATGAATCACAAAATGGTAGGGGTTGGAAGGGAAATTTGGAGATTAGCTAGTCCAAACCCCCTACCAAAGCATCTTCACCCAGAGCAGGAATACATCCAGGGAGGTGTTAGGATACTCCACAGGACTTAGCAAAAGCTGCAGGGAGGAAGTTCAGTAGGACCTGATTTACCTGAGCTGTTTCAGACATCTTTGTATTACAAGGGTACAAGTTATCCTGAGGAGATTCTGAATGGAGACAAGAGGAAAGTTTTTCACAATGAGAACAGTCAGCCATGGGAACAATCTCTGCAAGGAAGTGGTGGATTCCTCATGACTGAACACTTTTAAGATCCAGCTGGACAGAGTGCTGGGTCATCTTGTCTAGACAGTGATTTTTTCACAAAAGTTTGAATCAGATGATCATTGAAGTCCTTTCTGACCCGGTATTCTATGATCCACAGAGCCTCAGAGGCTGATACCTTAAGATTAAGTCAGTCATTCTGACTGTAAAACCTCTTTATTTTGCATACTGTGGCTTAGGGGCAGGCTGTATGGATTCCCTGATTAGAGTCAGACAAGGTTTGGCCTTCTTTGGGAAGACTTTCTGGAAGGGGGACCCTTCTTCTACACGTGAGAAAACACAGTTGATATCTTGAAAATTTCCAAGCAATACACACATCCTGGGAGGGTCTCAGAAAGGATGTTCCTGGTTTCCTGTACTGCCAGACGGATCTGGGCAGAGACCAGAGGGCACGTAAGGCCAGCAGGAAGCCACCAGGCTGAGGACAGGATAAGGCAAAGGAAGGCTGGTGAAATAAGGAGCTGAGCCAACACAACACCACCACCTTCTCAAAACAGGGAGCAGGAATAACAATGGTTCACAGACTTATAAATCTTTTTGCTCCCAAATGGGGATCATCATCTGGTAATATACATGACAGGTATAGGAAGCACTTAGGAACATACAGGAATGTGTATATGCTTCTGTACAAGCATGAGAAACAGGAGTGAGCAGCCAATACATGAGAAGCAGCAGCGAATTATCTGCTTTGCCAAATCAACCTAACTATTGTTCTTGGCAATTACAAGTCAGCACACAATCTATTAACATTCAGCTTCCCCTTCCTCTCCAGTCATATTACAGTTAGTCACTTTCTGAACTTATTTCCTAAAATAAAAGTAGCAATATTTAAGGACCTTACTGATTGGCACCTGAAATATTTCTGAGACTCACGGAGGGTAAACACAAAGGATTATTTAATTTATTTTAGTAAGTACCTTTTATCCTAAAAGGAGTTCTTTCATGTGCAACATTTGACAAACAAATTTAGTTACAGCATTAATATTTAAAGGGAAATATTCTCAGCACAATGCTGAAAGCATCTGAAGATTCAGCTTCATAATTTATTAAAAAAAAAATCTTAAAAGGCCATGAACATATTTTCACTGCAAACATCTGCTCTCAAGACTACAGAATTAAAACTTAGTAGTAGGCAAATCATGACATACTATTACCTCAGATTCCAATAGCAGAGATCTAATTAGTACCATAATTTTTTTAAAAAAGAAAGCATTTATTTTATTTATCTATCGCAAGATAAGATGGCAATCTAAATCATTTCTTTCTACTTAGCCATAACAAACAGAAGTCCACCCTACTGAATAGAAAAATGCCATTATATATGGAACCTAACCTAACAATGCTACATTACATTCCTTTATGACTGAAATGGAGGTCAGAAATTAATGATTTACCACAATATGAAAAACCACTAAATCAAAAACAATCCTTGGTACCATTAAGTTTAAATTCAAGAATTCAAGAACCTGATCAGTTTCCATATCTGAAATGATCAATTAATTTTCTTAATAAATATTTCTTCAAGTATGTGTATTAACACAAAAACATGGAATTACGTTCTGCAATACACAACACTTTACAAGTACACAGTTCTCAATGCATCTGCACCAAAACATCTTTAAATGAGACATTAATTGTAGATTAAATGTAGAAACTAGATAATACGTTTTAAGATCAGCAAGATAGAATTATTTTTAAAGTCAAATTTAAAAGACTATTTTAATAGAAAATGTTCTCCATGTAAATACTCCATAAAACTCTCTGAACACCAACCATTCTGTTGATTCCACTATTGCAAACAAAACTTATCATGGGAGTCATACACCATGTTGGCGATGGCATAATTATTTCTCTGAAGTTATTGTACAGATGTTTTCTGTTTTGTTTGGGTTTTCTTAATCTCCAAGAAATTTATTGATTTTTTCCACAGCTATGAAAGTTGTTGAAAATCTTCACAAAAATTAAATTCCAACATATTTAGAGAGTACTTGTATGTCTGTAACTACATGCCACCTACAACCATGTCTCTAGAGGTACTTCTTACTTTTATGTTAAGGTGAAAATCTTTGGAATGAAAGGTACGAAAATCCATAGAAGACCTGAAGAAAAAAGCTTATTTTACATCCTCTTCACCCTCACAGTATAAACCTAAATCCCGTCTCTAAGTAATCATCTCTTCAGAAGAAATTCTGACAAACATACTTGATTGGCACATGCTATGCCTAAGCATTCAGTTACTTTGACAATTTCCACAAAAATAAACCTTTACATTACTGCAATTACTGTCTAAATTGATCTGGGACCTTTTTATAACCTATCTTCTCCCACAAAAAAGCCTACAAGCTTACTCACCTGAAGCAGACTACATGCTATAACTATGTTCACAACTGAAGTTATATGTAATTTGTATGGACGATGCTTCTCCTATTGCTTAAATGACTACATTTGCACCTCTAGAAGCATTGCAAATAAACATTATTTCTCTTCTAGAGAGCAATATGTCATGTAGAAGTGGTCTCACTAAATTTTTATGATTGTTTTGATAGAACATTTTATTTACATTTAATTTCTTTTTTTTTTTTTTTTTTCAGAATAACAAATTGCTATACTTTCCTATCAGAAGGACAAATCCTCGTCTGCCATAGCAAGAACTGCAAACATCAAGGGAAGGATATAGACTTCCTCATTTTATTTTATTTCATTTCAGATTTTATTCCAATTTATTTTTGGAGGAAGCACACACACCCTCAAGTACTCTAGGGATCCTCTGGATTAGTTTCAGAGTAAGTGTCTCCAAACTCAAACTGCTCCAAATGCAGAGCAGAGAGCTTTGACATTAAGGCCCCTCAGAAATAAAGACAATTTAAAGACTGTCACCCATTCAACCTCCCCATCTTTCCCAAGGCAGACGACAGAGGTTCGCACCAGGTCTCTGCAGGGTAAGGAAATTGGAATATGCCCCTCAAAGGTCAGTTCACCACGCATTTCTTTCTCCCTGCCACTAGATACATTCTAGATTTTGAAGCCAACACATCTAAGAACTGTAAATAACAGTGTCAAAAAGAAAATTCCCTCACATTACAAGGTCCTAAATCTATAGTTTCAAAACTCTGATCTGTAAATATCACAGTAGCTGTGATACATATGGCAAATCAGACCAACAGAAAGATGAGATGAAATGCTGTAGTGGGATACAGAACCCCTTCACCTCCAAGGTCCCACCATGGACATCTGCTGGAGAGAATCCTCAGGAAGATTTCCTTCCCCAAAATCACAAATTACAAAAAAAAATCACGAAGTGCAATCCTGCAATGTTGCCAAACACTACACCTCTACACTACTGGCTAGGATCGTGACAAACTATGGCAACATGTCACCTCACTGTGCTACAAACTACTTGCCGAGTTTTCAAATATCAGATGTAGTACCTGGTGGATAAATCTCTGAGATTATTACAATTCAAACAAAACTTAGTTTATTGAAATCTACTGAGTGCTTCTTCAGACAAAAACTGGCAACACGCAACAGCACAGCGTTCAACTATTAATGTCAAAACTTCTGGTAACTGTACCTCCCCCATCAGCATCCAATTCCAGTCTTACCTGGTAGATATCAGAAAGGCTGCTGCTTCCTGAGTCACTAGTGATGCTACATCCTGAGTGACTAGATGAAACGTGGGTCACCTGTGGGTGGAGACTGTCAGTAAGGTGCAGCTTTGTGAAATCTGCAGGAAGCTATAGGTGGAGCAGAAAAAGCATCATTACAATTTGAGGTAGATACACAGCAAAATTAATGCAAATCATTTGTCTCACTTTACTCTCTGCCAGTACCAAGTATATTAAGAAAACCACTTGGGGCTTCTTAATTTCCCCAAGTATTAAGGGGCAATTCTTGGGGCTTGAGAACAGAGCATAAAATTTTCAGTTTTGCAGTTTTTTTTAGTTCAAGCAGAGGTCAGCAAAATACCACCAAATTGTTACAGATAAGAGAGATTTTTAAAAAGCATATATTGACACCAGTGAAGCAATAATTCTTCAATATCTTGCTATGGGGTTTGGATCAAATCAAAGCGCATAAGAATATTGTGCAAGTTTCAAGATCAACAGTTTCCTACAGAATGAGATTAGCAGAGAGTAAAGTCACACACTTGAAAAAAAAACAACAACAACCAAGTACTGCTCTGGATTTGGGTAATGCTTTTGCTTCTGAAGTTGACAAAATACACCACAGACAAGTAAAATCCAAGGCATCAAACTATCTGTTATACTTGAAACCAAATAGTATGACGGCAAATAGGAAATGTGGGAAGACTGAAACACTGCGAAGAGCTACAACCCTGAAATGAGTTTGCTCACAAAAAAAATCAAAACAGTATATTCAATCTTTTAACGATCATCCATCAAGACTTGTGACATAAATATTTTTACTATTGCTTTATGCACACAGCTCCCATGAAAATGCCAGACTGCAGAAAGTAAACTTCAATAAAGGAAATATTTGCTCTCTGGAAAAGTATTTAAATACTATTTCAGGAGCAAATTACTCCTGTACCCAAGAAGTTTGTATCACACCACTAGTTAATAAAAGTATGTTAATGTGTCAGTTTTGGTATGCAAGAAATGCTTCAATTATTTAAAAAAAAAAAAAAAGAAGAAAAACAAACCCCAAACCACCCCACAGAAAAACAACTTCGCTCTTTTTTGCTTGTTTCAAGGTAGATACTCTTTATGGAGCTACATTTGTACTGAGAAAGTCATATACAGCATGTCCATCCATATAGGGATGAGTACTACCTTGACACTACTACCATTCTCCCTGGATGTAAATGAAAATAAGAGCTCATTCAGCATTAAGATATAATAGGACAATCAGTATAAAAGCTCATGAAACAAGTAATCTGCAAGTCACCAGACAGTGTGATTGAGAAAATCATTAGCTTTATACAGTTAAAGGTACTGAATGATTTTACTGCCGTTTGCCTGGTTTAAATCTGTTTATGGAATATTCCCTGAAAGAACTTTGGCTTTAGGATTTGCTGTGAATGCGCAGATAACTGGAAACCATACTCTTATTTAGACTGACTGGCATTTCCTATTCTAATACTCCTGAAAACCATTTCTTCATCATGACTGCATCCACTGACAGCAAAAATTACTACATTGTAAGCAATTCTTTCTCAGTATTTTACCTGAAAGAGGGGTTTAAAAAGAGTAACCAGACAGTAATAATCCTAAAAAGCTTCAGTAAACCCAGAGCTAGAGTTGATCTTCATATACCAATCAACAAAGAAAGGGCAATTAACAAAAGCAATACTTTAATACATACAGCCATGGATACTGCCTCCAGAAAAATCTAATTATGCTCACCACTGCTGATGATACACCAGAAGGAGAAAATACAGTATAAAGGAGAGCATTAGTTATAGTATCTTTTGTCTCTGCTACTTCTCTTTTTAATCTGTGAATCTGAATTGGCACGAAACTGAACAGTATTTACCGTTATTCAGGCCATTATATCCAATTTTGATCATGATTCAAACCATTAAATTAATAAGTATACTATCCATAGGTAAAATGTATACTAAATGAATCACCATTGCTTTTGCAATGTGTCAATTACTATTACTAAAAGTACAATTCTCTTAGAATTAAAGCAGTCCAGGATTATTTCCAAGTAGAAATCTTATATATTACTTTAACATACATGCACACATTATCTAAGATTTGCAAATTTAATGATAACTCAAAGTTACAGTACTTTGTGAGCTTTACATTTTATAAACTAACAATCATTTCAGTCACAGGTAAATATTAACTCCATAGTGAGGTACATGTCAACAAAATCTTGCGACCAGCCAAACACATTAATTTTTCGTATTGCCCTTCAAATATCTCCACGTCATTAACAACTGCATTTATTTTTATCAATGCAATAACAATCAAAGCAAATCCAGCTAGTACGTTAAAAAAATATGATCACAATATGTCTAATATAACGACCAAATTTAGGGTTTTAAATGAACAGCAAAGATTTATGTTTTGTTACTACATGGGCAATAGGAAGAGGCAGGGAATCCCACAATAACTGATGAAAGATATTGCATATAAAAGCAAGCCTTTTGATATTTTTTTTGGCTGTAGACAATCAGCTGAACATTTGGTGATTACTGGTTTCAGAATAAGTCCTCAAGTCAAAGACATGCTGCATGAGCTGGACTTGCCAAGCGGTGACAGCAGCAGACCAGAAGCAGGCATTTCACTTAGGGCAACCTAACTAGTCACTTTGATCCTAATCAAATAGGATTATTCACAAGCAGAAAGCACATGCTCACATCTTTGCAGAATACTACATCTCTGTGCTACATGCCCCAAAGCAGCATCCACTTTGACTGCCCTATTCCCAAATAAAGTGAGAAGTTGTGCGAGGAAAAAAATGAAGAAATTCAAAAAATTAAATAAGCTGAAACATTTACATTGTGAGCTCAGGGGAAAGTGCTCATGAGAAATACATGTATTTCTATCTTAGTCACATACTGCTATTTAAAATATTATTGTGCAGGGGTTCTATGTAACAGGGACTGATAAAAATGAGAAATCACACCTGCTGAAGTCTTCTACCTGAGAGGCTACAGCTGTCACTCCTGAAACGTTTGGGAAAAGGTTTTTACTAAGCAGAGCAAGAATAAAATGCCACGTTCAACCACCTCAGTAGTTCCAGCAATCAGCACAAAGCTGTCTGCCCCTAACCAGGCTTCTAATTTCTTACTTGCAGTAGAACAATAATATTAGAAAAAAATAGCATGAAACTGTGCTATTATATCTAGGGGGAAAAAATGGAATTGCTTGGAACATCAATTCTGCTTTTGGGAAACAAAAGAAAGTTGACTTCACTACAACAGGTGTATTTGCTGTGACAAAAATTTTAAGAGCTCAGGGCTTGTATTCAGCTATAGTTCCACGTAACAATTTAGTACTGACTTTACTGTTTAGCATCACAGTAAAAATAAAGGCTTTCA
This sequence comes from Pedionomus torquatus, assembly GCA_013398155.1. NCBI lineage: Eukaryota > Metazoa > Chordata > Aves > Charadriiformes > Pedionomidae > Pedionomus > Pedionomus torquatus. The sequence continues at coordinate 254,870 of VZRU01017562.1, read as the reverse complement.
TGTAACATTTTTAAGATCACACAGGCTAGATGTAAAACACATGCCTTATCCTCCAGATCATGAAGCAATACGAAAAAGCCTAAGGACATAATACCCTTTGCCTCAGTAAGATCAGCTATAAAAAGACTGATCACATCACAAATGGAGTCAGAACCAAAGAGTCATTTTTATCTTGTTTTACATTTTCATTAAATGATGGCTAGTTTAAGGACCCATTCAAAGTAAATAGGAAGAAAAGCACCTTGTGTATTTTTCCATAACAAGCCCTTATTTGTTATGGAAACATTAAACTACAGCTTTGGGGAAGTCAGCAACTACCATATTTCTTAACTGTTACTGAACACACGCAGTCAAAGGATCAAATTGAACTAGCAGAGTAAAAAAACATGGCAGGGTAATTTAGGAAAAATAAATGCATGAGTCGTTCTTAAGTAAATATAGTTTCATTATACTACACTAAACAACTAATAGTCATTAAAAGGGTTAGATAACTATCTTCACGACCTATTTTCAGGAAAAACACCATAAGTAAGAAAACATTAAGGTGGAATATGCATAGAACTAATGAAGTATGACATAGAAGGGGAAAAAAAGGTTTTAATACAAAATATGAAGAGATAAAATAGTTAACACCAAACTCCTCATCTTAATTTGACAGAAGTCAAAGCAGTATTTTATAAACATGCAGATAGTTCTTAATAACTATGCATGTGTGCGTATATATACACTTTTAAACAGTTTACGCACACATAAAGAAAGCAGAGGAAAAACAATACATCTGGGAACTCCATGCTTTTATTTCTTGAAAGTCATAAAACAAATGAAAACTTAAACAATTATGTGAAACTATCTTCAGGACAAAGTGGTATCTCCATTTTGAACTGTACAATAAATCTTAAACCCTTATCACATCTTCTCATCTTAAAAGCAGCATTTTATTACTTCCACCCTCAAAGTGAGTCACTGCTTTATGCATGCAAAGCTAACAATTACTTTGCACTGAATATGTTCCTCCTATTTTAAGAACATCATGATTTTCTCCTACCCTAGAGCGTGCTTTTCTGTATAACAAAAGGCAATGAATATATGTGCTACTTCTGGGACTGTGATGGGCTTCTACTCATTCTCTTGGCCAAATGCTTGAGCTCCACTCCATTCTATGCAACTTATACTCAAAAAATCATTGGGCTCATTCAACTAATACAGTATTTAATTTTTTTAAATCTAATATATTTTAAGAATATTTAATAGACAAGACATTAATATGTTCAGATATATCATGAAAAGGCATGAAAATAGCAACACAGGAGTAAAATAATATCAAAGTCCTTCCTTCGTAAATAGCATTCCTCTGGTTTTATGCTGTGAGGCGGGTTTTTTTGTTTGGTTTTGGTTTGGGTTTATTTTCTATAAATGTACTTATATTTGAAAACAGCCAATACAAATGTACCAATGGGAAAGATACACAGACAAATGTAATTCTAAAATACAAGGGGAATGCCAGTTGGGGAGCTCCAATACACTATTCATTGTAGAGCAAACATATCAATAAGCTTCTTATAAACAAGGTCTTCTACTAAAGGCTGGTCAGCACTTTATGGAGGCTTTATAAAGTCTGTAAAGTGACTGAAGTATATGTGCAGAAAGATCAAATTTAAGAAAGCAAAGGTATAACATTCTGTTATGCAACTCCCAATGAATGATCCTATAGGCAATTAGGTGCCTCAGAGATATGTTTAGCATAATTGCTTGGCCTAAGACAACATGAAACATCACCTTTATAGATTATTTTCACTCTCTGCTATTAAAGAAACAAGCAAGCCTCTGAACACATGCATCTCAATGCTTATTTTGTAGCACTTCTTTACTAATAATATATAATAAAAGGTACCATAGTAATAACAAAAATAAACCACCAACACCCAAAACAGTGTTTGCTGGATTTATAAATTATGAATTTAGTCCCACTTATTTAGATCAGTAAGTTGTAACTAAATTATTTTGGTATTCTCTATCTTTTCGTAAGGTAAGAGCAACAGCAGCCAAATAAAATAAATACCATGCCTTAGTCCTTCCTATTTTTTTCCCCATGAAGACAAATATTTTAAATTTTTTATTGCACTACAAAAGTCCAGATCAACAACACAGTATTCTTCAGTATCCTACCAATTCAGTAACATTGTATTTCCTTATTTTATGTAAACATTCGTTTTTATAATAGATATTTATAAGACTGTTGTATGTTTTAATGATATACACAGACTTACGTTATTTAATGACTGAAAGAAAAAGTACTTCTAATAAAGGTGGGTATTCATCAACATAGTATTTCAACATAATTCTTTCACTAACCAAGAGAGACATCAAGGAAAACATTTTTATGGTTCACTGATTTAAAACACAGCACTCAATGTAAGTAATTAGAGAATAATAAAGTAATTTCTATCGATTCTGCCTACAGACATGATGCAGGCTGACATGTCCAATGCAGAGTTAAAACCAAAATAAAAGTTTAAACTATATGCAGTTCAAATTAGGACACAATTCCCATGGAAGCAGGATTTCCTTCTACTGAGGGGTGGGATGGAGAACATTAAGAAGTTTCTATTTATTTTCTCTGAAAACTTCAAATGGAGTTAGATAAAAACCTTCTGACTTAAATTATGTCTTTTGTGTGTCATTTACTTTATACTATCTCATGTTATTTTAAATGTCCACATTTTCCTCAAATAGGTACCTTTATGTGAAACTGTGTCTTAAACTTTGTACTATATCCACTCTTAGAAATGTTTTTCATCTTGAGTACAACACAAGACAAATTCTAAAAATACCGCACTTGAGTACTATTGCTGTTAAGCACTTGTTTGTATGCAAAGCCCACAGCAGAACAGTTCTAACCAAAAAAAAAAAAAAAAAAGGCATTTTAAGGATCTTTTCTGATAACTCTCTGTATTTTCATGCACTGGTACTTTGCTATTTGCCCCATAAAACTATTCAGAGGTCTAAGTAATTAACTAATACAACATTATCTCAAAGAGAGAGTGAGACAGCAAGTGCACTGGAACTTTGTTTTGTTTCCCTTGCAAAACACAGACACTGCCACTCACTATACATCTCGTAGTTCTCAGCAGCTAATCCTATGAGCATTTAATGCACTGAACATAATTATCCTTTGCTTGAAGGATTATTGACTTCTGCAGAGGGACAGAGGTGGTGAAATGTAAATGGCAATCTGGGGAATGGAGAAAAGCTCTCAGGGACAGCTCTTTTCAAAGGAAAAGTATGAAAAGGCATCACTGACACCCCTCATTCTTACTTAAAATAACTACCTTGTCTGTCACAGGACCAAAATTGTTAGTACTTTCTTTTTCTTTTGACAGTATTTGTGTCACAGATTCAATGCAGTGCTTTACATTCAGAAGTGTCTTCTTCAGGAAATCTGGCATAAACAATATTCCTTCCACGAACACGATGTCAATTTATTGGCAACAACTCAAATGATGTAAAAATTAAATAAAAAATAATCAAGGAAAATTTGTATCCTATAGGCATTTACAGTGACTGTAAAACAAGAATACAGAAGAAATGAACGCAGAATGGATTTGAACTAAATCGTACTAAACTGCACTAAATCACACTGAACTAAAACATACTAAATTTTCCAAAGCTTTTCTGAGGGTTTTGAAATTCTGAACTTAAACCATTATAACTGATTTAAAATGAATGGCAACAAATCTGCAAGATCTGAGTATTTTCACTTAGAATCCTATTCAGAAGTCTTTCTCGGTCAGAAAATACCTGGGAAAAGCATAACTTCTTCATTGGGCAACCAAGGATAATTTAGTACTGTGGTGGTTTTAAAATTAGAACAGGTCTGACCCAGGGTTCGAAATAAAGAGACGGTTCTACAATTGTTCTGCCTGTGGATATACACTTAAGTACCAACAACTCTCTGGCAACCTCAGCCACGTGGAGAAACATGGTGCCCTCTCCCAACACTTCAGTCATTTCACCTCACCTAGTGTTACAAAGCAGTGCTGTTTGCATGGGAGAGGCAGATTTTACAGAGAACACCATTTTTCAGACTTTTTTTTTTCCCCATGTCCTTCACAGAAAAGGAGATCCACATCCCTGTCTGTACTTTCCACTTAATCACTGAGAGATTTTTTTTGTTCCATCTGCAATTTTTTTCCCCCAAACCCTGCAGTGGAAGTGAAGCCTTCCAGAATCGAGTATGAAGGCTTTTCAGGTTGTCTTTCTCTTTATTCATCAACAGAATCTGGTATTTCATACAATCAGCTTTGGTTTGCTTTACAAATGTCTACAGTTCAGATCAGATCCCATCCTTGAATAGCAGTTCAAAGTGTGAAAAGCGGAATCTCTATTCAGCATATTATGTCTACACGCTTACGAGGTCGTACCATATTGCGCTTGGTAGCATCTACTGCCTCAACCCAACATTTAGAGCCCTGGCAGAGTCGGCACAACCCACGCCTGCACACAAACTGACGGCTTCCCTAGAACACTGAAAATTGAGAAGGGAATTCATGTTGTGGAAATCTACGTAATGAGAACTGACAACTAGGGAGAGGCACTCAACGACCATTGCAGCTTCGGCTGAAGAAAAGGCCGTTCAATTGACTTCTAGAATATCTCCAGGGTGTAAGAATAGAAAACTGAGCTCAACCGCTGAATTCCAGTAAAAGCTCCCCATTATTCAGTAGCAGTAGATGTGGACAACAAAATATTAATAAAGTCTGGCTTTGCAGAAATCTCTCTTGGGAATAACTGATTTTCTTACTAACATAATGCATGTTCCAGTTGATATTTTTCCCACAGTTAGATTATTTCTAAATACTTCCTCTTGCAGCTGTTTGCATGTTTAATATACTGAGAACTACTACTGGGCTGGAAACTAAATGGCCTACTTTCAGGACTTGGAGACTGATACGGTTAAATCTTGAACTCTTTGGTCTGTTACAAGTAACTGTGGGAGAGGAAGGAACAGAGAACCTGGTCACAAACTTTTTTCTCCCACAGGAAATCAGGCAAAAGATTTATGCCCAAGGATGTAAAAAAAAAAAAAAAAAAAAAAAAGGCATGTATTTTCACAGGAAACGTTAATTCAAATATTTTCAAGCAAGATGCTTTAAATACTGCAGAACATTTTAAGTGAGGGGATGCTTATGTACACCTTGTCTAGAGAGTCATTTTGGATTTCTCATACAGCAGTTTAACCAGTGGAGAAGGGGGATGCTAAAGAGTAATCTAAAGAGTAATGACACCAGCAGAGGTAAAACTGATGGCACACACAGTCAGACTTTCTTTTCAGCTCTAAAACACCACTCAGGATTGAAAAGCACTACAAGCCAAGAGTCTAGCCCAAAGGTGAAAGCATCTATCCTGGACACATTTGAAAAGGTTAAAGCAAAGAACTACAATAACTATGCATTTCAAGTGTTGATGCCTCTGTCAATGGACATTCTTACAGCAAGTGCTGATTTTTCTGTTTTATACAAATCATGGAATATTTCATTTTACAATTATATCACTCTCCCCAATCAAAGTAAGCTCGGTACAGTTTTTTGAAATGCTCATAAGAGGACATCTCAGTTTTGAACTTCAGCTGTTTAGTCTGAATGACTGTAGTTTACTACTGAACTAATCTGCAATAGTAAAAGAAATCAAAGTGAATTGATTCTAGAATAAAGGAAAAATTAAATTAACGGCTACTCAAGTAATTTTTGTTTTTTGGGAAAGATGGTGAAAAAACCAAAAGTGCTGGTAAAACCTGCTGGTAACAATGCAAAAAGACACACTTGGTACAAGTGCTAAGCAGGACACTTCTGTGAGAATAGGATGACTCCTCCTTGGAGTAAGAGAAAAAATGCAGTAAGAGAAGATGTGAGACCATGTGCTTGGAGACAAAACCCAAGAATCTATGAACTTATTTGTCACAAATGACTGCAAAAAGAGTTTCAGCACATCAGCTGATCAGAAGGTGACTGAACTGTTAAGGTGATACAGCAGAAGGAGAACCCAGTGAGATCACAGCATGCATCATCCAGAAATACAGAAGTTCTGGGCTCTTCTCCATGGCACCACAGCTGAGACTATATTTTGAAATGTAGCCCATATTCCCAGCTGTATGTTTGCAATACAGATGGACTTAAAGCCATCCATATACATAGATTCAGAGAAGAACTATGAGATTATCAGAAGAAGAAAAACTATTATTTGAGAAAGTGCAAGAGGAGCATGGCTTAATTCAGCCCAAGGTAAGATAGAGTATGATCACTATCTGGAAATAGGAGCGAGGAAAAAGAAAAATTTCCAATAAAAGGCAATGCAGGTGCAAAGCCTAATGAGCAGGAAGTTGAAAGAAGGTTGCTACCTAACAAACCACAGACATTCTCAAATCCAGGCTCAACAGGAGCAGCAGTAGAGAAGGCTTTCAAACCAAAGCTAGACAAAGTTATGAATATGCCGTGCAACAGTGTGTAATGGCAGCGACCCAGAAAATACCTTTCAGATCCATGTCACTCCTCCAAACAGAAAAACTTGAAACCAGCCTGGTTTTTTATATATAGTTATCATTCAGAAGCAGCATATAACCAAAGGATGATAAAAGACAAAAATCAACGTGATTATCATCATAGCGTTTGAGACTTTCTTAATGGTAGCTTCTTAGTAAAGACTTAAGCATTCCATACACTTCCAAGAAAAATAATTTAAAAAGATGTAGATATAACAGAGAGATGCAGCGCACAGATGCAAAAACTGGAGATTTCCCTTTGAACAGTTTTACCTCTATAAAGTACCAAATCAATTGAAAGAAATTTAATGAAAATTTAAATGGAGATACAACAATTCACAAGCAATTAAACTAAATTAATTTTTTATGTTAGCTGCAGCCATGTCTATTAAGTAAAGGATTAACTTTGCTTTATAGTACCAAGGAATAGGTCATGATAAAAGTGGGTTAGTTTCTTTTTTTTTTTTTTTCCTCTAATGCAATGACTTTGCTTTTTATTAACTTAAACAATAGGAGAGAAATGTGTATAATTCTTCTGTTAATGACTGGCTTCAAATAAGAAATCAAGCACCGTGACTACCTGTTTTCTACGTGCTTGCTCCAAAATGGAAGTTTCCTTTCTTTTCCTTGTCTAGCACTGAAAGATGCACTTTTGCTTCACCTCAAACCAAAAAACACCTAAGGAACTCCAATATTACAAGATGCATATCAACACACAAGTGGACATCAAAGCACTTGCTAAACCTTGTTTTTAAGAATATTCTGCCTATAGCATTCTTTAATATAAAGGAAAAAATGTCTAATACTATAATAATTAGAGTGAGATTACTAGCAATTGCAAAATAATAAGCATTTTAAAATAATGACACAAAATTTTTAGAAAAAGCTTGTCAAAACAAGAAGGAAATAATTTTGCTTAAAAAACCAAGGATGTCATTTTTAAAACAAGTTACATTTTAAAAGAAATTTTACTTAAAGCCATCTTAAAGTTTATAGATAACACTTAGACCAATGTACAGTGTAAAAAGTTTTCACATTTGCATTACAGTGTGAGATACATAATGCCTTGCTGCTTTTCTGAATAATGAAAAAATAGCACAGTGACACAACTCAAAATATTTTTAAGTGACAAGCATTTCCCTTCATACGTGGCTAATGTTGCAAAATCCTAAAATATTAAGATTTTACCTTAGCCACAATTTTTTATGCCATGCTAACATGCCTATTCAAACAGATTTATTATTTATTTTATGAGTTTTGAAAGTCCAACTGTTCTCATACCACATAGTAGCAGTGAATGTTGCTGTAAAATCTCCAGCTTTGCTTGCTAAATTTTTTCATAATGTCCATCATACAGTAGCCAAAGAAAATCAATGAAGATTTTTCACACTGAGACAAGCTTTTAAAACTATGCATAATCGTGCATTCCTAATATCTCCAGAGTTTCTACTCTCACACAGAACGAATTTCCAACTTCTTTGAACCCATACGAATATTTACAAGTTTGGGCAAAAGTTCTGCATGTGTATGCTCACTGTGATCATAGGAAAGGAAGAAGCAAAGGATCATTTTTCTTCTTTTTAGGGTGTTTAGGTAGTTTAAGATATTCCCTAAATTCTGGAGCACAGTGCAGAGACAACTGTGCAAATCCATTTAAAATTATTTACACAGATTAACAGGGACACATCTTTTTATAGGAATATATTTTTCACTGAATTTTGAAACAACATGCAGAATTTTCCTTTGTACTCTAAGTGGCAGTGATTCAAAACTGTAATATCAAATGGTAAGTTCAATTAGCTTCCTCTTTCTAAAAAAAAAGCCAAAATACCCCAAACAAACCAAATTTTTTGTGAATGTCCCCAATTTATTCTTAAGCAAAACAAGAAGGCCTGCTACATATGGAGTCTGCTAAACCCAAGACTTCATGAGAGCAAGGAGACATTATCCATTGAAACAACATGTTATTCTGCTTAAAATGCTGACATTCAGATACGACTTCCAGAAATTTACCTATTTGTGTCTGTGCAGGTGTGCACAGAGTTTAAATCACCCCTTATATTCCTGCCTTAGGTAAACAGTATACTAAAAACACAGTCCACATAGTAACTTCTACTGACACCATGAAATATTTCAACAGTGTTTATTTAGGAAGAGATTTTAAATCAAAGATTGCAAAGTTGCAGAAGTATAACAGCACAGAAATCAGCTGGAAATACTAGGGCCAATAACTGAAGCCTGTTCTACAAATAAAATGTGTGAAGTTAATCTTTTTTTTCTCCCACTTACCACAAGATAAGAAATAGAGACCCAGGACACGCATGTACCTCACCTTGCAGTAATCAGAAAATTTGAGTCAAATCTTAACTGTTGATTCATGACAACACTAGAATGGTCTTTGCTATGAGACTCCATGGTGCAACAGATTAAGCAGGTTACTTTCTTTCATAGAAGTGGAAGACATTTTAGTCATTTAATACTTTAACCATGTTACCTCTGCATGCTTAACTGAATAAAAACTCAGCTGGAACACTGAACCTCCACTTTAAATAAATAAATAAATAATAAAAAAGAAATCCTATTACTCTAACTCAGGAATTCCTAAATTTAGTTTTCCCTGGGTACCATCATCACAGAAAGAATAGTAATGTACAATACTAATGGAAGTGGCAGGTGTAGGGCTGACATTTAACTGTCTAAACAATCTCTTCCTTCAACAGGAAAGGGGTATGTAACTGCATTTTCTATATACTACTGCTGACATGCATGCCACTGTTCGAGAAAATATGATACAGTATCCATTTATTTAATATTAGCAGCTGTGTTCAGGGATCTCGGAAAGGCTCTTGCTAACGGAAATTTCTAAAATCCTTTGCTCTGAAATGTGAGAAATCTCTCATCTTCTCACAGAACTGAAAAAAATCAACATTATCAGCTAAAATAACCTACTGTTTTGAAAATGAGCAAGACTGTACAGAACATGTGAAATGTTTGCAGAATTCATACACCACCACCAAAGAGAGACAGATCTAGCACACAGAGTTCTACAACTCTTAACAGAAACTAACACTGGTTTTATTTTATTTTGCTTTTTATTCTGCTCCTACAGCTACAAACAGCTTCACTTTTAAAATAATTATTACAAGTCTTCTCTGCTGCCTTAAAAAATTCAGTGGACCACCACTTCCAGATGTGAAGTTAATTATTGAAGTAGGACACTTCAAAGCCTCCAAAATCCATCTTCCTTTTACTCATGGTTCCTTAAAAGTAAGGACAATAGATTTTTTAAAAAGGAAAAAAAAATTCTTCTACATTATTTATGGATATTTCAAGCAAAATCCCCTCTACAGTCAGCATCTTATTCAAAGGCCAAAAAACTAAAAATCCACTGGTGACGTGGGTCAAAACTGAAAAGGCAAGCACACCAAGGACACATTCATGTGTGACTTCTTGCTCTTTCCTGAGCCATCTAGAAAAGAGTTACTACCTGCCAAGTATTTGGAAGACATTTTTTTTCCTAGCTTGTTTTCAGGAATACATAAATATTTAGAGGTCAAGCTGTACCTTGATCAGTGAAGCAGCAGAGGCAGAGAGCCAGCACAAGAATCTTTACTTGCTTACATGCAAGAAAAATCAAGAGCACACACATAACAACAACAACAAAAAAATTATTTGGGTTAAAATGAGAAGAGGGCTGACACTTCAGCAACCCCAGGATGCAGCTAACCAAGAAATAATTCCTACAATTCAGTTTAGATTTTCCAAAACCTAGAATGATTTTTTTTTTTTTTTAACTGCAACTGAATACATCTAGCTTTCAGGTACAATGTTCTTCATTGCCCCATCTTCAAGTCATCAATGTCACTACCAGCATTAAATTTAAGGTACAGTTCTGCAGATATATTCTCTTTTTCAGGCCTTACCATGCTCTTTCAAATCATCCCACATTAGACCACCCTGACACTCATGTAACTCCTACAGCATTCGGTAGGTTGGCAGGCACACAGCAGCAGACAAGCATTTAGGAAACAATGCTATGGATGGAGTCCTAACCGCACAACCCAGCTCCCATTCTCCTGGCTCTGCAGGAATAACAGCAGCAAAGAAAAGTAAAAGCCTATTTTTAACTATAAAGCAAGCCAACATGACTAAATACACAAAGGGAGCAGACCTACAAAATAGGACAACGTCACTTTTATGAAATCATTCTTCTTTGGAGGAAAAGAAAAAAAAAAAGAAAAAAAAAGCCATAATACATTTTTCTTACTTGCAAAGTCACAGTTTGGAGTCAAGCTATATACTAATAAATCCTACCCAGTCAGTGTGTCCCAATGACCCAGTGCACAGTGCCCGTGCTTGTCAGCAAGCAAGCTGACAGGCTGCAGCCAGATAAATTGAGGCAATATTTATAGATTGAGTGAAAGGAATCACAGGTTAAGGAATTTGTCCACTGGGCTATTGTGCAGGTTTACCATATGGTTCCTCCCTGGCTGCCCATACACCTCTGAAGATCAGGTAACTGCAGTTAGCAAAAGGATGCATTACTGCAACCAAACATCAGCAACATTTTTCACTTCGTCACCAACCAAGCCTGGGATAGTCAGAATAATTTATCTACAGGTAGAAAGTCAAAAGTGCTGTATACAGCTACATCTTACCATTGCCAAAGCATTTGTTAACTTATTAACATATACTAAATGCAGCTATAATGTAATACTTCACACTTCTTTGCATCCTAACTCACCAGCCTGCTCTCCCTGTATTGTGAAAAGTAACTGGCTCTTGATTCAAGTCAAGAAGCTGGGGCTGAAAGAGAAGGTTGGTGCTAAACAGTTTTCATATTCCCAGTCCAAAGGAAAAGTGTCAACTCAATTACAAACTGCAAATGCCATGGAGGTATGCATATATTTGAGTGTGGAGAGTCACAACCACCTTCATTTTCAAAGCAACTTCTTCACATTTTGTCAAATGGCTCAGAGCTTTCTGTGGTTGTTTACAGTAGTCACTAAACTGGAACTCAGTAGACACATAAGGAAAAATCAGAAAGCCTCTCTGAACTAAAGGAGGGGCATTCAACACTTCCATCCACTACCCAGCATAGGGACCACAAAGCAAAGGAACTATTGAAATTCATAGCAGATCAAGTTATTTGATGCTTTTTTAAGGTACTCGAGACATGTTTTGGTAAGAATGGCATATTACAGGTGACATCAGCTTGACTGCCTGTAATACAGGCACTCAGGACAGGTAGAATAATAGCCCGTCCAAGCTGTGAGATTTAGCAGGCTACTCCCCATTTCAGAAAACCCTCTTTCACTTTTCATGAAAGCTAACTAAACATGCCAGGATTCTGTGCTCCAACTTTTGCAATGGAGACTACAGATCAAAAAAGACCGATGCCCTTATTTTTAACTCTTTGACCAGCCCAAGTTTTAAGCCAAGTAGAGAATGCCAGGTTAGCTAAATACCATGAGGTCGGTTCATGGTTGCAAGCTTCACATTTGCAGTGAAAGCAACCCAAAAAGGCAGATGAATCCTTTAGGCCAAAGGCTAGACCCACATTCTACTCTACTGCCCTAGTCTAATAATCAAGTCCAACATCATAAGGATAAATCGCAAACACTACCTACACCAAATTTCATCCCATCTTTCAGTTATTTCATCAAGTACAATTGGCTGGGATTCTTCATCTTTCCCAAGCAAACAAACAAAACACCAAAAACCCCAACGAAACAAAAACGTTAGGCAATAGCTTATCTCCACACCTAAATCTCAGATGTATTAGGGACCAAGCAGCAGTATTTGGGTCAAGTGCTATGTTAACAGAAGGCTATTTACCTTCAAACATAACCCACAGAAAAGCACTGCAATCTGTTGTCCTTCATCTGTCCTTCTAGTATCCCCATGCAAACATGGGTTTAGGAAGGAAAGCCAAACACTCCTATAAATTCCAGCTCCTGGGCATAGGATCAGCTTTCACAACCAACCCACTGCGCAGAGACCCCGTTCAGTACAGTTTATTCTTCCTGTGGTTCTCAGCTGAATCATCACCATCTCAAAATGAACAGCAAAAAAAGACTACTGGCAAGCTGACAAAACTAGAAGAACCACCAACCATCTAGTAGAGTACTGGGATATCATATGAGAAATATCAGAAAATATACAGAAAAAATACAGAAATATACAGAAAATATATAACATATCAGAAATCAAAATCAGACTTTAATAAAATAATCCTTGTGTTTATTTAAAATAAATCTTGTGTTTATTTCATTCAGATAAAAATCACATCATTGTGCATTCATGAAAGGGTTAGTAAAATTAGTTCAGCTTTCCAAACATCATGGATGCTGTTAAGGACTCATTTCTTGCAATTTAAACTGTAAAATACACATGGGAATAAAAAATATCTAAAACAGATGAAGAAAAACAAACTTTAAATAAGCTTAATTACACTTAAGAATTTCCATCATCAACATCACTCATTATCCCAGAGAACTGATGGTCTGAACGCAGTTCAAATGCCCATCCAATTCTAGCTTAGAAACCAAAAATCAGAGTTCCTAATTCTCATATTTTTCAATCATGTGCAGTTATTTTTTGATATTTCATTGATTTGCAGGCAACCTGTAAAGCTATCAAGTACAGATGTATTTTGCAGATGAGCTTTAGGTCATCTCAGCAGCAGATACAGAACACAAGACACTTCCCTTGGTTTTGCATACTGAAGTAAGTACCACCAGCAGCAATCACAACTGCAAAACTAGGCAACACAGCCAACAGGAGTTACTCATACTCTTATAAGCTATATATTTCTTTGTGTATCACTATCTGAGATTCTCTGCCTTAGATAAGTAAAATATAATTTCCAAAAGGCTAATTTACTTCACCTTGTTGGAATATTTGTATGGGTCCATTTGTTAAACGGTTAAGTTTACATCACTTGGAAACTGTTTAAGTACAAGTTTAAGTACCACTGTTTAATGATCTTCAGCCCATATTCTGCAAGGGACTACAGATACTTTGCAGATGGAAGAATTAATCTGAGATACTGAGGCACAGGATTTCCTTAGTTGACTGTGCTTGCTTCTAGTTAACTTCATATTCCTAATATGCATATATTAAACTTCATATTGCTAATAAGTGCATATTGCTAATTCCCTGACATTTTTAATCTATGCTAGTTAGCTCAACACAGTCCATTGTCTTCTGCTATTTTAGAGCTTCTATTATTCCCATGTCTTTATTAACCCATAGAATCAGGAACAAATCAACAGCATGTTAAGGACTTCAGATTTTTTTTGTTTCTTTTGACGTTTGGATTTTTCCTTGGGTTTGTTTGTTGTCTGGTTGGGATTTTTTTTCAGTTGTTTGGTATCAGCAGCTCTCAATTTCAGCTGCATTTTCAGCATGCCTGAAGATCAGGCAGGAGTGCCTACAATTCAGTAATGAAAAATAGTACCAGTCTGTTAGTCTCAAAATAGCATTTTGGAAGAAAGTGACTTTCTTTTTCAGGGTTCACATGTGTATTATGACTATAAATGCCACATTTCAGCGTGAACCATCATAAATACAACTTTGCAAGTACTCCCAACACTTCTATTCAGTTTTATCGCTTCAGAATGTAAACCAGTAATATTGATTATGGCAGTTTCCCAGTTCTCATTGTGAGGCCTGAGTTTTTCCTACTTCATAAGCTTTTAAAGCACACGCTGTGAGATCTAGACTAACTATCCATGTTGACCTGAAAAAAATTCTACTATTTCTTAAGAAGGAAGAAATAGGTGTTTTGTGCACACATGCGCATTACACATACAGACAGTGGCTTTTTTGGTGTGATTTTCGTTTCTGCCCTCCCTCCCCCTTAAATATGCTGTGCAATCCTCACGCCTTGAAACAGTAACAGAAAGACGACAGGACATCTCCGTACGCCAAGGATGCTTTCATTGCCATCTCTACAGGTCACTAATATACCCACTGTCATTCCTATGAAATGACCCAAATTTCACCATTTATAAGCTTTTGAGAATATTTGCAGTTAAATGTTGCCCTGGAGAACAGGAATTTAGCCAGATTCCACCATAGATCTCTGGCAGGATGTCAAACAAGCCACTTAAAATCAACTGTGAGTACCTGAACTGTGCCAATACACAGAAAATTCAAATAACAAAAATCTATAATTTGAGCATTTACTTAGGCCTAACTGTGCTTAATTTCTCAAAATTCTGTCCTTAGTTTGTGCCAAATATTTGCTTTGACATTGCTACCTGAAAAATGAAGACAGTGACCACCCCTGCACTATCTTAATGAACTGCATGAACACTGTCGTTATAAACACCTTAAAAAGTTGCAGGAGAAAAAAATATTAATGCTTTCATTTTCTGAGCAGGACTTGAATAATACACCATAAACACAACCTGGCCATTTGAGCAATGAAGCTAGCCCAAAATTATCAAACAGCTGCTCCTTAAACCAGAGCTATCTATCTTGAGATGAATCTTGCAGAAGATATACAAGTCATGTATTAAAGACTGTCTCATAATATACCTATGAAAAGGTAAAATACTATTCTTAATCACGTGAAAAATACACAATTCCTTTACTGGGCTACAGAGAGGACCATCTTTTTTTTTCTTTTTTTTTCTTTTTTTTTTTTTTCCCCAAAATATACAAATTAAAAGGAAAGGAGCAATTAGCTGGGGCCGAAACAGAAATCTGGTTGCAATAAGCAATAAAAAAGGCGTCTAACAACAACAGAAAAAAAAAATCTATATCAAATCCCAGTGCAATGTAATTCATTAAAATGACCAAAATCACAACCTACAGTAGCTAATCGGTGACTTCTTAGTTGGAGTTTTTTCATACATCTATGTTTTTCCCAGGCATATATATATAGGTATGATGTGATCTCAGATTATTCATCTTACAAAGTGTAGCCACTGATCACATCATCACATCTCTCTTTCCCATGTCTTATCCACGCTGTGTGATGCTCACGCAAAGGGCAAATAACTATCCCAGGTTACGTTGTGTTGTTTGAGTTATAAAACAATACTGATGATCTCTTCCAGAAAATTATGTCAACCAACACTCTTACTAACCAAGCTAAAATAGGCATATTGGAACAATTACCAGTCAAGACTTGTCCTCAAAATACCACTCATTTTCTTTTCATTCCTAGGAGTGAAGGGGGCCCAAATCCTTGGCTCGTTCTTACTATAATTTTAGTTCAAAAGATTTGACTTATTTCTTTCAAGATCTTTCAGTAATTCAAGACAGGTCAAGCACATCAAAAGACTGCAGTAGCTACATGATGACTAAAGGAGAGTTACCGGGCGGGCAGTGAAACATATCCTTTATTAGTAGATTTTATTTCAACAATATCCAAAGTAAAAAACGTAACTTATTCTTTCTACACAGGTTATGCATAAGTCAGTCCAACATCTCCTTCAATTCATAATGCAAATCATTATATATCCATGAAAGAACTAGGCTTCTAAAGTCACATTTTTAAAAGCCTTTACACCTGTCAATTATTTTTTTAAATAACTTTGATTGATGTTCCTACAACGACACATAAAAAGGAAAAGGAGAAATGAGATCGAAAGACAACATTTTGAAGGCCCAAGTCTACTGTAGGAGTCTTTACAAGCTCAACCTTTCTGTGATTCTTCCACATAAAACGCAGGTATACGATGCAATTTGTGAAGCTTTTCAAGAGACAGTTGTTTCAACATCCATAGAGTGTCCATTTTGGAAACATCACTCATCCTCTTAACATTTAAGATTAGGAAAACTAAAATGACAGCACTACAAAGCTAGTTGAGAGGACTCTTAAAAAGGACATGGCCAAATAGAACAAACCTACCACATTTCATGAAATCTGGCTTAGCACTTTACATACCATAACTAAACAGAACTGCTTTTTCAACAATCCAGCTTTCATTTCTCAGCTATCTTTCACTTTTAGTCCCTTTTCAGAAAATGAGAACAGCTGTGTATCAAGGAACGTCACCCCCAGAGCAACACCTTAAAGATAGGTATCCACAGTACTGCTCCAAACTCTTCCAGTTTAGAAAATGTGAGGCATGTAGGACCAATACACATGATTGACATGTCTGATTTTATTTCTTATATTAAGTAGTCTAGGATATTCAACACAATTTTTTACTTTTCCTTCCTCCATTCTCACCACAATGAACATAGTGGTCAGTGTGCATACTGTTTTCACACAGCAGTAGATTTAACCAATATCCCTCATTCACCAACAAAACTAGCGTGAAATTAAGATTTAAACACATTAACTAAAATTATTTCACAGAATTTTGTGAAACCTTGCACAGGAGATTTTTTGCATTCAGTTCCAGATTGTTCCAGCAAATCAAGCTGTGAGACTGTAGGCGGGAATGTTTCAGAAGTAATTAAGGCTCTCTCCTTAAATTAAATCAAGTCAGATAAGAATAAAATATTTAGAATTGTGGGAACATACTAACATGAAAAAAATCACTCATCACCAAAAATTATTAATTCATGAAGTTTTCCTTTTAGACAAAGCAAGACAAAGTCTATATACCTTGGAACTCCAGGCTTGCCTTCCCTCTCTACCAAGAATTCACTTCTTTCAAGTCCAGTTTTCCAAGCAAAATAACCTCAACCTGGAAAACCCAGCATGGAAAGTTTCGTTGCCAAAGTGGTTTTCTTTCGCTGAGCCACACTGTGTCCTAACAGTTTCATTTTAAACTTCTATATAAACTCTAGACTATGTCTTTTGTTTGCGCAAAATCTGCAACTGTATGTCAGCTCTATATCAAAGTATTTCTTTCTCTACATATATGTGGACTTAAGGTAAAGTAATTTTCTTGTAAAGCAATATCTTAAGCTTTTCTCTTTTAGTATTCATACATTTTGGTCCAGAGAGTGAGATTTATCTCTGTGATCAATTCACCCAAAGTAATACAACTGAAATATGACAGAGCTTGTAATGCAGAGTCTCTAAAATGTTAAAGGTTTTTTTTTCCTTTATCTATAAGTAATTATTTTATATCAGCTAGACTTAGTGGGTTACCAGAATCAATCTAGAACTTTTCATCAACGTTCTTCAGAGGGCAGAAAAAGCTTTCTGGTTTTATTCCTATTTGCAAATTCAAGGTATCCTATTCCATTTTCAGCTTCTTCAGTACTTGAGTTTCAGAAAGAAAGGCAATTTTTCTTTTTAAAATTAAGTTCTAAATATTTCGTGAACACCAAATGATTGGGTAACATGAACTCCTTTATACTTAGATGTAATTAAGAAGAATGGAAAGGAACAAAATGGTCTACAACAAGAAACTGTGGTATGTCTGCTACATGCATAAGAAAGACCCGCTAGACACATTCTGAAATGTTTCTAGATTAGTTTCCGTATATCAACACAATCAAAACTGAATTCCTGAAATGTTCCTCCTTTAAAAAGTTCCTGCTATCACATCTTCCCAATCTTCACAACTCTTGGCTATATATGTTGAACACACTGTACACATTCCCATGCACATTCTACCACACATAGTATGCACAGAACATATTTATATAAACATCTTTTCAAGAAACAAATTGTCAAAATGAAAATTATATTGAACCACACACAATCTAGCATGAAGATTTAAACAAGTTAACTGAGTGCTAGGATTCTAGAAGTATAGACTCTTACTTCACACAAAACCTAAATTTCTAATTCCTAACACCTGAGGCCTTGTTAAATAATGTTTGCTCTTCTGCTTATGAATGCATTTTTCCCAAACAATAAACACAGGCAGCCTATGGGATTAAAGCACGACAAAGGTGTAGCTGACTCATGGGATCAATTAGAAAGCATCAGTACTTATGCCTTTTGTTCATTCCATGTTTCACTAACAGTTTCTGCATTTTCAGCAGAAGTGTATCACAGATGTTAAACGCCATTCCACAAGGCAACAGCACACTAGTACCACGCACTAGACAAAATAAATCTACTCTTATCATCACCTACAATTATATCACTTGCTATACAGCTTGAGTATTTCTTTGAAGTTTTAACAAATGCATAGTGATTTTAGCTGAATGCTCATAGCTTCTTGCCCAAAGTATGTCAGCATTTTTCCAGTAATTTTTTAACATTCAAAAAGAACCTAGAGAGGTGCCTTTTCTAAGCTAAAAAGAATCTAAAATATAGCCACTGACTCTAACGCCACCTCAGGTGCAGCTTTCCCACAAAACCCACTCTTAAATTCACAAGCAGGAAAGCCTGTGAGCTGGACGACAAGCAGTTTCAGTCTCCATGCAGTTTGCCCATGACAGGTTATTGATAGAACAAACAAAATTTGCAATACTTACTGAGTGCTTCTCCTGCTGGCCCATAACTCCATGGTTAGCTGGGATTGCAAGTGGTTTCATAATGAAGAAACATAAGCTGAACTGAATTTACACATCATGTACCAATTTCTTATGGATGGCAAGTCACTCTCTACAGCATTACATTAAAAAGAGGAGGAGGGGGGGAAAGCAAGCTGGAGCTAAAAGTGTCACTACTGGTAAGCTCAACCCCCCCCTCGCACTTGTAGTGCGGAGCAGCAATCCAAACGACAGCGTTAGGCTCCATTTTTGTAACACTGAAAGTCTAAGCAAGTCAGGACGCAGCGAGCCTGATGAAACCCTACATAGCCATCATTCATCCAAGGGAACAAATCCATTCCCCAAGATCGAGGAATTGGAAGGAAAGAAAAAGGAGGAAAAAAGCTAAAATGGCTGACTGCACAGAGACTCCCTCAAAAAGCCTTAATACAGTATTATATTAGTCAGGGTGCAGGAACCAGCCTCCAGCATTCAGCCAAGCATTGTTAATACTCCCGTTTCATTTGCAATCGCACACATTCACACACGCAGCCTCCCCCCCCGCTCCACCACTACCCTCCACTCCCCCAAAATCAGGGCAGAGCCCGCAGATAGGGACCTCCTCCCCTGGCTGCTAATGATGCTGACAGAGTAGTGACCAGTGATCTCTGTTCCACTCAGCTAACCAAGTTTGCACAATTAATCTTAACAGCATGACATTGATGGACATTTAATTTTATGATGCCTGTTCCTCGCAATCAAGATGAACACATCTACCGCCCAAAGAGTCAGCAACAGAAATACAACACAGTTACACACACACAAAACCCAGAGAATCATGAGTCTGAATGCAATACGCCAATATAATTACGTTATTGTGCTTACTTTGGAAGACCATGGCTGCAGGCAGTTGGCATAGCAACGCACAAGGAAAGCCATTTCCTGGGTAGAAAGAATGCTTCCTTTTCTAAATAAAAAATTCCTCTTAGGATACAAACGGCATTGCTGCTTCCTGCAGAAAGCAAAGACACTGTAGTCTGTCTCTTAACCTGCACACAGGCACACACTCAATGCAGTTCCAGTGATGTAAGTGGATTTCTCTCTCCTCTCCTCTCCCTCCCTCTCCCTTTATCCACCGAAATATTCTAGTCAAATGGAAGACACATTCCTTGAGGCTCGCCCCCTCGGATACTTAACCATTTCACTCATTAAGGTAGAGATGGACAATGCAGATAAAACAGCAAGCTCTTGCCTGTATCTGGTATCAGCCTCTGAAGATCAGGGCAGCCCCAGAGGGGAGGGATCCGTTCGCTGCTCGCTCCTAAGAATATCACTGAAGTCAGGGTGGGAATAAGGACCCACATTTACCTCACCAAATCCTGAACCGAACACGACTTTTCATGAAGAGGAGGATAAAGCAGAGGGGTTGACATCACTTTTTTCCCCAACCCGAAAGAGGGCTGCTGCAGAGCCATAGACATTGTTAGCAAGTATTTATAAACAGTGCACTTGAGGAGCTCTCTCAGATTTTCAGCAGCTTCACCACTACACGGGCCACAGATACCCTGGGGCTGTGGCAGGTAAACGTCCAGAACCCTTAACGTGCCACTTAAAGTCTTCTGAATATAGCTCCTGATTCTCCTTCCACAGCAAATACACAAATCCCACTAAAACCAAAGGGGACACAAGATCTGGAAGAGATTGATATACATATGGCTCCTATAATTCTCCTCTCTGACTGTAATTACAATCTTAAACTCAAAAATTTCCCCAGTCACTCCCACTTACACTATACCACTCCTCTATGTTATACTACTAGCAACATCATACTGCAGAGGAGCAAAAACACAACAGGAACACGCTCAAGCCATAAACTATTTGTCAGCCCTATGAGATGCACATCTTAAGTGCCAAAATTTCACTCCACTTGACACAGGGGAGACCACACCAGGGCAAACAGGTACATACCACTCTTCCAATAGGCTTCAACTTTAGTATAGTTCTCTACAACACATTCTTTACAATCAGAGACCACCTGTGATTAAAGGAACTTCAAAGTCCTATTTTTGTTGTTTGTTTTTCCCTTAACAAGAACAATAGTGGGGGGGAAAACCCAACAGTTGTTACACAGGCAAAAAACACACAGGAAAAAAAATTAATATTACAGAATACTGTGTCATACAACCAACAGCTGCCTTCCACCAAAATAACATGTCTACTGATAATTAGTTTACTTTGTTACGCGGTGACTTCTTTTGGTTCTGATGATGACTGCTAGTAAATGAGGCTATAAAAGTTAGTGGAAATGAATTCTAGTAAAGCAAGAAAATATCCTGAAATATCTGATCTATTTTTTCTGTAGCCATTCTAAG
Source organism: Pedionomus torquatus (assembly GCA_013398155.1). Taxonomy (NCBI): domain Eukaryota; kingdom Metazoa; phylum Chordata; class Aves; order Charadriiformes; family Pedionomidae; genus Pedionomus; species Pedionomus torquatus. The sequence continues at coordinate 233,618 of VZRU01017562.1, read as the reverse complement.
GACACTATCTCACATAAAGAACCTTTTGAATTGAATAAATTTACATTGATTAGAGTGATCTTGTAGCATACGCTAAAAGAGAAGTTATTCTTTAAATGGCTGAATTACAAAAATTAATACAAAGAATTCTGGAAATTATGAAATATGCCAGTGCAACTAACAGATGATTTTAAAAAGCTAAATTATCTTAAGCCTTGTAAAACAGTCTAGTGCTGAGCGCAATCAATTTTTCTGAAGAAGTGCTGACCAGAAATAGCGGAAGTTACTCATTCTAGGAAGCTTACAAATCCTTTCCAGTACAAAATTTAAAAATATTACTTGTTGACAAAGCAATTACAACTCTCTCAAGTCTGATCTGCTGGCCTTGTGGTTAACACCATGAGCAGAATTGGAATGGGGGGTTTTATGCTCGTGTCAGAAAAAAAAAATGTGGGGAATTATGCTCATGTCAGAAAAAGTTCTGCCAAGACAGACAGAAATGTCTCCCCAGCGTAGCAAGGGAGCACACCACTTTCTGAACTTCATTACATACATAACTATCAACATGCATCTTACTCTGCATCAGTTGGTATTTCCAGCTAAAATCTAGCCTAGGTTTCTGTGGCGTAAGCCTTGAAAAGTAACATGAAAACACAAATAAAACCATTGAAACAGTAGTGAAAGTCAAAACTGCCAGATGACGGTGCCATTAAATGCTTCCTTACCACTTTTTCTGGTCACTACTACACACCACTACTTGCCTGTTGGAAAATTTAGTACTTCATATATGAAGGCAAAATTTAAAGCTACCTAGCAAAGTTTAATTGATGCTCACATGCATCAGACTCATGAAAACTTGGTGGTTTCCAAAACAGAAAAAAGCCTCTTTATATTCACAAAGTGGAAAGTGACATTCATGCAAACAGGTAAAGAAAACACAACTCTCAGGTAATTCGTGAATCAAAACAATTCCAAGAAATAAATGATTGATTCAGTTTCCCTATTCCTTCCTTCATTCCTCCTCAACTGCCACCACTTCCACCACTTTCCAGGTACCATGGCACACCATAGTCGTATGTAGTGCCCCATTATCAGTTCAGAAAATAATTAAGTATAAATTACATTTTACAGGAAAAATATGAAAGCCAAAGTTCAGTGAACCATTATATATTTCAGTGAAGAATGAAGGGAATTTAAACCAGCGTATAACACCAGAATAATATATCCTGTAAAGTTTCTATCATAAGCAGCATGAAGGGCTTACAGAAAACCTGACTGCAACTTTGTGTTTGTGTGTACCTCCAAACCCATGTAAGAACTCCCTGCTTAGAATTAAAGTTTGAAAAGAGCAAAACATTTTTGCTCATGCTTTTAGGCAATTAAAGTGAGATGTTAATAAACCTGATGTACAATAATTGGACATGACGGGCTATCCCCAGCTGCTTTCAAAATGTTGTATGTATGAGAAAGCTGGCATCTCTCTCTGAGTGCAGAAAAGAATGTTAAAAAATCCTTTCAAAAGCAACTACAAACATTAGGACATCATTGGAATACCCACAGGATTCATAAAGCGTGGTTCCGAATTTAGGTAGAAACTAATACAGACCTCAGCAACATCCGACTATAATGCCTCTCAGCTATTTTACATTCTAGAATGTAATCTCACACAGATATTGTTCTCCAAAACACTGTCAACAACGCTTGGAGTATTAAACCTTTTTAGGTTAATAACAAATGCTGCAACAACAGATTACCTCAAATCTTCGATTTCAAGCAGTCACCTTAACACGCAACCATTTACAGAAGTGCTTCAAATTTTAGGCGGATTACATAGAAACCATTCTTTTCCTGAAGTACCTCAAAAACAGAAGTTATCAGCACATTTTCCGCTTCCCTTTAAACACAATATAAAGCATCATTTCCTTCATGTTCAAAATCTTAGGCAAATGACAAGAGAACAAAGTAAGGTCACCAAATTTAGTGCCACTTCATAACTCTAGTAGCTAGGAATTGGGAGGAATGGGGCAGGGGGGAGTCAAAGAAATAGAAATAAAGACCAAGGAATAAGGCAGAACCCCACAATTATGTGTGCCCCAGAAACATTCATAGTGAATGGACTATTATACAGATCCTACTCAGTTGCGTAGGCAGAATATAGACAGCTGCATTGCAGAGCACAAAAATGGAGTAGACAATTTTAAGGAAAATAAGAGGTATCTTGGCTTCACCCTGCCTTCCTCACTGGGAAAGGAATGAAGGTTTAAAATGTAATGTTAAGCTCAGGGCTATTGGGCACAAAACTGTTCAGTTCCCAGGAGCATGCTTCCAAAAAGCTGATGCTCTCTCCCTCCCACTAGCCTTAGGAGACAGATTGCTAAATAACAATCTGATGCTCCCATCAGATTTAAAAACACCAACTGAAACCACTAAAACACCAGAAAAATAATTCACTCCAAATGCTACAATATATTTAAATGTCCTGTACAATACAAAAGCCTTATTGTAATGCGTTTAGGCAAATTTACTGCCAGCAATTTAAATCTCTGGCCATATGACCCAATTTCATGCAAGCGAGTTTCCATTTATCAGCAAAACGCAGACACGGAATTGTCTAGGCACACCTGTCCTGTTTGCACTTCCTTGAGAACTTCAAATGAAACTCTGCTGAGTAAGGGAAAATTACAATATATGCTCTCCAAGGTGAGTTGCTATGACTAAAATATCACCTCAGTCAAAAGTAATAGTATTTGTCACACTACTTTTTTTTTTTATTGACAAAGCAACAGTGTTAACATCATTGTAATGATGTTCACTGCCCCATTGGCAGCACCAAAGCAACAGTTACAACAGGGTGATGCGTGCTGTTTTGCTAACACATTTACTAATGTTACAGACCATTTGAACAAATGCCCTTTTGTTGAGCTGCTGCTGCAGATGAATCTATAATCCGGATCTTTAAAATAATGACAAACCCAGAGCAGTCAGGCTGGTGCCTCAGCTGGGTGGATGTGTCGTAGACCACTTGTCTTCCCTTTAACAGCAGACTCGTTTGTCACCTTCTGTACACAGCCCTGGTTTCAGTACAGTAAACTTGCTGTTTGCATGCCATCCACCTTAAAATGGGAGCAAGGTACAGTATTCATTTAAGATACTTGCCATCAAATTCTCTTACATATGACAGTTGTTAGAAGAGACATGAAGAAAACCTGTAACTGATAGATACTCATTGCAAACACGACAAGATGTCCCATTTCCAGAATATCTACTTTAGCTTACAAAACCGAATTGAGCAAAAGCTCGCCACAGTAGCAGAGCACTCAGACTTTTGCCTGAACTCCATATTTATTTATTTAAATCTAACACTGCTTTTAACAGCAACAAAAAATAACCAAGACCAACATACCTTTTGTGTTCCTGCAACGTTTATAAGGCCTTACTAATTAAAATTTACTTGCAAGGTCAAAATCTTATTTAGTGTGTATGTCTGTGAAGTCACTTTTTGTGACATTTAACTGATTTACCTGTGGTTTTTTAATATAAAGCAAGGGACTATTGCTAATACAAGCTAAAGTTTAGTGCACATAACATGGTTTTATATTATATATTATCCTTATTAAATGCTAAAAATTAGACATGAAAACTCAAGATATTAATGACTTGAATCGGCAGAATGGTCACAATTAATTTAATTTCCTTAACTGTTCCAGTACTTGAGTGAAAAAATGCAGTCAGTTAGGCTAGATAAAGTTTTTCCAAATGCTGATAAAACTTTCTTCACTTTGGTGTAAGGACAAGAGTTTAAGATAATGTGTTAATTAAATCAGAGAACATGAGAATGTGCTTTCTGCTTTTAAACTGCAAAAAAAAAAAAAAAAAAAAAAAAAAAAGGTATGAAAACAAAAAAGCAAACACTCTTTTGAGGTCAAGAATCAAGAATTAGCAAGGTCCGTTTACCAGATCCTTGACACTCATGCCTGATGGGGACGAGGTTCACTACAGAGATAAAAATTGCCTGACTAACTTGGAGGAAAACCAAAATAAAACAATACCCACAAAATCCCACATGTCATTATGTCCATATTAATTTCACAGCAGGAATCCAAGGTCGAGAGTTTTTCATTTATGTAGGGCACCCCCAAATTTCATGTTCTTCATTGTATAATAATGCAGGAATACTTTACGGAAGCTGGATAACTCCATACCTCTTTCATGTGTATTCTACTGCCACACTGCTAAATGGTAAGAACAGCACTCAGGGATTTTTCTAAGGTCACTCAATTGCTCAAATCCTAGCCTGTGTTTTTTATCAGCCCCTTTGAATTCTGTCACCTGAAATACACTGACATGTTTGAATCACAAAGATGATTTTTCTGGCACGGAACTGAGACCACCCAAGGCAGCAGAATAATTACTTAATGTTTCAATATAAAATATTAATGGATTAAAAACAAACAAACCCCAGATTTTTCCAATCTTCTCTAAATGTTAGTTGGTTGTCTGTTGGTTTTGTTGTTTGTTTATTCATTGGGAGATTTTGGCAGTAGTGGAAAGAGAGTGGTTTTGTTTTAAGCACATACAATACACTTTCTAACAGTTTTGGGTTTTTTTAACTTAACTCCAAAGTTTTAAGGGAGAATCTGAAACTATGTTCCCGGTGCAGACACAGACAAGACTGGCAGACAACCTCCAGTCTGCCATTAGGTTTCCAGATTCCCCAAGTAATGGCGGAAATTGTGTGTCTTACTAAATTACTACTATATGTGATGTTGAGCCTTTTCTGTCCATCTTCTTCAATATTTACTTGGACATGTCCTGGGATAACTAACTACTTATCTCTGGCATTTTGAGGAAGTTTAACTTTGAAAGGGTAGGTTGCTGTTACAGAGGATTCCCATTCGCTTCAACTGTCTTTTGGAAAGAAATAACTTTTGGATTTCTCTCCAACAAATAATAGTGTTATCCAAGGAGACTCTCCAAAGAACCTATTCCAGGGATTCCCAACTAAAATCAATACCAAAAACAGTTTATAAGATAATTTTGTTTTTGGAGAACTGTCTCCTCATGCCCCTTCATATTGTCCTTTGTGTAATGCACCATGTACTAACATATCTCAAGAGCTTTGTGCCCTGGCTCTAGCAACTGAACAGAAATAATTTATCCAGACCTTTGGCTTTTATCAGTAACAAACTTCAGTTGTCCCTTATTTTTAAAAATAATTATCAAGCACATGAGCAAAATTGGTTTTAGATAGAAAAAAAAAAAGTGACCTTAATATGAAATTCTAAGAAATGTCTTTTCCCTCATCCCTTCACCTATGGAGCCAACTGTTATCACCTGATGGGTGTCCCATTTTGAAAATTTAACACTACATTTTTCCCTTGCAATTTCGAGATCAGTTACCTAGTTACAGAAGTGCTAAATACAATGAGGTAGAAGTGCACCTACCAGATTGAGTAGCCCTAATAATTTGATCCCATATTGTTTTGTATTTCAAGTTTACTATCAGAAGACTTGCTAGTGTTCTTACTTTTAAGATAATCTTTTGCATGCTGTGGATCATTTGCAGACTTTAAAATAAGTTAGCTGCAGGCCTCTGCACTCAACAAAATACAACATCCAAGAGTAATATAGAAAGATTTAGAAGAGTAAAAGGAAGAAAAGGTAAAATATTTTACATTATAGCACATGAATACACACACCCATATACAAACAATGGAAAACAGAGAGCAAGCATAATCTGTGTAATTTTTATGCCAGACGCATCAACTATACACCTAACACCTGCCAGCTGTTCCAGGTGCATATCAAAACTTTACTGAAAATTCAAAGATAGTTAAGGCTAACCACTGAAAACTGAAACCTACCTCCCCATACCCATTAGTCATACAACCGAGTACTAACACTTTGACTAGACCTTACATGAAACAACAAATATTTCTTTTCATTGTAAAAAAAAAAAACTAATTTTTTTTTTCCATCAGAGATGTGTAAATGCTAGGAATTAAGAACTGCTCAAGGGTGCTCAACCTCACATCTAAGGGCACTGTGGTGTTCCAGAGTATGGCTACCTAAGCGTGTTAACACGGTGGTGAAAGAGCAGGAAAGAATTTACACACAGACCTAGTGGTTTACTTGCTTTACTAAGGACTTGTTAGCTCCCCTGAACAGAACTGTCACCTACTGGGAAGACACAACCACGGATACAGCATTTACACTTAGCAGGACTAGCCAGGGCACTGTTACAGAGATATCTACCCGACAAAAGTACACATTAGAAGATTACCTTAGACTTATTAGTGTTCAAATAAAGCCAATTATTCTACCTTTTTTCCTAACAAGCACCTTTGGCCATGAAAAAGCTTTGCTTAAATTTTAAGACTAAGACTACCTGGAAAGTATGATGGATATTGATGCATCTTCATTAGCAGCTATGGCAGCGCATAGAGAGAAGCCTGCTAGCTGCAACTTGGGCTGCTGAGTCTCACCTAAAGTTTAGAAATAGAATTACATTGAATGTGCAATTACCATTTTAACACCTTTATTTTCTTCACTTCAAACAAACACAGTTTTTAAAGAAACCAAAACACCTCCCTCTTTTTGACCCCAAGAAACCCATCATCGCTTAACTATCATGACAGACACAATCTTCAAAGATCTATTGACCTGAGATCTTGGTCAATTTCTTTACTCCTTTGGCAAGTTTTCTGACTCTGAAACATTTACTTTACAAGTCTGGGGCACCTTTTTTAAAAAAACAAAAACCCCAAAAACAAACAAACAAAAAAACCAAAAACAAAACAAACCACAATAACAAAAAAACTTGAAATCATTCACAAATAGGAATTATAGCATTATTTTTACATAGCAAAAGTTACAAGTAGCACAAAGATTCAAGCACTTGAAAATCGAAGCTATGTTCAACTAAATATACACAATTTTCTTCTAATTTACTATCACCATTCGAGTTTACTTTCACCAGTTACTGTTTAAGATCATTACACCAGACTAGAAGCCATGCTGCAGATTACAGTTCTTCTTTCATTACTAAATTCTTCCATTGCCTCTAATTTCTTCCTTCCATGTCTCAGACTCCTTGATGCTCAAGCACCAAAACTTGTCATGGAAGGATCACAATTAAACATGTTGGAATAGGTTTTAGTCTTTGCTGGAGCCTTTAAACATGACAATAGTATCAATATTTCAAAATAGAAGAAACAGTTTCACTTCTTTTTTTTCCCCTTCCTTTCACAACTGATAGCTCCAAGACCAGTGATGAAACAACATATGCCAGTTGTCAAAGGGAAAAGTATTTGCAAATCCAAAACAGAAAGTGAAAAAAATAACACATCTTTTAGACTTAGAATCATAGAATCATTCTGGTTGGAAAATATCTTTAAGATCATCAAGTCCAGCTATTGATCTAACATTGCCAAGTCCACCGCTGTTGGAAAAGTCCTTTAAGATCATTGAATCCAGCTCTTAACCTAACACTGACAAATCCACCACTAAACCATGTCCCTAAGCAGCACATCTATTCATCTTTGAAATACCTCCAAGGGATGGTGACTCAACCACTTCCCTGGGCAGCCTGTTTCAACATGTGATGATGCTTTTGGTGAAGAAATTTTTCCTAATATCCAATCTAAACTTCCCCTGGTGCAACTTGAGGCCTCTTCCTCTTGTCCTATCACATGGGGGAAGAGATCAACTCCCATCTCACTAAAACCTCCATTCAGGTAGTTGTAGAAAGCAGTAAGGTCTCCCCTCAGCTTCCTTTTCTCCAAGCTAAACAACTCCAGTTCTCAGACGCTTCTCATACAACTTGTTCTTTAGACCCCTCACCAGCTTCATTGCCTTTCTCTGGACATGTTACAGCACCTCAATGTCTTTCGTGTAGTGAGGGGCCCAGAACTGAACACAGCATTTGAGGTGCAGACTCACCAGTGCTGAGCACAGTGGGACTATTACTTCCCTAGATTGCTGGCCACACTATTCCTGATACAAGCCAGTGTGCTACCAGCCTTCTTGGAATGTTCCATCTTCCAATTCTATACATATTTCCTTAGTTGCTCAGGATATTTAAACTACTACTTTTATTAATTATTTGCAGCTTTGAAATTCATTCATCAAAATGGTCACTTTAAATGATTCAAATCAAATACAAAAGCACTGTTAAAAGTACTCAGAAACAGAAGAAACAGAACCTTTTGTAGAAAGACTGACACCAAATACTAATCAGTTTATCTTTAAGACTACGTCAAGAACAACTCACATAACAGTGGCTCAGATGCTTGGGAAAAAAACAAACTAACAGCTTCTTTCCATGCTTTAGTGAGCAAATGTCCACATTAGGACTATCACCCACAGTGCTCATCTTTTCTAGAAGAGTTCACAATATTGAAAGACTCTGTACTGGTATTCTACAAATATAATGTGTATACGCATCCTATTTCCCTATATGTATGCAAACTTTGTTTCTAAATGAAGAACCTTATAATAATGAGGATATCCTATTTAAAAATATTTAAGAACACGTGTACGTGTCTGGGTTTTTAATCTTCCTCAGCTCTAATCAAGTTTAAGTGGTGGAAATTCAGTATTTGTGTTATACGAAAAACCTCACACTATTCTGAAAAATCTATGCTATTGGTAACCAAAGTTTCACATGTGTGGTCATAAAGTATTGGCAAGTCGACAAACTGTAAATGGGACCTAATGCCAGACGTATATCTTAAGGGGAAAAAAAAAACAACTCAGTAATATTACTGATACTTCAGTTTCACAAAATACTGCACACCTTCAGTGTTTCTCTTTGAACTTCCAAATCTAATCACAACTACAAATCCAGTTATTACATCAATGTGAGCCCTTCCAAAGGGAATGGAAGAACAGCAAATCCCAATGGATAGTTAAGTTCTGCAGCAGGGATGATGTAATACATAAAAATAGACACCCTCTGACAGAAGCTGCAAGTTAAGTAAATAACACACTGCATGTCATTAATTTTGAATTAGCTTGCCAGTAGACATTACTAAAAGGATGATGAACTAACAATTTTGTTTTGCTTTGGGTGCTACACAAAATAAAACAATAGCATTTCTCATATATTAGAAGTAACACATAACATACTACATAACCTTAAACAGTAATAGACCCTTAAACATGGAGTAAGGAAAGAAACCATATGACTAAAAAGGCTGTGTTTTGTAACAAACACAGAACATAGGGATGGAAATTACGTATTGTCAGTATAACATTACTGGTGGATGGTCCCATAAAGAAACATCCAACTTCTATACAAAAAGTGGGTAATAGGAACTGCTCAAATCTTCTAGGAAATTTCATATTTCAGATAAAAGTGCCTTGCAATTTTTGTAGTGCCTCATTTCAAAATACACCTGCATACGTAATACAGACACATTACCGCATATATTCAAATATTCTATATACAGACTATGTATATCTACTTCCTAGCATGATGTACACATCAATCCCATTCTAAATCATGAGTAGATTATAAACAAGCTGCTTTTGAAATTGAAAACTCAATTTTGTAAATGAATAACTGAACAAATACCCTTCCTGGTAAAAGGACACTTAGACTTGACAACATTAAGAACTAGCCCGCTTCTTCTGCTAATGAATGGAATGATCATTACAATCTATTTTATTTTAAATATAAACACTAGAAATATTAAATCAGCTATTTTAAACTGAATGTGTTATCCCTAGAGACAAATTTGTTTGTGCAAATGAACATGCAAACGTGTGTAATCACACGTGCAAACGTGTCGTTAAAATACCTTCATGTACCACACCACTTCCCGTTGGCATTACACTGCCAATTTAGGTGTGTGTACAATTAAGGTCTGAATACCATTTATGTGGTTGTATTACTTAAATGAATTAGTTTCATAACCAAGAACAGAATGAGTCCAGTTCAATTTTTAAGTGACCTTTTGATTTCATTTTGCGTATGGCACATAACAGGACCTTCTCAGCTTCCTTTCTCCTCATTGTTTACAATTTTTCCTCTGTCTGGGAGAAATCTAAGCTAGCATCATATTCAAAAAGCGAGTCAATTTAAATAGGCTCAGCTTCCACAACTCATACATCTATAAAGTGAAAACCCTCAAACATCCTGTTCCCCAAAACTTTTTTGACAACAAAGTGTACCTAAGATCTCCAATAACTTTTCTCTGCCTTTTTTTCCCTTTGCAATTAGACTTGCTCAACACTTTCAAGGTCAGCAATGTTGAAAAAATTGTTTTTACTCCACAGTCTCATCGTATTCTTTATACCTTTGTATAACATCAAGCTTTCAGTGTGTCTACAGCTCCTTGTTCAATGCTCTATCAGATAATTTCCCTAGGCTTGGCAAATTCACTCAAATGTGGTTATTTCTTCCTAAAAGCAAGATTTTAATGCGAATACTCCCAATTTATTCTGTGGTTTGCTTATTGCTTTATTAAGTGAACTTACATTAGAATGAAAGTGCTAGCTAATACTAAAAATCATCAGGTACATTAAAAGCTGAAACTATTTAAAGGCTTGGAAGATTTGACATTATTCCTTTAACGTATATCAGGATCATTCGTAGTGGTCCATGGAAAGACATCCAGCAATATCTATTTTACATTTACATTTGCTATTTTTATCCATTTCAGACATGCAGAGAACCAACTGTATTTTGCTGTTTTTTTAACACTAAGTCCCATCCCAAATTATACTGGACTTCTGTAACAAAGTCCCAAAACATAATTATCTTTTTAAAATTCTCATCTGCTATAGTAGCCACAAGAAAACACTGCTTATCATCTTGTTAACTTCCATGTTGCTACAGTAGCCATGCACATGGAATAAAGGAAAGCTAGCCTGTTGATCAAGTTCAGGCAGAAAAAAGTTTAAATTAGTATTTTTTTAAATCCTTCCTAAATGTAGAAATATGACATACAACAGCTTTGTTGATTTTTAAAACATAATTTTGCAGACAAAGGAAAAGGCAAATTTGATTCATAAGACACAGCAATCTGAACATAAATTTTCGATCCAGGAATTTTAGACTCTCAGCAAACAATGTGAATGCAAACAGTATCAGGGAAATAAGGCTATTTTGCCAATGTTTTGCACTATTAGTTATAAGAGAAGATGAGAACAGGAAGCAAGGTTTCTACAATTTGCTGCTAAGTGAGCAGCTTCTAATACTTTTAAAAATAAAATTAAAAATGCTAGGAAAGAAACCCACACACTTATATTTTTTCTGGGAGTCATGGCTGTAGATGAGACTTGACTCAGTGACATTAGATGTGGTTTCATTTCCACACATATTCTCATTCAAATACTCAGTCATGTCCTTCAAATAAAACCCAGGACAATATTTGATTGCCATTAACACATCAGCTCGATGCCCGGCTCCGTGGCACAGTGTGTGAGGTTAAAACTCTTGCACGTTTCTAACTTGGAGAAGAAGCTGGGGTTACTGATGGCTCAATGCCCACCACTCTTTTCCTTCCAATACCGGATAAACAGATTGTCACCTCATGTGAATCTCAAGCTGAATGGGATAAGAAAGGCTCCTAAATGCAGGCAGACCTTTTGCAAGTATTTCAGCACCTGACTTTAAAAAGCCCAGCTGAGGATGCACTAGCGCCAATTTTCATAAGCCTGTTCACTAATTCAAATCTGGACAGATTTCAGAGTAATAAAATGACACACTACAGTTTCTGTTCAGGGCTGCTCACAGGTGCTTCACTGTTTTATTTACAGGCTGACCCGCATCTGACTAAATATCCCCCAGTGAGCTTTGATTTTTGCCTTTAGCAAAGCAAAGGCTATGGTAGAGTAGTAAAAGCCCACATCTCCGCTTCCATATCAAGTCTAAAGCATAATCTACAGATTATCACAAATCAGGTGATTACAAATTACTACTTGTAATTCCTATGCCACTAAAGAACAGCATCTTATTTTGGACAAAGCTATTTTTCCTTTTTTATGAACTTCTAATTTACACTAAATATGTCATGCGTTATATACACAACAGCCAGCTCAGCAATACTCGACAAGGCATAACCAGTTCTTCATGGATGCACTGAAGCAGCTACAAAGTTTATTGGAAATAAGATATTACAATAAAGTCTAGTCTTTTTTTAAATTCACTCCATAAGCAACTTTTCTATTTTAAAACTATTAAAAAAAAAAAAAAAATCAGCCCAAAACCAGAAGAAAAGCTGTGTAGACTCTTAGGAGAAAGAGTTCAGGCTCAAAATAAGGGCTCTTCACTGAAAAAAGAAGTAGCCTTAAGTACAGATACACACAGAAAGAAAATCAGAAGTTAAAAATCCAATTTCTGTTATTAAGTAAGGAGATGCTAACATCAATAGTTAAAATCAGTTTCTGACACATTAGAAGCACAAGCAAAAAATTTCTATCAAAAAATCTGAACAAGGTTTTCCAGATTCAAGTAAGAACAGCTGACCCTAAATTTATCAGGCTTCTTTTTACCACCCTGAAAAAGAACAGATCCATTTTATCAAACTACAAATGGAGGCAAAACAGATGCCATTTTACCAGTATGATAAAACACACTTGTTTTATTTCCATATATTATGAGGTTTCTATTTTCCTCACCCTAGAAATCAGCAATACTTGTTCTAAAAGTAACACACCAAGTACAATATATTCAACATTAGATTTCACTTCAAATCGTCCTTCAAACATTAGGGTAAATTATTAAATTACTATAAAGTATTTCAAATTCCTGTCAGAATTTGAGACACACATTATCACTCTTGGATGTAACATCTTAGTAACCGTAGGTTACTCAGGATCATTCCACTGAAAAACTGATGACCACTGATCTGAAGAGAAGAAACTGGGTACCTAGAAGGAATGTACCATACATATTGAAGAAAGAGGGCATTTCAGCATAGAAGTTGCTTGCCTATGATACTGGAACTATATTGAAATCTAAACCCTTTTTTAGATAAAGAAATTAATTGAACAATGTGACACAGAAGGAACTTTTAACATTTTTCCTGATAAAATATCAGAAGAACAGACCTAAGTAATATCTGCTGAAAGGAAGAATTTTGAAGCTAAAAAAAAAAAAAAACAAAAAAAAAACCCACCAACCAGTTTTAATTTGTTTTCGTCTCTATCACAAGCATACTAGTGGGGGCATTTATCAGTTTGGCAAGACGCACTCTATGAAATGTTGCATTTGGTGGATGCTCAGTATTTACTCACTTTGGCATTGACAAATGCAATTACAAAAACAAGTTAAGTTTAAAAGATGCCGCTCAGATCACTTTGCATTTGAGGTGTGATATCAGCCAAAACTTCTGTATTTTCTTTGGTTTGGTATCCTTCCAAGATACTTGACTGGCTCAGGCACACAATTCTCCCTAGCTCGGCCTATAGGGAGAGCTATGCTTCAAATAATGGCCATTTACAGATACTTCAATGGGAATCTGAAAAATCCAGCTTCTGTATACTGAATCAGTACATGTCATAAGAAAAGAAGACAAGCAAGAAGCACTGTTGCAAGCTTTCAGCCAACAAAACCTTTTTGTTGCTTCTTTGCTGCTCATCTTCTCACACTCCATTTCCCTGCCCTACTGACATATAGGTACTAAACAGTAACAGGGGGCCTATTTTTCAGATCAAAACCAAAGATTAAATACTCCATGTCATGGAAGGGACACTTCAGTAAACTGTCTATCAAACACTGACACTCTTTGCTTATTGTTCTCTAGTTTTTCTATATCACGGGATATCGAAGGAAGATAGGTCAATCAACCTAGGCAAGAGACATTGTGCTATCACCAACCTCCACACAGACATTAGTATTTTTATGTCACAGTGAGATTGCACAAGTATCAAAGCAAAGGCTAGAAGGCAACTTTAATCATAACATTGCATCAGTATTATGATACCACACTGCAAACCCACAAGTAAATTGTTAGTGGACCATACACAGTTAAGTTACAATACCTGAGGTTTAGTGCATTCCTGAGCCAAAATGAAATGAATGCCATATAGGAGGAAAGGAAAAGATGAACATTATCAGACATGCCATAGTACATTCCACCACTATGAAGATAATGTTAACATTATGTTAATGAGAGTCCACCATCCCCTACAAGTTGTCTCTATTACAGAAAGCCATGGCACAACTGAGCACACTACATTTCATTTTTAATTCTTGAAAAGCACAGCCATGCATCTTCATTTAAGCTTTACATTTCACTCTATGTTTTCCCAAAGATATAGAAAACTTTCTTCAGGAAAGTTCTTCAGAAAAGTACAGAACTTTCTGAAGAAAAGCATGCAGGGACTACTGCAAATAAAGCATTAATAATTTATCAACAAAAAAGAATCATTCTACATAGTAACTACAGGTTTAGGGTAAAACAAAAATTAAGAAAATTGCACATTTTAAAACTTTGAGGATGCTATCAAAGCAGCTTTCTTACTTTAAATCACATGTACCTACTACCTAAACCGGAACACAACAGGAAAGAGCGAACTTGAAAACAATGCGTCACATTAATCCTTTTCCAATTTGACTGTAACACATTATTTACTGCACTACCTGAACATCTGCTTTTTCTTTTTTTTTTTTTTATGATGATTCTGTTTTTATTTATCCAAAATTAAGAAGTAAAGCCAAAGACGAGACTCTCACAGGTGCTGACCAAAGAATGGATGGGCAACAAACCTGCAAGACATGCTATAATATGCTTTGAATTCCTACGTGTTTAAAAATACCCTGCTCTCTACTGCAAATTTTTCAAGAAATTGGGACTAAATAAAAATTAGGTCAAGGGACAAAGTAGGAAGGGAAAAAAAGACAATGCAGCCTTTAACATATGTAGTTAAAACAATAGAAATAATACTGGTAGAAGAAGTGAATGAGAACAATGTATACAAGATCACCAAATACTGTAAAAATAGGAGGGAATGGGCCAGCATGAAGAGCTTTCACTATATTGCTTTAAAAAGTATAATGTGATGCATATGTCTGACATTATTTATTATTTTTTTCAAAGCAAATAGAGTCAAGCTCAAATGAGTTTTGCAATGTTTGACTGCAATTATTGCAAATTTTACAGTTTATTTGGCAATCTCTTCCAACTCAATATGAAATCTCACTTGCAATGAATTTCTCAACACATACACAAAATCATTATGAACTCTCACAACAGAATGGCATACGATGGGCTTTTGCTCTTAGCACCAGTTAAGCTCACGAAAACTCATTAGGCATACCTAAAGCGAAATTTATACAACAGGCAAGGACCTATGAATGCAAATGGCACTGTGTGTTATCTAAATATTGCCCTTCTAGAGTTAGATAAAAGTCACACTCAAAATGTTTTCTAAGCACAATGTACACGTCTAAATAATAAGAACAATAGTGATTCTTCCTGTAATTCCTACAAAGTACAATACCATTTTTTTTCAAAAACAGAAAAGTAACACGATTCATCTCCAAACCAAGTGAAGCTCATTCCATATTAAATTTAGAGGCAATTAAAACTGCTCTGAAAATTAAACCATTAAAAGCCGTTGTATAAACAAAAAGAAATTGTTGGCGTAAAATGTAATTATTCAATTCATGAGGAAAAGCCTGTATAATTAACAGATGTAATCAAACATCTACACACTTACAGACACACACTGAATATACAGAGAACTGGCAAACAAGTCAATGAATAAGATTAAAGAAGGAAAAATGGAAAAAACCTACAACCCCATTGGATCAAAGACAGTATTTTAAAAACACTAAAGCTCTAATCCTGCAAATTTTTATGCATGTGGCTTACATCATGCAAAATTCAGCCTAACCAACTCAATGAGATTAAATATGCACAGTTATTTACACCTACGTCTTTATGGTTCTAGCAGATTTGGGGGGTTAAACAAATAGAAGAAAGCCAGAGACAAACAGCTTTTCCAGCATTCTGCTTACAGTTGAAATCAATACCAATCAAACATTAAACTAATATACTGTGATTTAATTTGTTTGGGGTTTTTTTAAAGGTTTTTAGACTCTAAATGAAAATCTATCCCTTATTGGTTGAAATGGCTGTTGAGATGGGAAACTCCCTGTTTCAGCTCCCCGATGGGAGCAGCTTCTTGTGCAAGGTGATGGGCACAAACTTGTATATAAAACGGAATTTGTTCCATCTAAACATGAAAAAGAACTTCTTTCCTTTGAGGGTGGCAGAGCACTGGAACAGGCTGCCCAGAGAGGTGGTAGAGTCTCCATCTCTGGAGACATTCAAAATCCACCTGGACAAGTTCCTGTGCAGCCTGCTCTAGGAGGACCTGCTTTGACAGCAGGGTTGGACTAGATAAGCTCTATTCCAGAATCACATATGGGGTTGGAAGGGACCTCTGGAGATCTTCTCAATTTAAACGCCATAAAAAGTATTTTGTAGAGTAAGTTTTAATTATTGGTTAATTTTCCTCTCATGTGAAAGCGTGGTAACTTTCAACACGTAAGAAACCCAGTAAATTGACCGAACGATCTCCCTGATGACAAGCAGACTATGTCGCTCGCTGAAACCCAAGTATAAAGGGTTAGGGGCAGACTTCAGTGAAGGTTAATTTGACATTCGAGTTCTGGATACCAAAAAGACATGACAGATTAATCCAAGAATTTGACCTACTGCAATGCAGCACAGCCCTGTTATCATACATGTGAATGAGCACTTCACTAACTGAACTTTTAACACTGTACGCTAAACAGTTGTACTGTAACTTAGTATCCAAAGGAAATGAGAACATAGTTTCTTTCACAATTTTGAAATAATGACTACAACATTAAGAAATAATGCATGACATTCAGAGTCATAAGAAATGTGCTTTCAACTCCGAACTCAGATGTTAACCGCACACATGTTCATGCAGATGGAGCCAAATTCACAGCAGTTTAAGGGGAAGCCTCCCTACAGAAGCACGTGGCAAGTTTAACCATTTAGATTGTTTTATTTCCAGTAATTTTCCTCCTTATGCTTTTATGAACCATAAATGCAGACAGAGCTTACCGTGTGGTAGCCTCTAGGTAGAGGTGGCTTCCCCACGGGATAAGGGTCAACGGTGTCGATAATTGTTTGTCGCTCCCCTTTTTGGTTGATTTTCCTAAATCTTCTTCGAGATTGCCTATGAGAAGCTTGACGCTGAAAATACTCTTCATTTTCATCCATGTAATCAACCTACAATAGATGCAAGAGTGTCACTTCCCCCAAGAAATATAAATGTTTCTTCTTCTTGTTAGAAACACAAGAAATACTTTAAAAAGGAAAAAAAAGAAACCAGCAGATAGCTTTGAATTCCCTGCATCTTCAGCACTAAGACTGAAGCCACTACCAAAAACCAAAAAATTCAGCATTGGTATGAACAGCAATACTAAATATGACCACTTTTCAAAATGACAGCAGACAAATTCTCCCTCCCTCTCCCCCTTCTTACTCTCATAGGAATACAAACACTTCACTACTCAATGTATTACAAAAAGAAAACAGGTATGAGAGAGCACTTAGGCAGTTTTCCTGCTGACCTGTATTTGTCACTTGGGATCTTCCCTAACCAACCTATGGCAAAGGCTTCACTCTTCGACAGGCAGCAGTAGCTTTATTATTTACCTCAAATATTTTGGTTTACATAAAACCAAATTGATTACAAACAACAACAGAGAGAAAAAAAAAAACCAAAAACTATTAGGTATATTCTAATATAAGATTAGTCTTCTCAGTTTGAGGATCTTCAAAGTAAAAGTCCTAAATTACTTCACAGCAGTAAATTGCATTGTAAATATTTGAATTAGAAATTCCGGTTTTCCTGAAAGAGAGCAATCTTTTTACAGTAACTTGACTGAAAATCAACATCTCTTCTGTGTGCAGTCTATTAGTCTTTTCATAGAAGCCTTACTCCAGACTAACAGGCAAAAAAAGGAAAACCAAACAAAACAAAACTCAGGAAAAGAAAGGGAAAAAAAACCCAACAACATAAAAACACCCAAATACAACCAAATACTTTTCAGCATTGGCTATATATGGGGGATTCAGTTAACTCCTCCTATTTAATTCCAACCTCAGGGATAAACACTATTTCTAAAGAAGCAGAGAAGAGCTCATAAGGCACCTTGCAAGGTCCCTCCATATTTTTCAACAGGGAAAAGAAATACTAAACAAAAAATTCCTAAGAATTTGCAGTATGTCTGTGTCAGAAGTGTTATGCACTAGTCAGCTCCTGTCACTAAAAACAACGTTCAGTGTACTAACGCAAAGGGATAAGCACAGCTCCTGGTTCACCAGGAAGAGTTGGTAATGCTCACCTCCTCACCACTGAGGTGATGTGCTGCAAACCTGATCCAGTCCCACTCGCACCTACACTTCTCCCTTTTCTCCTCCCTGCAGAGTGACTCCATCCAGCTCTGAGACTGGACATTACTGTGCCCAACAAGCTCTGGGGATGGGTTCTTTCTAGTCAAGGTACAATTATTCCTTTGAAAGGCTGGACTGAAATGAAGTGTTCAATTTCGACTTCCCCAAAACTCTAGAGGTTAGTTTTCTTGGACTAAGATGACTCACGTAGCAGTATCTCCCCCTGACTCAACATTATCCATCAGCCTAGAAGATTTCTTCTGGACTCCTGTCGGTTGGTCATCATCTCTTTCCCTTATGCCTATCTTTATATCACTCTTCCTTGTAACTTATATAAAGGCTTGCACGAGACAAACTGACATCCACACAGCTATCACCACCTAAATTGTATATCTCTAAAGAAGAAATCTAGAATGATAATAATAAACTGTTTCCCAAACTTGTGGTCAGATAAGCAGTTACACAAACCAGCCAGACAAATTGGGGGACGAACACGGGGGCAAATGCAGAGGCATAAGGGGCTGCTGTTGAGGAGCTGCTCCTTCACAAAGTCAAGTCACAGAGAGCTTCAGTTAGGGATAACAAAAAAGCAATTGGCATTTCTCAGATATGCCTTCTGTGTCTTCTACTATATTGTGTTAGTTTCCTAAGATGATTTTCTTAATTAGAATTGGAAGAGGAAGATATATCATCAAACATCCAACAGAAAAAGCCACCACTATGCAATCATCTTTATCTGTTTACAGTGAAATCACAAAGAGCTTAAAACCCACAAAAGCCTGCCTGCATTTGCATAAACTTAAAAAGCTATTTTTTTTACCAATTAGCTTTAAACAAGTAACCAAATCTTTTCTACAAGCCCAAAGCTATACCACAACTTCCTGCGTTTCTGCAAGTTTTACATAAATCGTCACTTTTTCCAGAAAAAAAAAAAAAAAAAAAAAAATGTTTAGCACCACAGCCTACAATTGTACTAACATGGCTTAGATAATTGTCATGCCTACAAAATGACCACTACATCTGTGACAGGAAAAAAAAAAAAAATTAAATAAGTTCAGCCTGTTGATTGTGCATTTGTTCAGATGATGCATCCTGAGGTGGCAACTGAAAACTTTTGAGCCCATGAACCCTCAGAGACAATGCTGTTTTTCCACTGGACTACAGGAGATACTGCTAACAAAATAACCTTCATCCAGTAAAGTCAGCAGAAATTTAAAATGTTTAAACTCCTTAAAACCTCAGACAGCTGAGAATAAATTTAATTCATTCAACCACTAATTATTATTGTTAACTTGAGACTAATACTTTAAAGCATCTAAGCTTACCTATTGTAATAAAGAAGCTTTAAAAAAAAAAAACAAAACAGCACCAACCAACCATAAACAGTTTCACTATTCTGCTGGAACAAGAAAACTTTATAGTTTTATAAGAAATTGGCAAAAGTAAATGTAACAACAAATATAAAAGACACCTTTATCACTCAAATAATGCAAGTATCTGTGCAAAGAATGGCAAGAAAATTACGTATGATATCTTAGACCTATGAAAACACCATGTACAAACCAGAAAACTTTTCAAGTTTTATTGGAAGCTGAAATGTTACCAAAGCTGGTGTGTAAAATTTGAATTTTCAACTGAATGAAAATATTCTTACCACAATCATTTCGGATGGCTCTAAAACAATGCATTCGCAGCCACGCCTGAAGCTTCCTGCAGAACGTTTGCCAAAACTGAGGAACAAAAATACTTCAATCAGAACAAAAATCAGAGCTATAACATAATCCATAAGCGTATTTACATCTACTCCAGATAGTGTAAAGCATAGAAAAAACATACATACCTCTGCACGATACAAGTTTCACGCATATGTCCTTTGACAAGAAACTGGTACCCAAGGACACCAAGTGCTGTGTGTTTTGTCTTTATATAATTTACAAAAAGCCTTTGCTAAATAATTCTATTAACACTAAAACAAGTGTCAATCAAGTGCTGTCTACTGAAGACGCATGGTTGATTCTCAACTGTGTTACAGAGTTTGATCCAGTGTCTTCTGACATTACAGGATTAAGTTACTTAAGCTATCTGCATGCCTATAAAGAAAGCTAACTAGCATACTGAGGAAAGAATGAAAAGGCTGATCAACTTCAATTAACTCTTTTTTCACTTAAAATAAATAATTAAAATAAGGCTGCTAAGTGTGAGAGTATTCCCGAATTGAAAGACTGAGGACAAAATGTTGTTCTGCTTTTCGTGACACATTCCACCATAGTGTAATAATTGAGTATGATACTATTTCGCTTCCTGTGGGATAAAATAGAGAGACCTATTTTAGTTTCAGTTTCTGAAGTGCTCTGCCCATATTAAATGAACGTGTGTGTCTGCAGGCTTAACTGCAAAGAATACTTAAAATGCAGCAGCAAAGGTGGAGTGCCGAGAACCAGTACATAATTCAGTGAAACACAAGACCTTTCTGGTTAAATCCTCAATCATGAGCCAACAGAGTGGAAGAAAAGACAACCAGCTAAAGTTTGCTTCTGGGGTGTGTGGCTCCCCCCTCCAGGTAGTTCACATTTAAGCATGTCAGGTCAACGCCAGAGCTCTCCTATTGAAGAGAGGCAGGGCAGATAATAAAACGGCTGGAACTTCAGGACCCCTCTTGTAACCTGCTGTAACAAACCTGCCCTAAAACTTGCCAAGGGCCAATGCAGCTATTTAGTCTTTTTCTTATTCTTCAACTGTGCAACAGGCATGGGAAGCTTTCTTATTTGAAGCTTACAGGGTAACAGCTATTAAGTAAGTCTATGATAAACAAACAAGACTCAGTAAAATTGAAAAATCTGGATTTTAACGCACCCCTTAATGCAGAGTAACAGTGACAAGCTTAAGCTACGACATTTGTGAAAAGTAGCTTTTTTAAGCTTTATTTCATTACAAGCAAACTGAAAAAGTTCATATATTGTTCAGAGCTGTGTATCTAGCCATTTGTATCTATTCTCCTGTCCTGCCTGGCAATTAGTAGAAAAGAACAATTTAACTTGCTACCCCAAAGGCGATTATAATCTCTTGACAACTGCACGTTATAGCTCAAAAAGAAAGCAGTCAGATATTGAAAAGAAATGCCAGCTGTGCTTATTCATCAAAATAATAATCGTATTTAATGGTACACAGGACTTCTACAATAGAAAAAATTTTCCAGAATACTAAGCCTCTTGAAAAGAAACATTCAATAAAGAGGTCTCTCGACAAAATGAGTATTTTCCTAAGGGCAAACACATGCTTCCTCCTATAGTCCAGCAACAAAACACAGGGCACTTTATATTGTCATCTTGAATTTTATAAAATTTCAGCTACTCTTAAAGATAACAGAAAATGAAACAAACTCATTGTACTGGTCATTAACCTAATCCATACACATAGTTTTCCCTCAAGAAAAAGGAAAGTTGGGGAGAGAAAGGAGAAAGTAAACCAACTCATTGATTGAAAACGACAATACAAAAGTGATGATTAGGAAGTCAATTTATTTGATATTCTAATTGAAAACCAACACAGAAACATTCCCTTTCTTCTTGTGGGATCCTTGTCCCCCTCTTTGTAAACATTGGGTTTGGTCTAGAATACACTATTGCTGTATTTTTTTTTACCAGCCCATTTGCTATCCTCATAGCAAACACAACTTCCAAAAGAAAACCCATATACACTTTTCTACTCCACCATTTCTTCTTTCTCTATTGTTGTCTCGAAGTATCAACTTTAAACTTTTGCCTGTTGCTAATCACTGCTGACATCCAAAAGTTTCAAGCTTTAGCATACAGAGTAAAAAGAAAAACCTGTTTTGGATGTGCTTTTCTATTCTTGAATAACTTGTTTGGATTTTACACTTTAACACAAGGGAACAGGTTGCCAACATATTAAGATAGAAGGCATGCACTGAATAAAGAAAATTCTTGATTTCTGTTTCTGGTGACACACTGGTTCTTGCAGCAAATAGCCACATCGTCACTGCACTGCTCAGCTTCCTGTGACAAAATTTATCAGAGAAGACAGCACATCACACGTATTACCTTTGACCAAAGATCACAAGGCACTTCAGATTGCAAACAAACTTTGTAATCTTTGTGAAGTTTTGTAGACAAGAAGACAAGTAAATCAAGGCAGAATAAAGTTAAAAGACCTTTCAAGGGTTGCAGTTCTGTTCTCAGATATGCCATGCCAGCCACATCTCCTGACTTCCACTTGGCTGCTGAAAATTCATCATTAGTGAGGAATTCACATAATCAGTGAAAATTAGAAGACCGTCTTGTCACTACCCACTACATCTGGATACTTCAGAAGTGTATCACAGCCAATCCCACTGTTTCAATTTAGAAGACTGATATGAAAGTCAGTAAGTTATCAGAATTAATCTCTCAGAGCTCCACACAAAAGCAAAAAGCAAAGGCCAACAAAAAAGGACTTTTGTGACATTCTTTTCCACCCAAAATCCCCGGCTGCAGTAACAAGGTACTAGGCAGATGAAACCACCACACAAGCTTGATTTAATGAAAAATAACGGTAAGCAGTAAAAAGAAGCAAATAACCAACACATAATACAGTCTCTTTACTGAGCTGATCAAGAAGCCCAAGCTGTAAAGCCTTTTATAAAACACCAGGAGAAGAGCTTCACACAAAGGACCACAAGCTGTCATGCAAACTGGCTTGAGGGATCCTAGTTATCAAAAAGAAACAGCGGCAGCAAATAAAGTTTCAGTGGAAAGCTTGACAGATTCTCTTCATAACACCAGCTCTATTTTAGTAACTTCTGTTACATATATCAAATTTTGATGTTAGACCAGCCTTCCCCTAGAAAGTGAGTTTGACTACCCAGATTTACCACAAAGTATGCAGCCTACGTGAGCACTGGCTAGCTAACGTAAAATGCAGAAAGCCTTTATTAGCCAATATCATAGACTGGGGATTTGATAAATTTATTCCTTCTCTTACTGCAGTGTGAAATCAGCCTGTGGATATATGACTTAACTAGGGGCTTAAGGTTTAACCACATTTTTTGTGTTTAAAACTCAGTAGACAATTTTACATAATGTACAATTCGCATTTAATTGTACCGTATTATTCCTTAACAATTTCAATCAAAACTGTCTTATTACATAAAGATAAAATCTTCTCTCATACCTAAGCCTTATTAATTTCAACTCCTAAAAATAGCAGCAATTAAGCTAGTGATGCACCTGAGAGAATCCCAGCTTTGCAACTATTTTCTCTAAATCAGTGATGTGCATAAGAGAATTTCACCAAAGGAAGCTCAGGCAGTTTAAGTTACCTTTGCAATGGTGGCTGTCAATATGGGATATAGATGTTATAACAGGAATTGAGATAGCCAGAAGGCCACCTGGTTAGGATATTGCTGCCTCACCTAAATTCCCCAAAGAACCTTGTTTTGCACTAGCTTTTCCAACACTTTTTTTCCTGCTACCACGTAAGTTCTGACTTGAGGTTCCCTGAGTATAAACCTTCACAGATGCTCTCCTCAGTACCCGTCCTACAGGCATTTTCACTTCTGGAGGTCTTTTTTTGCCATAGTTACTTTTAGTTCCCTTAAACCTACTGAATTCATGATGTGAATATAAATCAACTTTTAAAAAACCCAAAGATATACAAAACAATTTTATTTGCACTACGTGTATTAAAAGTGGGTATTGTAATCCATATAAGTAATTTATAACTTCATTTCCATTCTAATGCATTCTAAACTTGAGTTTACACTGACTGTAGATGACAGTTC
The DNA here is from genome assembly GCA_013398155.1 of Pedionomus torquatus. NCBI lineage: Eukaryota > Metazoa > Chordata > Aves > Charadriiformes > Pedionomidae > Pedionomus > Pedionomus torquatus. The sequence continues at coordinate 209,468 of VZRU01017562.1, read as the reverse complement.
TCCCAAATTGTACCTTAGTACATACATAGCTCATCTTATACTCAAAACACAAACAGCTGGTTAAACAACAGATGTAGTACAGTTTAGAACACACTGGTTAATAGAAGACAAGTTTTAAGTGGAAACTAAAGGCTTCCACATTTCCCAAGTTTATACTTTCAGTCTTCAATTAAAAAAAAAAAATCCAAACCAAAAAAACTACCACACAAAACAAAACTTTTACAATTATAAGACTCCAATTAGTGCAGTGGCTAACAAACAGAAACATGAGAAAAATTTAAGACCTCTGTCTGCCTTTCTTCCCCTTCAAATTTATTAGATTGGTTAATAAACCAAAATGAGAAAGTACCTCCATTAACTGAAACACTTAAGAATGCAAGTAACACACTAATTTCTAAAAGCACTTACACATAGAGATAGCCAAAAACTTCCAGGTACTGAAGGTGACTCATTCTATCCTTTCTATTATCATCGTGACACTGGAGGACAGGGCCATTTTCTCCAGATGCAACCCATCCATTTCCCCAGGTCCCCAGGCATACTTGTACTCACACACACACAGATGCTCTTTTCAAAACTCACAGGAAAGGCAGCAGCTACTGAAGAGGGAACATTTCCCTATCAGCATTCAGCCCTGTCCCCTCGCCCAGGGCCTCCACATTCCTGTTTTCAGATCAGCCCAGTTCCCAAATGGAAAGTTATTTCTCAGCAGTGGAATGTAAACACATTCATCAAAAGTGATGCGGAATCTGAAGAAAACTCCACTGATGACGAACACCAAGAAAAGGTTTTTCAGTGAGAGTCCCTTTTCTTCTTTCCTCTTAAAGATCAAAGATTGCTCACAGAAAACCAATTTCACTAGTGACAACGATCTTAAAAAAAGGCTGAACAAAAATGTAGGTTTTCCCCTATAACATAAGCTTTCTTTCAATATTTACCACCTTGCACTACCTTAAAGGAATAATAAATTCACGTATGAATTACAAGTCTTAGTAAAACCACATCTAAGTCTCACAAAGAAAACTCCACAGAGTATGCATGGTGTACATCTGTATGGTGCACATTCTTCAGCACATTTTTAAAGTGCAAAATACTGTTATAGCTTTATGTATTTGTAAATACAATATTTGGAAGGAAGCTGCTGGTTTAGAATAAAGTGTATTTAATTGATATTTCCTCTAAGTCAAAAAGCATATTCCATTCAGACATGTTCTAGCACAAGGAAAAATACAAGTAACACATTTTCTTATTTCTCAAGCTCTTAGAATATTTTATGATATGCTTATGCAAGGAAATAAATTTCATATAAATTTTTCTTTCGAATAAAAAAAAATCTGCAATAAAAGTAGAAATATAATGCATAAGCATAGGAATAACTTATGCCAAAACTCAGGAAATCAGATATTCAAAAACTCAAATTTTTGAATGGGTTTAAGATCACTGCTGTGCAGTATTGGCCAATGCAGGACATCTAAGTATACATGGAGATTAAAGTAAACATTCTCCTCCTCCCACTTTTCCTGAAACCAGCCCCTTTTCTCTTTGAGACTGTACCTGACTAAATCTGTAAGCACAAGGCTATGCATAGTTGAGTTTAATTTCTCAAGGATTTAACACACTAATGATAAAAGAGATCTTACATTACACAAAGCCAGTATCATTTTTTGTGAGAATTATGTTGCTTCAGTTGACATCTCCATTTAGAAGAATCACAGAAGACTACCAAAATGAAATACACAGGTATTGCGTTAAGCATATTTAGAATTCAAAATTATGTAAGCCAAAAAGTATTCATTTGCTTTTGGGCAACACCACACACACACCCCCACCCCACGTATGCTGTTACCACCATCATTATTTACATTCATGTGCTCTCTGCTGTGTTCCCCATCTTCCCCCTGCCTTCTACTTTTCAACCCTGGAGCTCAGAGGAGCCACCATTCCTCTGGACAGATGGATTGCTGCAGGCGCTGAACGGTGCTGTCCCCCCATACCAGCAGCATGACCTCGGCCGTGACCAGCACCTGCTGTCCATCACCCCATCAATTCTTCTCTGATGATACACAAGGAAACACAGGCAGAATTGCCTGGTCTCTGGCAAATCCCAAAGTCAAATCTTAATGTGAAAACCAACATTTAACTTGCAAGGACACCAAGTCTTAGATGTAGTTCTAAAGCAAAGCAGTGACACTGAATTCTTGAAAGAATTATTATAGAGCAGTATTTAGCAGATGTCTAGATGGGGGAAAAATAATGGGGACTCTCTTCTATCTGCTGCTTAGGGAGATAGTAAGGGATTTGGTCAAGTTCCTCCTCCTGTATCCTTTTTTCATTAAAAACCACCACGTTTCATTTTGGTATATCCAGATTGGAATTAAAGACATCAGACCCTCTTAATGGCTTATTCTAATCAAGCTGGGTTTCCCCTGAATGTGCTGTGTAACCCAGACTGTTCTTCCACCCAACTCGCCCTTGCCAGGGATGAAAAAAGAAGAAAGTTCCAATTTAGAAGTGTGTATACATGCACAAGCCATCCCTAGGGGAACACTTAAGTGTTCTGATGAAAACTAAATTTGGCGTGGCCATTTTTTGACCTCTCAGAAAAAAAGAAAGGCAGAGGCCTTCATGCATGCAGAGAAGCTCAAACATGAACAGTCCTCCGCTGGGGAGGAGGCAAGGGGGGAGACAGCAGCGGGTTTCCCCACGCTTAAAGCCACACACTGAAAACTGTGAAAGCAAGGGGTTTCGCAACCAAAAGACAGAGGATCATTATCAGAGAATTTGATATAGAGTTGTATAATATAGGCTGACTTTTCTGATTCTTATTTGAATTAGTGTCTGCCTTTTCAGAAAAAAATAAGCAAGTATGTGAGTGAATCCCCAAGCTGCTCTTTGACTTGTGTTAAATATTATTTTTAATTAAAATGTGGTGGTTATCCACATATCAAAATCATCAGTAAATTCACCTTTTTTTCCTTTAATTGTCATATTTACATTGTTACATTTATAGCACTTTTTTCAGCAAGACAAGTAACTGCTTTACAGAGATGCTTTTAGAGTTGAAAGGAAAATTGAGATGCTGGCAACTGGAATAGGAGCTGAAGAGGCATTTGCAGACCTGTCACTGTTTGCAAATCCTGGAGACTTGAGATCACTACATACCACGGATAAGGATGATTAGCCTTATCCAGTGTCATACGATAGCTTAGATGTTTACAGGTTCTGATACAACAGCTCATGTGTCAGGGAAGGGACTCACTTGCAACATCACAGCTAGAAGGGACCTGCTTGCAACGTCACAGCTAAGTACATGCCACCTAATTATACTGGGCATGGAGGGAGTGTGTTTCACAAGAGGAGAAAAAAAAAAAAAAAAGAAGAAAACCAAACCAAACCAACCAACCAAACAAACAAACAAAAAAACCCCCACACCTCAAACATCACTGCAGCTCCTTGCTGGACCTGGGATCCCACTGCCTGTGGGGGAAGACAAATCAGGGTATCAAAGGCAATAAGCTAGGTGTTGCAGCAGGAGGATGTAGCGGCTGGAAGAAGCCAGCAAGTCAGACAGAGAACACCTGATGGCTAATTGGTTCATGTGAAGGGCACTAAAATTACACAATAAACACATTTATAGTATATTGATGCTTTAAATAATTTCTGCTAAAAATGTGTGAAAGTTAATTTGAATTCCATTTGAAAGCTTTAGTCAATTTATTCAGTACTCTGAACACATTTAGTTAGCATCTTTACAGATGACAGACTATAGTACTTTACCTACATAATACTCACAGGGATTTCTTTATTTCTTATGCAAATACAACCCAGATCAGAGGTTGCATTAATCTGGCAATTTATAGCTGACTACTGGAAGCACTTCAAAAGAAGTTCCCGAATAATTTGAAATTAGCTAGATTCTAGAGGTTAGCTTCCAGAGAAAGCCCCTTCAGACAACCCCTGAAACATATGCTGTATGATCTTCACCCAGTTTTGTTTTAGTACAGACTACTGTTTTGAAGAATGTGGTTAATATTAAATTTTACCTAGTTTCAGGACTGAGTATGGCAGTGACTCTGACTAGTTTATGTAACAAAAAGAAAAAATAGTAAAGGCTCAAATTTGTTGCTATTCACCCTAAAACTAAAGCTGAAAAACGGTTAAAAATCCAATCTGTAAAGAATAACAAATGGTTTTGCAAATTTACTGCAAATGAGAGTAGATGCTCAGGGCCTTTACAGCAGCAGGTAAGCATGAATACTTTTCAGACCAAAATACCACTTTGGGTTCTTTATGACCTTTCATATACATTAATAAGAGAAATGTGTTTATGAGATTTTCCTGTGACATTCAAGATACAGAGATAAATAAACTGGAACACAGAAGTAGCACCAAGAACAAAATTTAGTTTGTTGGAGCAGTTCATTTATGCAGCATCTCTAGTACAGAAAGCTAGAAGGCAGGTACCTCATCAGAACAGCTGATAGAAGAGAACTTTATTTGGAAAAAAAAATTCTCCTAATTTTATTTTTAAATTAGAAGTTCTCCTATTACTTTATCTTGGAAAACATTCAAAAGATGAAAGCTTTCTTGCTAATCTACTTTTTTTTTTTAATTATTTAAAAAAAAAAATTAATAAATGGTTTGAATAAAGACAGCTTTGCTTATGCTTCATCTTAATGACGTCTGTGTTGCCATGGAGCTTACTCTGACATCACAAGATCTACATAACGGTCTCAAAAAAATGAGAAGTGGTAGGAAAACATTACTTAAGAGGCAAGACCTTGTCTGAACACAGTTTGGCTTATTAACATTCATGAAATTCATTAAAACAGGGGAGTATTTTTCCAACCTCATACAAAGCCTTTAGATGTTAGATCCTAAATTAAGAGGGTTTTTTCACCTTGAAAAATATGTAGTAAGCTTTTTTACGTCCCACTGTAGACTCTCATAACTAAGGTATTAGAAATTGTCATATTTTTAAAAAATAAAAACAAATTTAATAACTTGACATGCCATCTCAGTTTTTAGTAGTAAAATAAGACCATACGTATTATTATTTTCCACCCCCACTTATTAATTCACATGGAAGGCTAAACACATGACCTCAGTAACTAGTTTCCATAAACCTTATTAGTATAATGCAGATATATTCAAGACACCTTTGTAACACATGCCTTATAACTGTAAAGGAATAAACAAACTAAACCAGTGAGGTAACACTGCAATTTTGTTTCAGCTATTTAGATTATAATTTGAAAATAAATTAGCCCTTACTTAGCATGTTATACTATGTGTATTGTCCCTGGATTTATTTTTCAGAAACATTTGAAAATTTAAGAGTAATCTGAGAGAAAATTCTCATACATTTTTAAGTCTGCTACAGTATGGAATAGCATTTTGTTAAAAACACTATTTGTAGAAGAATTATAGTAATTATGCTAGTAATCAAAATAATACTTTTGATTCTGTCCACCTTTCTAGAGTCCCACAAAATACATAAGTTACTACTTCAGCTTATCAAGATTGATCTTTACCAAAGATAAGTCTATAGAAGTTTAGATCACCTGAATGCCACATGAGGCAAAGAAAAGACTCCTCAGCACAAATACTCTAAATCTATATGTAGGGACAGACAGGATATAACACAATTATATTGGACTGCCCTCAGAAATTTTCTTGGTTATTTTGTTACTTAAATAAATATATGGCTAACATATATGCATATCAAAAAAAAAAAAAAAAAAAGACTTTTAAGTCTTGGACTTTTAAGCACAGGATGGACTTTAAGGTACCTCTTTGACTTTTCTGTAGAGTATATAAATCTTGGTGAGTGTAATCTTCCACTCTCTATATTCTTGTCTTAAAAATAATCGTTGAGCAGTAATATATCATCTCCAATTTCAGGATTCAAAATGTACTTCCCTGTCTAGTTAACGTGTTAATGTTATTCCCCAGGTTGTGTAAACTCACAGCTCCGTTGAAAATGCTCTTTTCCCCAGCATATCCTACCTAAACCATCATTGTCATCTTCTTGCTCTGCAATGCACTCCCTCTTGGTATTTTTTATACCATTTTTGCATATAGTTCATTTTGTTGTTATTTGGGGGAACCCAATGAACAGATAACTTTCAGTTCATTACATTTATAAAACTTGCCCAGAAACCCTGAGAGCATGTAAAACAAACATAGTCATCCTTTTCGCCTCAGCAGGAATCTCAAGGTCATTTTCTCAAGTAACTGAGATTTTTTTCAGTTTTGCAAGTTTGTACTAAAATTTAAAAACTTAAATACTACAGTACTGAATTTGAAGAAACCTTAAATCAGAAGGAACAGATCACAGGACAGGCCATCTCTACCAGCTGCAATACCAATTGTGAAAAAACAACTGTTTTCCTCTGATAGATATCTTTCATTAGCAATGTAAGCAGTACTGAATATCCAGGTACAACAGGCCTAACATCTAACTTTAAAATAACCACATTTTAATACATAGAGAATTTCCCCTCTGTAACTTCACAAAGACCTGTCAATTGTTTCCACATACTGAGTTGTATGCAAGTAATTTAATATCAATTCAGATAATATCTTTTTAATATTAAAATCAAGCCTGAAACTTTACAAAGAAGCTACCAGTATAAGTGAGAACTGTTGAAATTAAATTAATATCACATAATTTTAATGTACAGAAGAACAATAAAAGCAAAAGCAAAGATGAATAATGTTTCCAAGATTGATTAGATGTTGTTCTCAATTACTTTAAATTGTGACATGCTCCATTCCATATAAGAAAGGTCTCTCTAACCAATGAGACACAAAATGAGATAAAGAGAAGAGTCAGCATGTTATTTCAAGGCTAGTTTTCATTGCAAAACATTTTAGAAACCAGGTATCAACTAAGAAGCACCAAACTTTTTCAACAATATGTCAGCATCTTCAGGAAAAACAAGTTTTCGATGGAATGCATGTTTTTCTCATCCATCCTAGAGAACATTCTGAAACATTCCCAGCAAAAATAAAACCCCCAGCATTTCAGCACATTTTTCAAATACAGCCATAATTTTAACCCCAACTTTCTAACATTTTTACAAATGGGATGTGAGAGTTGGTATCATTCCCAGATTTTGTGTTTTTCTTAGCATTGGCTATATCCCATACTCCTATCACATTGAAAAATTTTCATTATACTTACTCTGTGTAGCTAGTGTTTGGATTTTTTATAATTGTTGTTGTTGTTGTTAAAGGAACAGTAGCATGAAATGCCTTCTTGACTTAGCTCAGAATTACTACGTGTGAAACAATGAGAAGCTGGAGCCAAACAAGAAATTCTTAAATCTACAAGCTCTACACCATCAATGAATGATGCCTCTCTATAAAAGGTGCCTAAAGTTGTGAACATTCCACCAATGCACCTGAGCATCAGCAGGAGATCCAGACTCTCAAGGGCATCATCAGGTCTTTCATATGGAAAGAGACAGAAATCTGTATCTCTAGGATTTAAGCCTAAAACTAGTACAAGGTTTGCACGTGTCAGCTTCTGAGGGCTTCTTGGCTTCTCTACGAGGACAGGGTATTTCCATCCCTGAAAAACTCCCCTGCCTCAAGAGGAATGAGAAATATTCAGTCTCACTTAAAAGTTACTCAGGTCATTTGACACTTTCTGCTTCTTTGTTACCTTCTCATCTCCTCATTACAAACTTGGAAGAAAGCCTGGTAGTACTAGCCCCACTACACTAGATTTCTATTTTTATTTCCAAAAGATGCCAGCGTAATAGATTAAGTCCCTTAACATTTTATCAACTGTGCAAGAACAAAATTCCAGTAGTGTTGAATAATTGTTTTGACAGGAACAATGCCAGGCACCACCCAATCTCATCATTTAGGAACTGTGTCCTCTTTTATTTCCCAACACCTCATACTTGGAAGATGACCAGTTTCAAACCTCAATGAACTCTTAAATTATTCAGGAGGACAGGAGACAGGTAGAATAAAGCAAAAATGTACATAACACTAAACTCGTTTAGCTGTAAAAAATCCATTTCTAGTACTGATACTTAAAAAGCTGTACACCAATTTCTACAAATAGTAAGGACAGTTCCAGGTGATGTGACTGGTTCAAGAAGCACATGCTCTGCATCACAAGCTCCATTGTAACAGCAGGTGACGCAACAAGACTAGTCTCCATTAATTTATGGCTCAGCTAATTCAGCTACACCTGGAGTTGACCGTGACTGTGTCTAAGGGAAGAAGCCAGATTCACAGAACTGGAAACCCTCCCAGCATGTCCTCCTCCCTGCTATCCGACCCTCAGGGAGTTGACTTCAGGGACAGACCCATGGTAACTCCAGCTCCTCAGGCACCTTGCGAGCAAGAAGGCAGTGCTACCCATCAGCGAGCCACAGGCTTCACTGATAACACTAGCCACGATATGAACAGGAAATTAACAGATTCAAAGTAGATGAACAGCTTGGGCACTCCCAATAAACTGTTCTCTCTTGTAAGCAAGCTTTTCTTCCGGAGTTTGAGTCTTAAAAAGTAATCACAGTCATGTGCACTGTGATAGTCTGATTTTGTGCTTGCAGGTAACAGTAAACATCTCCATCCCAAAGGACATACACAGTCTTTTAGGCAGATGCACCCGGCATAAAGCAATTAGCATTACTTTCTCAACGTCTATTTAAAATCCATTGTGAGTAATTAGTGGCAGACATACACTCAGTCATAAATGGACTGACCTCTCCACTACCTCTTTCAACTTCTTTCTTCATCTTATGATCTCAGTCTTTCCTAGATTAAATCATTACAACCATCCTCCTTCATGCTTCAATTGCAGCTGATGGATTGAAATGCTGAATCGAGGTGTTCAAACCAGACAGGAGACAAGGTGGCACTGGGGGTCAGCCCACAATAGTACCAAGCTCTCTATACCTTCCCACCCACCTTGAGAGACAGTCATGAGCATGGCTTCAGAATAGCACTAGATGGAAACAGAAGTAACGAAACAACAAACAGGTCATGAGGAAAATCTTGCAGCAGCAACTAGCAGCAAAAAAATAAAGTTTAATATTGAAGAGTGAAGAGTTCTGAGTGCGAACTAAATCCAAAGCACATATTTTTAAATAAATTCTTAAATAGACTTGAAACCATAACCCGGGGAGTTATTTTTCTGTAAATAAAGATCAAATGTATGGTCCTCAAACAGGGAAAAGCTCACTAAGCTCAGCACAGTTCTTCATCAGCTCATTTTGCAGCTTAAATAACTAAACTAGCAGCTCCCAGAAGTACAACCCTGAGCCTCCCTCAAATCCACTGTTGTAAAACTCTCAGTTTCCTGCTCAGGGGGGGAAAAAAATAATAATACCCCCTTTTAGCCAAATTCAAAATTTATCTTGGTTTAAACATTTGTGCATATTGGTCACTCTCAATTAAAGCACCAGGTTTGTTCTGTTACCTATTAAGTCTCAACAAGCAATAGCCATTAGTAATAAACCCTACGTTGCAAATATATTAGGGTCATATATTGAGAGAAAGATTTTATTATTGTGATTAAAGCTATCAATGGAATTCTAAACCAAAAAGATTGCTTAAAGACAGTTCTCTACTCAAAATATAAGTGTATCTTTAGTTAGATATATGTACACCACACCATACAGCATGTCCCAAGCATGAAAAAATTACAAAGTATTTTTCAGGATACATAAAGCTCTATAAATGTATGTACACAGCCAAAAGCTCTGCTCCAGCACTATTACACTCACATGCTTTATTTGTCAAAATTAAACAAACAAAAAACAAACAAACACCAAAATCCCAAACAAATTTTCTTCTGAGAGAGATTACTTTGTTAAGCTAATTGGGACAAATCTTTTTTGCACAAACTGAGTTTTGTTATTGTTTCAAACAAATTCAAAACAAGTCCATAATTTCTTCAATGGCTCTCCAGTAGAATTTGATACTCCATTCTGGTTTTTACACTGTTTTAGTACAGGGAAGAACAGAGAATTAAATCACCAATATTTAAATAGATACTCCCCTTTTCATTTTGAAGGGAGAAAAAACAGATGTACCCTAAACTTCAAAACTTAATATTTTAGCTAGAGGAAAAAACTTTAATAATTGCTCTCATCTGTAAAATTTGCAAACCTGACAAAGGGAGAGCAGTTCTCCATCACCATATGAAGTGGTGAGGGGAGAACTGGTTGGATGTGGCAGTAAGAAAGGATAAGAGGAGGCTACAGCAAGGAAAGAGTATAGACAAGTGAATAGTCAAAGACAAGAGCAAAGTCAGGTTTCCGTGTGGCAAGTCAGCATCGCAGCATGTCTGAGCAGCACAGCACACACCACCCAGATAGTCTTGGAAGAATTCTAGGAGAAAAACAGAAAACCCCAAGCACCAGAGCCTGCAGGTCTGAGGAATATCTGCTCAGTAATCCTCACTTTTGTTGCTGCTAAAGAGTTAGTTGCATACTCCTGTCATGGAGGCCACAGGCAAGCACAAGGTTAGCTGTGGGAGACCTAGGAGGTGTTTTTTGCAGTGCAGCTCCAAGGTAAGACGAAAGACCAAAGTAAAATTTACACTAGAAGCAAGGTTCTGGAATAAAAAACCACATGGGAAGTCCAAGTAGCTGTGCAAATATGATGAGAGCACAGAGCACTAGTGATGCTGGAGGCCATTCCAGAAGATATTTTGAGGGACTGTCACATTACTTCTGTCAATGACCATGTGAAAATACAGGAGAGCCAGGACAACCTTCAGGGAGCTACATTTTCTGCTCATTTATTTTCTGGACTTCATACATAAACCTCATTCTACCATGTGAACTGCTTCAGGGCATAGATACTCAGAGAAAATGGTGAAGGGACCAAGTGTTAATTTCTGCTACTTTGGTGGCTGTGGTGAGAGAGGCAAATTAAGGAACATTTAGTTTGACTGTCATATGTGCCTGATATGTTAAAGAAAAGGAGCAAGTACAAAAACTGTTAATAGTAAAATATGAGGGAGGGGGGCAAATCTTCCTCACATTAAGGTGTCAGAATAAACTTCACTGTTACAATTTATAGAAATTAAATAGGAGAACAGGATTAAGCTTTACTTTGTATCACTAAATATATGGCAGTTTTAATTATTCAGGTCAAAATTCTTTAAAACTCTGAACTGTAAGTTTTCCCAAAACAATAAGTTAACAATAAAATCCAGGTTTATCTGATGAATGCTATTTGCTAGCTATCTGAATAAATAAAAGCTAAACTACATTACAACAGGGAAATAAAATGATACTTCTGCAATTTTGACAAAACAGACATGGTTCAGATGTTAAAGTTTCCACAGCAAGTTTCTCAATTTAGGACTTTGTGTATTGAAATATTCATTTTGAACAATTTTTTTTTCCATTTTGGATTACAGACTTGTCAGCTAGCAAGCTCACAAGTGTTTTTACAAGTCACCCAGTACATTATATAAATTTGATAAGATTTGCAGCTATGCCAGTCATTTGAAACTATTTCAACTAGCTGCTATTTGACCATATATAGTACATTATAAAGCTGCTTATTTTTGAGCTGCTATCATATTATTTGTTTCTGGTTTGAGTGGGAAAGCAGTGGGGTAGCCATTTCTTATGCTTTTAGACAGCTTGGTGGTCGCGGTTTTTTAATTAAGACGTTCTTCTTCCCCAACTATGCATTATCTGTCTGCCAAACCTATTCATCACCCCCTCTCCCCAAAGTATTTTAAATGGTATCTAAGACTACCAAAGATGGGGGAAACCAGTCCAAGGAGGTTATACCTGAACCTAATGCAATTAAATTAGCGAAGAGTAGCCCCAAATGCAAAAATATGCTGAAAAATATGCAGTTAAATGCACTAAAGTACTTCCCAGTTTCAGCTATAAATCTGATGACAGCACTCCATCCTGTTCCTTATTGGCTCACATGCCAACAGCCACAAATTAAAAGCATGGAATTTGGCACAGAACTGAGAAAACACCAAGACAGCAGTCAGATTAATTCACTAAGGCTATCTGAATTCTCCTAACTAGGTACTACTTTTACTCTAGCTTATACAGACATACATTTTAAGTGAGTGAAACCCTACAAAGAATAACAAATGCTCTTCAAATTGAAGCCAAAGCAAGCCAGAAAGATGGGCAAGGGGAAGCCTGCAGTCTGGGCAGCACCATCAGCTCCTGAGTTCCCTCTAGGACAGCAGGATACAGGCCAGAGAACCTGGGCAAAGGGATTTACTGGTGTATAGGTTAGGCTGTCAAAAAAGAGAGAATAATTTTAAGGGGCGGCGAAAAAGGGGTGAGAAAGAGTTTTGGATGGTGGGATGTTTGGGGATAGGAGAGATGGACTGCTCTAAACTCTGAGAAAAGTTAGGGAGATGAGAATTTTCTGAGTCACTCAGATTTTGAAAGCTTTTTACTTTCTGCACCTACACAGACTTCTCGGCACCTCCATCCTGCTCTCTTACAAGTTTCACATGTTGCAAAATGATTTCCCAGCGGCTTTCTAGTTGGGCTAAGATAAATTGATTAAATAGGAAAAAAAAAATTAAAAAACAGCACTAAAAGAGTCTATATATGAATTCAGAATAAGTTTACCCAAGTGACAATGTTTTGGACAAACATAACCAAAATTAGATGATTTCCACCTAGCAATGTTTAGGTCTCTTACTGTTACCTGACATCAATTATGTATCAGGCCATGCTCCATTTGCTAAAGCATAGCAAATTCATCTTAATGACTATAAGACATCAAGACTCTCAACTTATGCAATGCTCAAAAAGCTCTTGAAATCATTACACCTTGTAAATATAAATATTGTGTTTAAGCAGTTACCCAGTAACTGCCTTTTTGCCACTATTCTTTAGATTTCAAAAAACAACCCTATCAGTTCTTTCTCGACATCAGACTTTCAGGAGGTCTTGCTCCCATTTTTATTAGGGCCCTGTAAAATTTTACTTTAGTATTGCTGATGATCAGTCTCTTCCACCCAGTCTGTATGTCTGAGCAGCTTGCTATTTCCTTGTGAAGAATTCACTGGTAGCATAAGTAAAGCTAAACAAATTAGTTTTCTTCTTAAGTCATTGCTTTAATAAATAAATAAATAAATTTCTTATTATCCACCAGTATTCCAAATCAGATACTCAGTCTAGGTGCCGTCTCACTTTTCCTAAATTCCTTATTCATGGATAAACCCAAGGCCTAGATATTGCAGCTTACTCATTTAGTAAAAATCCTGATTAGCCGTGTCCTAAATTTAAATATGGCCCTCAACTTACCTTTTTGAGCACAAAGCCTCTCACTTGAATGATTGGTTTTGCTCTTCAGAAATACTTTCTATCATTAAATTAAAGTGTCTTAATTTTGCTTTCATGTACTTATGTTATTTTTGTTAATTAACAAATCATGTCTTTTGCACTTGCTTCCCAAGACACCAGCTTTGGCAGCTAATTGACTCCATCCACAATTATGCAACTTTTTCTGATGCCAAATTCCATGCTTGCAATTCACCAAGATCTCAGACATTATCCCAGATGTCATTTCTGAATTTCTTCAGGTGAACAGCCCTTAAATGCTCTGCTTTGAGTCACAGGACCTGTAATATTTTTGTTCATTCTGCCAGGAGGAATCTCAAGCTCATTGTTTATCTTATTAAATCGTACCTCTCATCAAGTGTCAAAAAATGCCTGAAGCACAAGCATTCCTGTAATTCAAAGGAACAGAAGTTTCTTGCCACAGACAATATACAACCAACCTACATTAATTCAGATATCTTATAACCCTTCTCCCAGCATCTAAAGGTAGTGCTTTCTGCTAGCTTTTTTTCTGGCATTGCCTGTTCATGGATGACATATGGGACAATTTTCTTCCATCTGCCAGCAGCAGGCATCCTATAATCTGTTGTTGTACTACTTTTTACAGTAACCAGTTCTGTACCTTTAGCATATACTGTTTGAAGGCACATCAAATATACCACTTTATCAGCAATGCCTGCGCTCTTACAGATGCAAGACACTTGCTTACACCAAGAACATGCCACTATAAACATACAGAAGTCCCAAGACTTGCACTGCCATTTTGTCCCATTGAAATGCAGATTTGAATGTCTAATTGTTCATATGTCAACCAACATTTGTTCTGAAGTAGTTTCCCACTGTTTAAAACTGTAAGGAAGTTTTGAGTGCTTTCATTCCCATCATACTATACAGAGACAGGTAATTCTTTCTTTCTGCCTTTCACAAATTTTATTACATGGTATTTATTTCAAAAGAGCCTTTTGTAGCAGTCTGAATGAATATGCATACAACCAGCATTTTAAAGTGATTCTGTTCTGTTTCCACTAAAATGATCAAGCTCAGGCACCTTAGTCTAAAAACTTTGCAGTCATTTGCATGTTTTCCATAGCTAAAAATAATTAATTTTTTTTACTATAGCAATATAAATTTTGAACATCTCACTCAAATTTATCTTTTTCCATGTAAAAATACCACTCTTCATTGCAAATGCACAAATTACAAGCTTAAACAGAAGTAGCAAAACTGGCAGTAGCATAATCTAAGCATATGCTAAAACAAGCACTGAAGACTTGTGCATAGTAAGTAAAGCCTCAGGACAACATCATAAGCTCCAGCGTACCCTATGATTTAAAGTTTGATTACTCACAGAAGCAGACTACTCAGTACTTCATGCTATTTGTCAGGTTTTTGGTGGTTTTATTTTTAAATTGACAGCACTTGCGTGACACTGTGTGTATTTGCACACTGTCCACAACAACAGGCTTTCAATTCCAGCTATGGGCATAAAACAACCGCCACAGCTAGTAAAGGCAGGAAAAGTGTGCTTATGTATGTACTTCTGTGTTTCATTATGCATAAGACATTGCCTTTTAATTCTAAAAATTCTCTGCATCTCAGGATTTATGTTTAAAATACAGAAAGCCATGCATTCATATCTGACATACCTGCTCCTTGGAAGAAACATAGATTCTTTAATGAAGACCGAACCGGACAGTAGGATATACCAACAGGTACCAATATCATCAGGGCTGCAATAAATAAAAAAAAAAAAAAAGGACATAGTTTAAAACACTTTATTTACTCATAGCAGTACCAAATTTAAAGTATGAAAAACATCACAGAGGAAAAAAAATTCTCAAAATTATAGAAGAAAGCCATAGCTCAATCATGTACAAAAAAAAATTCCATCAAACTATTTTAATTTCTACCTGCAAATATATACATTATTAGAATGCCTCATTTCACTTACTTCACTTTTTAAAAAGGAAATATCTATCCACTTTGGTAACAGCACAAATCCAATGAAGTTTCATTGAAAGTGATTAAAATGAAGTCAAACTACAGTGAGTCTATTGTATTGTATTCTGATGAATCCGTTATTTTCCTCTTGCTGAAGAGAACTGTAGCATCTTGTGCTATTTTGACAGTCAATACTGAGAATATCTGTACACTCCTATTTCTTCCAAAGAAACTCACTAATTGGATTCCAGTATGCTGTTAAGAGCTGCACAAGCATTCTTATCTGAAAACCACATCCTTAGTGACACTAGGAGATGAAGATTACTTAATTAATCTGTAGCACCTTCATTTTTTTAAAATTATATGTCTCAAGTCTTTAGCAACAATTATTTTTAACTTCAAGCAAGAACAGCCCACATCTTTTAACGACGATGACAGCATAGTATTAAAACCCAATCTTAAATCTAAGCAGGCTACGTAAGTGTTAGCAATGTGTTTTTCTTTTCAAGAACTTCAATTTAAGACGTACCTACACAGCAGGGTCCTGAAAACAAGAGTGCCGTTTCCTCAGCACTCATTGCATTGCACCTTATGAAAGGAAACCTGAAGCTAGAAAGAGAGGGAGGGAGCTGGCCTAAAACAGCTGAAAGCAAACCAGCAAACCATTCATTCTAAGAAATGCACCCCATTTCCATTTTGTGCTGTGTAATACAACCATGAGACAAAGGACAAACATCAGAAACACAAAGAATTAATGGGGGAAATTGAAGACACGATCTATGACCAAGAACACAAGAACTGACTACGGTGACGCAGCCTGCGTTTCTTTTCTACCAGCCTATGGCCTTACTGATGAAACCAAACTGGTCTCACACATACTAATGAAGATTTAACATCTTCAAAACTAAGTCTTCAGGAAATACGTAATTATACTGATAGACAATAGAAAAATGAAGTGACACATAGTATCAATAGCTAAAAGAATAAGCCATTTTGATTTACATAGTTAAAGGGCACCAAGCTGTCTTTTCCGAAGCGTTTCACAAACTTCCTTCTCAGATGGACCTATACTGCCCTCAAAATTTGTTAGTCTAGAAAAAAAAAATTTGTATATAAGAACCAAGGCAAATAAGAAAACCACCACTTCAAATGAGAATATCATTCTCAAAAGCATAAACATGCCTCAAGTCACACATCCTTAAACACTCTTGTCCCCAAATGAGTCCCGAGTTGACAGGTATACAACCAGCATTGCTGCTGAACTGCAAGGCTGCTGGGTTTTTTGTTGGTTCGGTTTTTTAACAGATGTCATTCTACATAAAAATAATCTGCACTAATTGGCACAGCTGAAAGTTTTTAAAATATACATTTTCAGAAATAGCTATAGACTGAGTGATTTCCCAGATTGCTAGGAAGTAACTCTATTAGGATGTCAATGATAAGTTTTTCACGTGGATGACAGTGCATCATGTTATCACACAAGAAGTTCTGTAAGGGTTGGGCTTTTATTTCCTTTTCCTAAGAACTGGCAGTATGATGAAATATAAAAGCTTTGTCTGACAGAAAAGAACCTCATCTTGGGTCACAGGGTTTATACCTCCAAAGCAAAAGTCATCTAGAAGATCTGTTTATACTTCCACAAGAAAGTAATTTCCACGGATAAAATAGTTCAAACAAAGATTAAAAAAATATATATATTTAAACCAGTAGAACCATTTTAGCCTTTGCAAATTTGCTAACATACAACCTTTTAATTTCCACCTTTAAGAGCTGATGAACTGTTTTAAATCCCCTGCCAAATCACCAATTTGTAAGGGGCTTTAGTTAACTTTTCTCACTGGAGATCTTTTATCTCCAAAGAGAAAATCTGTCATTGGCTTCCACATGTACCAGTTCAATATTCAAATTCTTAATGCTACTTTTGAACCTATCTTTGAATCACCTGACAAACAGCTATAATGATTATACATTTAACAGCAGTGTTTAACTGCTTTTCTTAATTGATCACACACTCTATGACTTTTCACTAACACTTAATCATCCAACTCAGTTTAATCTTTTTCTCTTGCCAGTTCACAGGTTTATCTACTTTTTCTGCGAGTTAGCTCTTCAACAGTTGCTGCTCCTTCTCACTATCTGTCATGAACATCGTACTTGATCCACTTTTTATATAACCAAAAGAAGCATCTGTTCATTTGACAGCTGAAAGTGCTGACTAAAGAGAAATAAAACCAAACTATAGGAATACTATCTGATTGGTTTTATTTTCCTTTCGCTTTATGTGAACTTTGATAACTGTCTTCACTTATACAGTTACATTTGAGAATTTCTAAGCTCAAAGGTACCAGCATCATGCATATCTACTGAACTCCTTGAATATCTAAATAAATAAAAAAAGTCTTCAGTATCGCTGTGGCACAACAGTGGTGGGTTACTACAGAACATACTCAAGGTATATTACCCAAAAATACTCTGTATTCTTTTAAACTTTCATTGCCAGCCAAAAACATTATAAATATTTCCAAGGAAGTCTTCAAGAGCAAAGAACACTGATGGGTTTTCATTCTCTCCATTTTTACAACTACTAGTATCTTAATATAGCCTTGAATAAAACATCTGAAAAAAAAAAAAACCCTCACATGTACACCAAGTAACATTCCTTCCTCCAGAACAGACATGCTTTCCTCAAAAAAATAAAAAAAAACAACAACCACCAAAACCAACACCACCCCCCCACAAACAAACAAGACAAATATATTTTCATGTGAAAGGAATAGATCAAACTCCTGCACTTCTCAACACTTGCTACACTTGCAGTTGTTTAGAATTAAGCCTCAAAGCAGCCATTTGGCAACCAGCTTTTGCTAGAGAATACTGTTACCAAAAACACGTGCAATTCTTTCATTTTTAAGGATCCTGGGCTTTCCACAATACTATTCAAATACCAGGCTGCTTTCAATCAAGTTTCCATGTTTTCTGTACTAGGCTTGACATTTGTTCATCAAAATACATTTGTATTCTTCAGGACTTTTGTGCCAATAATCAAAGATAGAAAGAACTCCAGGAGAAGCCTACAGTGAACTATGAAAACACTTCAAGCCACATGAGGACCCACACAAATTCCATTTTACCCACGTAGAATACTTATGTTTGAAAGGTTGTCTTTGCAATCACAATTTACACTGTGTTTTCAAACACCAAAATTGAATTCAATAGAATAAATCTAAGCTTAATTATGAAGATTTTTTTCACTGCTAGAATATTACCTGCCACTGGAAGCCCACAGAGGTATCTGGAAACTGTATTTGTTGTCCTAAGGATATTTCTTCTGTCAAAAACATGACAGCAATTGCGCTTAAAAGGGTTCTTTTTTGTACAGGACACATCCCTGCTTGGGTTTGCAGGAGGGTATTAACTCCACATAAGCACTTCATCCAGAATTAGCTAAAGCAGCCCAGATGCTGATGACTTCCCCCCAAAGGCATCCTTAGAAGGGTTTTTTGGCCAAGGGAAAGTTGAGAGGAGAGTCCAGTAGCGCATGTCAGTCAAGGTGATGTATAAAGGAAAGCCATTAGCTTAGGTAAGATCTTTCCAGTGACTAACTTTGTAAGGGTGTCATCACTGCCCATCATCACCACCACCACTGAAGCAACAGCTGCCAGACACTTGGAGACTGGAAGCCCAGTGAAGAATACAGATTGGGCTGAAAGCCAAGCCTGTCCAACAGAGGTAAACAGCACTTCTACCTAGTTGTGAGTTCCTCTCCCGGCCCTCCCTCCAGTCTTGCGAGGCTGCATGCACAGCAGGAATGGAAATACTTGAAACCAAGAGTTACTGGCACATGTACATTTCCAAGAAGGCATTCACTGAGCTTTGCAGACAAGAAATTACTTTACCTGTTTGCCTTAAGTGACAAAGTTCATTGCTTCAAATACACAAAACTGGTAGGAGTTTTTCTTGAGGGTTTTGGGGGTGTTGAGGGTTTTTTGTTTGTTTGTTTGTTTTTGTTTTTTTTTCCAGGTCATCTACTGTTCTGGACATTCATCTGGATCAAACTCAGGACTGTTAAAGTTATATCACCTACCAAATGCAGCGCAGCTACCCACTTTCCCGAGTTAAAGAAAACAACATTTACTACCAAGAAAGTAAAATAACACAGGCAATTTATCCTGCAGAGAATGAGAACTCAGTCAGCCCAGCAGTCACACATTAAGAGGCAGTCAGAAAAACAAAAATCAGTACATACAGTCATTCTGCCCTAGCTGTATTAAAGCCAGCAAAAGCCCCAGTGAAACCTTGGTGACACAAACTTCCATCTGTCCTTTACAGAATCACAGGACTGTGGCCAGATTCAAGACACCGGCTGCCCCACAACCGTTAACTTGTGTGAGCACACTAGGGTTAGACCAATGTCCATATGTCTACATGCGCCCACAGCATTTGACTGCAGTGCAGAGGAAAGAGCCTAAATCTTACAAGCAAGAAGAGGAGCAAGAGATCTTTAGCAGAAGTCAGGATTTGCATTCTGTGATGACAACAACAAAAGGACTCAGGAACGAAGATTTAACATTCTTCTAACTAGTCTGATAGAGCTACTTACTGATAAAGTTCTCAGAATACTCAGGTTCTAGCAGCAACCTAATTGCCCAAAATCAAAAGCCAGTAACAAAATAGTCACCAAAATGCTGACTTTATTCATAATCTGTGTTAAATTAGTTGTACCAAATTTAAATAAAACTACTTTAAATCTTGTTTCTTGTGTTATAGCACTTTTGAGAGCAAGGGATTTCCTGAGGAATCTATATTTAATTTCCCAGAATGCAAGAGAGCTTGAGTTACAGGAATTCAGGAGCTAGAAACGGAAATGCAGTGACTAGATTGCAACACCTCCCCATTGCCTTTCCCTCCCCAGCTTCCTGGCTGTACTCCTGCTACGCAACTACAACCTGCAGCCAGACACACTTCTCTTTGAAGTGACACACAAAACTGAAGACAGAACTTTGCAAAGGAACTTCATAGCTGTCACTAATTATTCTGTTTGGAAACTTCAGTTACATAATTATACAATAACCTATGATGACATCACCAGCCTGTCACCACTGATAAGGTTAAATAGTATTTTCAGACTTAAGTCTTCACATTTTCTGGCATATGACTCTTCTTTGAGACCTCAGAGGCACTCAAAGCTAAAAAAAAAATAAAAATCAGGAAGCGTTCATAAATCTCCAGACTGCCAAGATCCAGGAAACTTGCAGGCTCTCTCAAAGTGTTCAGCACTTATATCACACTCTTCATGTTGTAAGTTATTTGCCCTACTGGAAGAAGCATCTTTTTACTCCAAAATCCCCAATTAGCTACAGGTATGCTACTTAAAACTGAATTTTTATTTTCTAATTATAATTATTTTATTTTGATTTAAAGCAATCTGCAGCACTTACACTCCAGGTTTGTAACTATAAATCTGAATCAATATTAACAGCATCAGAATGAAATCATACACACACACACACTTTCCACACATCTTTCAATACATATGTCCCATACTTACTGATTCTATCAGGTATCTGCTTACAGTAGCACAGGTCTTCAAATTTTAGTTTTCAGATTTCCTAATAATGTAAGATGCTGAGAGCCCTTCCAAAATATTTCACTACAATAAATATTTAAGTCAACTTGATGAAAGACCAAATCTCAAATATCTACACCATCTTCAGTGTCCTCCTCTATCCTAACAAGTCTTGATGCATCACTTACCTTTAAAACTTCTTTAGAAGTAGCTACATTTTAATGAGAGCCACCCACATAATTCTTATTCTCTGTCAGGAAGAGACGTAGCACTACTAAAATCTCTGGAATAATGAATCACATTCAGCACATCCTTACTTGTGTGCATTTGGTTCAACTGAGATAATGAACGTCATAAGTATGAACAGCTATAAGAATTTGCAGGTCTTTGTGATGACTGCTACGAGACATGCTTTAATCCTGTCAAATGAGACGTAACTTCATCGCAAAATTCAGCACCTGAACTTGAAAGCACATGCTAAACAGAAGTCTTTGCTGCTCTGACTACCTTCTGGTCAATGTTTTCTCAAGTCAACTCCTTTAAGACAGCACTTGAGAAAACCTAGACAGTATGCAGGTCTCAGTGAAAACAAGCATGGAAATGGCTTCCATGTAATTACTGCTTAATATTCCTTTTACAGGATATACATCTATCCTGAGACTTAGACAACAGAAGTGTCACTCTTCCTCCAACACTGGACAGAATGGTCTAGCGACACCAGATGCTGGAAGGACCCCTAACATAAGTCAAACATCAGCATCCAGAATTCCTTTCCAATTCAGAAGTATTTTCCAAGCTGCTTCATAAAAAGGTCATGAAATCATCAAGAACAATTTCTAGCTTGTGAAAAAGCTAGTTAGAGTTCTTCTTTCCAGGAATCATTAAAATTCCAACCACTCAAGGATTCTTTCAAGGCTTACATTTAAACTGTATATAGTACCATTCCTACAAGCTATAACTTTTACAACTGTTTGATAAAAGAACTTCTATTACAAACCAAGTTGTATGTAGCTGATTACATTTTCATGAAATGATACTCAATGTTGTTGAAAGTTGAATAAATTTCAGAAAGTAAACACAGAGTAATTTGGAACAGACGTTGTTCGTGCTCCCAGATCTCCATTTGAGAGGAACAGAAAAAAGAAAATCTGACATGTCAGAACGGGGACCTCTTCCGAGCATTTAAGCGCTACACAAGAAGAAATTAGAAAGAACATTGCTCTGTAAGCTTATTCTCCATGGGATATTGTTTCAGCAGATTAATCTGTCTGTTTCTCTTTGCTCATCTTGGTTATCCTCTGTATGCTGAAAGCTATAGGTACTTTATTGTTTAATTGAATAACCATTGCCACAATTAAACATTAGCCCTGAAGCACCTTGGGATGTCAAACATGTCTTTAACTTTAATGATTCTCAGGTAGACATTTCATTGCCTGAAGATCCTGACTACTAACAGTAATTTATTGTTGTAACACTCAGAATAATCAGAAAGCCATTTACTCACATTGTCAGCACTGTCTATAACCCTTCTTAAGGTAGTTAAACAGCTACCTGACATCTGCCAGAACATTCTAAGATGCTCTTGATGACATTAAGAGGTATATCCCTAAAACAGCAGTAAAATACATTGCATATTTAATGCATCAACCGCACACAATTTTCAAATACTTGTTTTTTTAATGAACATATTAAAGTTATATTTACTGTTACTTTTATTCTTCACCCTAAAGATAAGAAAAAGCTAAAATAGATCCAATAATAAAACTGGTAACTCAGAATTTACAACTTCAAATTTTCACTGAACAGGCATAGTAGAGTGTACATTTCAGTTGATGTCCGTGATTGTCTTTTATTAACGGACATGAGATGAAGACTGGCATCTTGCCTCCTGGTAGGAAGAGTAGGAAATAAAGAAGAATGAAACATAAGAAACAATTCCTCAGTATTTATGAAAACAAATAATCAAAAGTACGTTTTCCTTTAGAGTACTTAATTTATTTTTATACTTTTCCACTTTTGAAATGAAATTAGTACAATAAAACACAAAATTCAGCCTTCAGAGACTGTTGCAGAGGGTCAATAATGGGTGCCAGTCTAAGACAGCTGATTAAACAGGCAATCAATAAATACATTATGCAAATATACATATGCAATCTAATTGATCTATTGTCATTGAAGTCTTGGTAATAAACTTGAACAACTTCAGAATGAAAAAATAAGTCTCTTAAATCATCAGGAAAGCAATGACAGAAGTAGTAAAATAAAATGATCTTGTATCCAAAATACTCCAAGGTCAACCAAGACAGACAACTCATTAGATAAATAAGAGATTTAACAGCTATTTCTTCAAAATCAAAGCTTTTATTCTCAAAATTACAACAACAAAAATGTGATAGGTTTTAGTGAAACATTTATAGTAAAGAAGGTGCAAATCCTCACCAAAAACCCCACCCTTACTTCAGCCTTCATTCAAAGAAGTCTCAAAATCAGGTCAAACAACAACATAGAAATTTGGAACTGGCTATGCAGAGCCAACAGACCATAATATTGATCACTGACACTATTAAGAAGCTTGATTCAGTGTCTGCGTAGTATACAGAGCCAACTGCCAAGTCATTGAATGTATTTGTTTTAATGATACACGCTGCCTAAGAAATTCCCCACAGAAAATGTATCCACAACACAATATTTGAATTCACGTTCCTGATCTACTGCAGTGCAGAACTGGCAGTATCCCAACTCTACTTTGGCAACTGCCTGACTGTCAGAAGGTATAATACACCTTTAGGAATAGTTCAAGGGAAAAAAAAAAAAAAAAAAAGACCAGCCCTGCTGCAGCAGTTCTTTGCTGTATTAAATATACTGCTGCATGACTTCTACAGAAACCTAAGCACAAAACAGAGTGAATATATATTGTCTGCACAGGTCTACCTGAAAATTCAGACACTGACCCACTGACCTTCAAACAGACATATTCTGAGTTCACTGTGTATTCTGAGCATTTTAAGTAATTTTCAAAGTGTCTCATCTCTAAGACCAAGGAAGAAATCTTTTACAGGGGCTCTCTTAAGAATATAGTGTAAATAAGAATGGTAAATGCAGAAACTTAACCCAAGCCTCCACAAACAGGTAGATCCTGTCCAAAACCCAGAAATTCTGGTTAACAGTACTTAAACGTACAAGAGAATAATTTTATTGATAACTTTAAATATCACCGGTCAGCTTGATCCTCCCACTTCTCTAGCAAGAGAATACTTCTTGTGTTCTATAAAACACTTTTGCAGTGTTTTACATCTTAGGTTTTATATCTGTAAGATATAAGCATATATACCTATACATCACATCTATAATATACAGAATAAATTGTTTTTACGATACCATTATCATAAAACTTCTTGAGCACATACAGAACATAAAAACACTCTTTCATAACACAAATGTATGCATCAGAAGACAAATTGCAGTGAGGTGGTCTCTGCAGAGCTGCTCCGTTTAAAAATCATGCACCAAAGAAGCTTTTAGCTCATTTTTGCCACACTTCATTGCACAATTAAGTCAGGCTATGGAGAAGCGTACGGCAACTTTGGCATCGCTTTCCACTGTTTTTTCTACACGCTGCTTCTATCCTCCTGAGGGTCTTTAGGGCAATGCACCACAGTGGAAGAACCACAAATATGCTAAATGGCACCTTTCTTGTAGGACTTAAAGTTTGACTCTCAGATTCCCACTCTTAAAAACTGCTTACAGATCTATTACTAGTCCTTGTGGAGAGCTACCATATATTAAGTACATAGACCTACAGCTGCAAATAAAACTACAGTTTAGCTGTCTAGCTAACACTTTACAGCTATATCCAAAATCCCTACTTGACTTTCTGTGTAATGCACGATACCTGGACAGATGATAGCACGTCTCCTCCTTGGCAAGAGCATCCTTCTGAAAAAGCTCTGCAAGTTCCCCCCAAGCTGACGCCCCAGGTCCATCTCCCCAGTGCATTCAAGTAATCCCCTGACTCAACCTGTCCCAAAGCTACACGAAGTCAATGCCCTCCAGCATTTTTCAGACATTCTGCTCTACCTCAAAGACACTAATGTTTTCATCTAAGAAAACTGTAAGGTTTTTAGCAGCAACCCAAAAAAAAAATGCACTTTTTTTTTCCTTTCCAGATTTCTTTTGTTTCAGGTATTGACAGCTGGGCCAAGCATGGCTAGCACAACACAAGTATTTTGGGATCTTCTGATTTGCTACAGTGATGTAACTCAGAAAACTTGGCTAAGACTGGATGATGATATCACAGCTACTGGACCTGAGAATTTGGTTCTAAACATGAAAATACCCAAAAAGACCAGCTGAAATTATGTTCTTTATCTTCTTTGTAGCCTTCTCTGCTTCTCATCCCCCTCCCCCAATATAAGCACTAGAGTCTTAACACAAGAGGACAGTTCTCATCC
Organism: Pedionomus torquatus; assembly: GCA_013398155.1. Lineage (NCBI taxonomy): Eukaryota > Metazoa > Chordata > Aves > Charadriiformes > Pedionomidae > Pedionomus > Pedionomus torquatus. The sequence continues at coordinate 184,194 of VZRU01017562.1, read as the reverse complement.
AGATTTGTATGACAAGTGGGGAATGAGAAAAAAGGCAAGACCAAGCAATTGTACAAATACAAAATATTTATTACAAACTCTGCCCATCATAGTCAGCAATTTAGAAACTTAGAGATTGCTTTTCCTCGTTTCAGCGGTGGGCATTCTCTATAGTAATAACTTAGTTTTACATACAACATTTTTCTCTCTCCAATCTCCAGTGTATACATATGCCTTTTGTATCATGATACTCCTCTGCAAACCCTGTGTTTCATTACAGCACAGAAGGCCACACAACTGAATGACATAAAAGCACACAAACATGGTGACATTACACAAGAGCTTTTTCCAACCATAGACATTAACACTAAGATTTAGTTCAATATGCCCAAGAGATAACTACTCTTCTTTTAATATTTGTCCTTTTCCAAGAATCAACGCAATCAAAACCACTAGCATACTACTAAACTGCTACATAGTGAGAAATTTGTTACTGATAAGAGTTTAAATCCATAATAATGGATTGTAATCTCAGAAGGGACATGTAGGAGGCAGGGGCATATGTTCTACCAGGCTTTACCTTTTACAATAACCTGTGTTGAGTTTTTCTTTGTATTTTTTAAAAAGATTGTAAGTGGCAGCCAGTTAGTTCCAGGTCCAAATGCACAGAAACCAACGACAACGTGATCACAAAAACGCACTGTATTCCAGTACGGCAGTTCACAGACACATGATGTTTATTATTGAGTGACTTTAGGCAGCAGGTCATCAAAACATAGTATTTTCTGCCATTCCGATATCTTTAGAGAAGAAAATAAGGGAACCTTGAAGACATACAAGACTTACTTACAGAAAGAGTAAGCCAAACACCACTGACGCGCACACACAGAAATATCAAACAGCATGGCTGAAAACCATATATAGTCCCTGTATCACTTATGAGGGGAAAAAGAAAAAAAGAAAGAGGGGTTTATTAGAGATATATTCAGTTGCTTATAAGCAAAACATATGTTGCCAAAGATTCCTCTGCCATCATAGCAAACATTTAAATTTTTATCTGAAAAATTTTGCTTAAGTGTCAAGGGGTATTCACACCCTCTACAAGTCTGCTAAAACTCTGGTTTACAAAGAAAATGCTAATTAGAACCTTTCTGTTAGAAAAACATCAAGAATGACAATTACACAGAAATGAAAAAAGAAAACTTTTTTCTTTGAACTACTGATTAAAATATGTATTAACTGACCAATCTAAATATTATTTAAATGGNCTGTCTTAGTAAAGAAACTATTTAAATCAAATTGCTCTTGGGGAAAAAAAAAAAAAAAAAAAAAAAAAATCAGGTATGTGTGTCAAGTAAACTTCAGTTCTGAAATTTTGCCTTGCAGGTTCTTTTAAGCCCTTTTATCACTAACCTCCCATCAAATGAAAGTAGTAGGATGACTGGCAAATGAAGAATAACTCGAGCTGAACTGCCACTTTTAATAACCCAGTTTCCATTCAAACAGTGATATGGCCGTAGGGTTTGAGAATTTGTCACTACTGTGTACACCCGCTGATAGTAAAGTAAATGTAGATGAGATGAGCCAATTTTAAACAACGTGTTCTGTTTTATCCTTTTGGTCATTATAAAAAGAAAAAAATCTGTCGAGATAATATGAAAATTAACAGCATTTTCTAAAAAAGATGAAAAAAATTACTGCATTTGTACTGAATAGGAATAATTACTTTCAGCATTGCATACATGTAATAGAAATTTACCTTTTTATAAGTATAGCTGACAATGCAGATGTGAATAAAACTGCCACAATGAAAAAAATGTGATCAATTAAACAGAGCAACTGTATTAGTTTTCATGTTTGCATTTAGGGATAAAGATTTAGCTTAACCGTATTGAGACATTAAGTTGTGCCTCGGGGAGGTCACACACAGAGGTCAATTAACAGCTCCAACAGCTGTAGCTATTTTAATAGATTTTTCTAATGAACACAGAAAATTAGCCCCCAATTTCAGATTTCAACGCAAGTCATACCATCACTAGGGAAAAAAACAAACAAACAAACAAACAAAAAAACAATAGATGCAACTTGGAGTTCAAATTTAATACTTTTTTTAAAACCTTAGCTTTCATGACCGAAGCAAGAGCTTCAAGTGATCAATTCTGGCATGTTCAAGAAAAAGTGACCAGGTTGTATGCTCCAAGCACATTTCCTACAGCTCATAACTAAGTGGATTAATTCTAAGCTGGCTATCACATCGTTTCTCTCCTCAAGTACTCAATTTTTCCAAACACGCTGAATTTAAAAAAAAGAAAAAAGAAAAAAAAAAAGGATTCCTCAAAGTTTATTATCCTAAAAATAGATTACTGAAATTAGACTGCAGGTCCATGGGATTTTCTTACCAAGTAGATCTCATTAAAATAAAATGTAAAGCTACAACTCAGAGTAACAGAACATATATTTCTTTCTTCAAAACACTGATTTTTTAATTTTTTTAGAAACAAAAAATAGTATTTAGCATTAACTTTCAGGTTTAGCCCATTAAACATCAAATCAGAGATGTGAAATGCTAGACGAAGCACAATTTGCATTAGCATCTATATACAGAAACTGCCAAACTGCCCATTAAATGTACTGAATAAATCATGGAGAAGAAAAAATTGTCAAGAAGTGAGTAAATAGGAATGACAGGCAAACAAGCAAAGTGAAGATGAAGTAACATGAAAGGAGTGACAAAGGAAATCAGTGCAAAAGTATAGCAAAAAGCAATTCAAGTTAACCCAAATTTCGCAATTTTCTCTTTGAGCATTGCATTTTTCTCAGGTATGTACTTCCTGGTAATTTTTGCCTGCCTTGAGTATTTGCATAACCAGCAGTCTTGATTCATTTAGCATATAATTCAAATTTAAACTAACAGTTAGAATAAGCCAAGATATTGGGTCCAAACAAAAACTCTAGTACACGGAATAGACACAAACCAGTTGCCTAAAAAAGGACAAGTCACCAGCACAATGGTCACCAGCAAATTAGTCTGTAAAATGAATAGAGATTATATCGGTCTAATTAAAATTATCTATCCACTTATGGATTTGACCTTGTGCACTTCCCATACATATCTGATCACTAGGTTTCATTAGACACTAATTTAACTTTGCTGAATGGTAAAGGCTTAGCATGAAAGTTTGGTCAATCACATCTTACTCCTGATGGTCAATATAGGAAAAATTACACATGCATAAAAGGTGGCATACAGGTCCATTCTTCATATGCTTAAATATCTTCAAATATTACCAAATAACTCAGAAAAATCTGCATTTAGAGTCTGGTTTAGGGGCAGTAAGTGAAAAACCAGACAAATCTTTTGCTTCATAACTTGCTTGCAGAAACGAAGCAATTGCAGTCCTCAGATCTCCACTATAAATCTGAGCTGACATTAGATCACATCCCTGTTAATTGTAAGCCATGGTAGATATGTCGATTTGGCACCTCTGGCACAAAAAGCTGGTCATTGCTAGTTTGACAAAACTGAAGTGAGACTAAATGACAACTTATTCTAATGAGAAGATATCCCACATCCCCTAATTCTATATAATCTCACTGGTTACAAAAATTAATACAACTCACATCACTAAGCAAGAGTCAGTGTTAGCTCCCTCCCTGGCACCAGCAAACATCTCCACTGTTTGACAATGCAAACAAAGTGGCTCATTTATATTTACAGGCTGTGTGCTGGGTGAGGGGGGTGGCATTAAACACTGTCCTTAACATAGTTTAAATAAATTAATTTTTTGAACACTGTATGAAAGGAAGCAGAAATACTTACTAGTACAGAACTTCATTTGCTTCATGCCTTTCATATCTAACTGTTTCACACATCAGTCTGAAAGAGAAGGAAAGAAGTAATTTTTAATTATGATTCCTATCAGTGCCATAAAGATTTCAGTTTCTAAAGTTAGGCATCATTTCCATATTTGCCTCCAGCAATTGCAGAAAATAACCAGCAATTTAAAGCTAAACTGATTTGAATTTAAGAGAATAAATTGTTAAAATCTAAGCATTAGAGCTATTAGTTCACCCAAGATCAGATTTGATTTAGGACACTAGATGTAATTGCTCCCATAAAAAAAAAAATTAAAAAAAAAGTAAAATGGGTAAAATGATACTGATCTAACTTTATAAAGTGATCTGATAGAACTAAGTTGCTTTATATGAAAACAATTCAAAATTTTAGAAACGGGTTGCAATTTATGACATGTGACACTAATCAGAGATACCACAATATAAAAACTACTCCCTTTTTCAAGCCAGATTCAATAGATAAAGAAAGAAGTTATGTCTCATAGTAAATCAATGATTCTTATTTTGCTAAAATTCAGCAATTTAAAAATTCTAATGCTGAAATCCCAGAAGGCTCAAAGTGGAATGAATTTCCTGCACGAAAATCCTGTCTAGAGGGGAAGATTAAAGCACTTTTGGATTCACCACCTGAAAAATAATGGCACAACAGAGAGCAACTAGAATAGAACTTACCATGTATTAGTAAATACAATGTTAACTGGGTATAAAAAAATAAAACCTTTTTTAAAAAAAAATCAACATGTCATTTCCGTCTCTTAAGGAAATGGACCTCGTAAATTACTGGGGAGGATGAGAAGGAAACAAACCCCACCACCTCCCCTGTATTTTCCACAGCTCTGAAGCAGATTGCAAATATCAAGGCTATTTGCAAGTGAGACAGAGATTTGCCTAAGAGGCTCATGTGAACAATCAAATGAGGAACTATATTTAAATTTGGGAAAGAAACTCTCATTCCTCACAGGATCAATCATCAGAATGTCGGCAGACCAATGAACAGCTGCTCGCAATGATATCCTAAGCATACAAAAAAGAGACCAAGAACTACTGCTCAGGATAAAAGCCTCCAGAAAGTTGGTCTGAGGCCTGGAAGAGTTGGTCTGGGTTTGATGCAACATTTAAAAGGCTTCTTATTGCCATTTCCCATCATTTCCTAGATCATTCATTTCAATAGCCAACAGGCTGCTACGAAAGTTATCTTAGTCCTCATCTTTCTCAAGATTTTACTTATTAATTCACTCACTAAGAAATAATGCTTTTTACTTAGGCAGAAACATTATGCAGGCTTGTGGCAATATCATGTTTATTCATAACCTCTTAATAGAAAATTGAAATCTTAATTCTGTTGGCTACCATGGCCTGTCTCCCACCCCAGTATTTCAGATCCACTCCTTGGATCACCTTTGAGAACTTTTCCTATAGGCACTGTCTGCATTGTATATAACTGTATATATCATATATCAATTTCAGCTTATGAAAAAAATCTTGCTTCTTGGCATAGCAAAAAAACCCTTCCTAACGCACAGAACCTTCACTTTTTCTGATGCTGCTCTCCATGATAAAATTGGGTCTTGCCAAATTCCTTTAAAGACACCAAAAAGCTACTGTCTGCTTCTACATTGTCTGGGTTCCTCATCTCTCTGATCCTCTGTTCTGAGAAGGAAGGGAAGAGCAGACATGAGGTTACTGGTAGAACATATCAGAAGAAGAGTCATTGCTAGCAGTCCAATTTTAAAACTAAAACACTGCTCAAGAATAGTCTGTGCCCTGTTGGTCTGAAATGATGCTGGGCAGTGGGCCATCTAAGATCAGGAGTTATAGGAAACAGAATCTCTTTAACAAGTAAGTTTTGTTCCCCTCTGAATTGGAAGCAAAGGAAGTACATTCTCGACCAAGTCACGCAAGATCACCACTGGCACTGTCTGAGTTTTACAGCATTTTGGTGAGGTTATTAGGACAGTAATAGGGAAGAAAATGACACTTACAGAAGGTTGCCAAGTATTGCACTTCTTGTGTTAAACTCTTAGAAATTACAGTGACAAGTAGTACAAACTGGATTACTTCCTCAAACATCTGAAAAATTGAGTTAGTTCTGGTCAATCCTGATGTCTAATTTTTGAGCAAAAACTATCTCTCTTTAGGATGCTTCGTCTGCCTCCTAAACAAATGTAATTAATTCAAGATGCAACAAGCCATAAGGTAGGTTATTTACTACTAAAGACTATATTTAATGCACTAGCTTTTAATGCATCTCAGAGGTTTTTGTGGCATCCTGCTGGCACAAGAAATGTTGTATCCTAAAGGATACTATTAAAGCTTCTGTTCCACATCTGCTGGGAGCCCAGCCTTTTCCATGTATGGTACTGTAAACAGAAGCTCTCTTCTAGGAATTCACTGTGCTGGGAGATCGAGTTCCACACATTCCTCAGCAAGAACCTCATTCTGCACAGGAAGCCAAGAAGCACACATCAACATACCACGCAACCATATGTGCACACTTTGATCTCTGTAAATAAGTTAACATCAGTTCAACTCCAGCTATGCAAAACTTGATGTGCTAAAAGTCTTGCACATAAGAGCATAACACAAAATATTTTAACTGAATGTGATCATGGCCTCCTCGCAAAGCAGAACTAATTACAGAAAATCCTTTGAAGTCAATATTCACATTGTAAAATATGTCTTAAGCGCTTTGGGAGAAAGAAAACCCTGCCTTTTATTTTCTCCAAATTACAGAATGTGGACTGTGACAGAATGACAAAGCTAGAGGCCAGAAATTAGAACTTAAATGAGAATTAATCAAGACAAAGTTGCTTCAGCATCTTCAGATGTGGCAAATGTTGGCCAATGTTTGCAACCTCAGGATGCAAAATAACAGTAATTCACTCTCTCTCCATTTAGAGCATACAGAAGATGTGCTGGCCTCCTGTATCTACCAGCCCCACACCAATGTCCAAACACCCTTAGAAACCTCTGCTGTAAGATGTTTACGTAAAGTCAAACACAAGAAAAAACAGGAAGTTCATCTGGAACTTTTTACTTGAATTTATTTGCTTCATGAAGCATTTTAATTAAAAAATATGTGGATGATGTTTATTAGTAATTTTTTACTAAGTATCATTGGCATATGTAGCACATAATTTGTCTAAGACTTCCATGTGAAAGCAAGCACAAACTGAAACAGAAGCTGAATAATAGACTCTTCTCTCATGATTACTGCATTACATAAATGATACACAGACTTTCATTCGGGACTGGAACTTGTACTCTGTAAGTAAAGCATTTAATTCCAAGATCAAAAGTTTGAAAAGAAAAATATATCCATAATAGAAATAGGAAGGAACAAATAGGGATACACATATGCACACATACAAGAAGAAAGTGTTGGGACAATAAAGAAGGGAAGAAACAGATGCAGTGATAAACAACTTTTCAGTTCAAGATAAGATATACAAGACTAGTGTGTAGTCACCAAATCTACCATTCTTTTCCTTCGTTAGTACATTAATGTGGTTTTAATGATCAAGTATCATACCTAAGCTGATGTTCTCTCAGATTAGACAAGGCTTCCATTCCATGTAAATAGGAATACACAATCTCCAAATCCTAAAAACATAAAGAAAACATTGTTAGAATTCTCAATTTGATACAAGATGTTAAAATACCGTTTTTGCAAAGTGTCCAGAGTTCTCCTGATAGGGGCAGCAGGGCTATTTGAAAGTATTAAAGGAAAGTTGTAGAAATACCTTTGAATTATACATTAGAACCTGACATGGGGAAGAATGGCAGTATATCCACACTCAAAAACACAGAGAAACTTTTCTGCTTTTGCTGTCACTACTCACATCCAGGAAACAAGCCTAGTCAAGAATTTTACTGAGTTACTTTGCAACTACTACTGTCCTGCTTCTCTGTGCCAATGTACCCCAAACACTTCATTTATTGCATAAGGCACACTCATGGAAATTGGTCTTTTTACGTCAAGGGGAAAAAGAAAACAAAATAAAACAGCATAACAAAATACTCGGTTGCACATAAATATTTATAAAATTGTATCCTTTTCAAATGGAAGGTAAAAGACAAGCTTAAAGGAGAAAAATATTGTCACAAACAGAAAATTATTGACACTAGGTAATTAAAAAAAAAAATCATAAATACAATCCTAGTTACATGGCAAAAAGTTACATTCAGCCGTGTGGAACTCCAATGTTCAACTCATAAAACACCATCCAAGGCTAAAACTTCCTAAGATGCAACTATGAAAACACTAATGTCAGTGTAGAGGCTTTGCTAATGTTATACTTAAAATCACGAGAGCACATAAGGGAAAACTTCAGTGCAGCCCACAACTGTTAGGCTGATTTAACTTTGGTTCATGGATTTAAGGCTGGTTCATCATCCATTTTTTTTAAATGTGCCAGTTAATAGAAAACATATCATCCATAATGCGTTGAAAAACAGAGCAGTGTCCCACAACCACTAGCTGAGGCTGGCAAAGTTGAGAATAAACTAACACCATTCTCGTAACTTACTGCAAGAAAATGCAGTAAGCATTAAAGCTATAAATTTATGAAAGATTTGGTCACCAGGAAATATTTGTGTATTTAAAATTGACGATGAAGTACAGAAATACTTCAGTTTTCAACACAATGAAAGAATCCTAGATGCGGTGTCTGGGCAAAGATCTTAGGAATGAAGTCACACAGAGAACTTAAATTTAACTAAGAAAAATAAAACCAGAATCTAGCTAAATACATTAAGCAGAGAAATGTTACTGTAGTTGTTTAAACCATGACACAGATCAGAAAAGACATCAGGGGTTACACTCAATGGTTAAGATTAAAAAGATGTCTTTCATTCAGCATTGAAAAAAATGTATTTTTCCCACACGGAAAAAAGCAAATATCCAGTTAGAAAAAGCAGAAGAAACGTACAAGTCAAAATGCTGAGATTTCATTTTTATTCTGTTCCCTTGCCCTCTAGAGGCTTTGGTCCTCCTGTGAGAAACAGAGGACACATCAAGGATAAAAGTAATTATGCACGGCTTGGGACGGAGTGATCTTATACACAGAAGGCTATGAAGAGGAAAATACAGTAGTCATTTGCCTTTTTACCTCTTTTTTTATTTCCCTTTAATATACTAATAAAAGCATGTGAAATAACATGTCTGCCACAATCAGTGGCCTAGGGGCAAGCAGAGGTTCCCAGGAGCCATCAGTGGGGTAAAGAGGCAAGCTGGACAGTCCCAGAGGCATCCCTGCTGCTGATCCAGATGTGCCAGACAAGCACCGGCCACTGTGGGAAGTTTGGAGTGGACTGCGGATGCTCAGAGCAGTGGATTACAAGGAATAGAGCCTGGCCAGGAGGTGCTACTATAATTTGTTTTCAGCCAGCCTGTCTAACAACAAGCAGACATGGAACAGAAGGAGAATAACCCTTTGCCACCAATCAGCTTGCACTGAGGCTTCTCTCGACTGGAACAGATTTTACGTGCAGTGAAGGATTCACAGATGAATAAGGAACCATTAAGGGTACTGGCTTACTAGGATCCACAGACCTAAAAGTGCATGGTAGAAGGGATACATAGACATTTGGTTTCCAAACCTATGGGTGACCCAAACCTGGTGACCAACCCTGCAGATGTACAGAGCAGTAAAGAAGACAGGTTATGCTCACAGACAGCTGAAGTGACACAAAACAGGGGGAATGTGTTTATTCTCTGAAGGGAGTAATTCTGACAAGTAACAGCCAAGGTAAGTTTAGGGAACTTTTTTTTTAAATCTAATCCTCAAAATATAAGCATACTTATAAATATTTGTAAATATAAGGTCCCATAGTTCCCCGCACCAGGAACTGCAGATGATAGAACTTCTTGCCTCTCAAATCTAGAACTGGAGATCGAAGAAAAAAGGGATTGGGAAGAAAAAGAAAAAAAAAAACTAAAAAAGAAAAAAAGTCTTTACTTGTGCTTTCATCATGGCTGCTTAGCTGCACAACTCAGGGAAGATAAAGACATCTCATCACAGAGAGAACGATTTGCAAAAAAAAAAAAAAAAAAAAAAAAAAGCAGTGAGAAAACAGACTGGTGCTCCAGGCAGTGGGGCCCTATGAAAGCAAATAGTCATTAAAACACTGCAGCTGATATGCACTGGCATTAAATCAGGTAACTGTTTCCAAAAAGTGTGCTGCAACCCGTCCTTTAAGCTGCACCCTTCCAGAGGGTGTCTGGCAGGAAACAGCTCCCTCTAGCACCAAAAGCTTGGCATTGAAATATAAGTAACAACCGGCGTCATTCCTTTCTGCAAGGTACAGAAAACTACTGTAGAGTTAAAAGAGCGGAATATATTTTCATACATTGTCAGTAGGCACTGCACACTTCCAGTCAGTCTGCAGCATTAATAAAAAGTAGGAAAACAATTTGGAAAATAATTTATTAAAAAAAAAAAAAAAAAAACACAAACAAACTGAGTTATTGTCATTAGATCACCTCACTTTTCCATTTATCTGAGAAAAACCTATGCTTTACCTAGCAAACATATTGGTTATAGAACATAAATAGCTAACTTCTTGATTAAAAGTAAATTTATGGAATGCGAGAGTACTTCAGAAACATTTGTGCCCAGTGTTGTAAAATCCTAAACAGATTCCAAACTGTTGAAACAATGGTTAAAGAAGAGCCATTTTATAATAATAACACAAGTACATAAATTTACATATGTATGCTATGAAAGTAATTAATTCTGATATTCTAGACATTTGCCAAAAAGCTAAAGTTTTAAAATTCTCAGGAAAAGGCCTCTGTCTTTCAAGAAAGACACAGCCTGCCTATGTGATTTATGCCAGCCAAGTTGAGCAATACCTTAAAGCAGCAGCTAAATTCAACCCCACTGTGACTTACCCAAACATTTCTGCTAGTGCACAGCATCCCTGAGAGCTGCCTCCAACTAATCCACAGAATATATAAAAGCACGCAGGTGACAGCAGCGGTCTGATGCTTTTTTGGTGCCTGTTTTTACAATACATATTCTCCAATTACCACAAGGTGGCAGACTGAGCCATCAAAACTTCAGAGAAAGTCATTCTCCTATTTTAAAATATAACTGTAACATTTTATAAAATTCAGAAGGAGCAATGCTAATCATCACCCCTACAACTGGTTAAATATTCTGCTACAGGAAGGACTGTTTATACAAAAGCACCGAGGAACCACCAACTTTTTGCTTTCTAGTCTTACCCAGTCAGCAGAATTGGGGTGGGGTGGGGGAATAAAATAGCAAAAGCAACACAAAGGCTCGGTTGATCTTGTTACAAAAATCAAGTTCTACACAAAGATTGTGGCATCAGCTTGAAAAAAAAAACACAAAAAAAAAACCAAAAAAAACCCCAAACAACACATCTCAGCAGAAAGTCCAGAACCAAAAATTTAGTGCAAAGCACAAATTAGCACAGTTTTTAGAGCATGTTTTTATTTAAGTAAAAGCTAAAAGACTGAAACCTAATCTACACTGAAATTTGTACTGCAGCCAAAATCATATGCCTGCATTGCTGAGTGAGGAGCTGCCCAAAATTTGTTTAATTCAGTGTTATTTCTTCATTTGTTTGTTTCCAGTGTCAGCTGGCTCAGTTTAAAATTCTGACTGTACTTCAAAACAAAATGGGGAGACTCAAGTTTTACCACTGCTCAATTTCAATTAGATCTGTAGAAACACAGTCTACAACCTTTCTTCAACTCTCAATTCTAATAAAATTCTGCGAATGTTTACGCCTAGACATTTCTATCTGTCTCATTTGTGTTTAAAAATATTTGGCAATACCAGTTACACAAACCAGACAAACCCAAACCAAAATGCTGGCCCCAAAATCATATTAGCTTAATGAAGACATTTTTACTTTGGTAAAGTGATCAGCACTTTAAAATACACTACTTCAGACTAGGAAAGCTGAACCTCTCTAAAAGTCTTAGACTTATGCTGGTCCTGGTTTGTATTACAGTGTGAAACTACAGGCCCAATGCAACTATTCATCCTTGCCGAAGTTAAAAAGCAAAATGCTGAGCTGAGAAATTCATTGCGCTCTTAGTGAGAAATTCACTCATCTCTGTGAAGTGGCAAACAAGCAGAGAGGAGCTTTTATCTTATAATAGTTTGGCTTATTTTAGCTCGAAGGATAAAAATTAAATACAAGCTAATTCCTTAATGAACTGTCTTGGAAGATGGATTAAAAAAGAAGGACATTTTCAAAGCACCTGATATTCACCGTAGGCTGAAAAAGATCCCCCTGCTGTCATGCACCAGGTTTCAAAGGACTGATCTTTGTTAAAATAACCCATCTTTAGCTCACATTCAGCCAAGGACCAGTACACTCGGCTGGGAGGAGAGAGAGGGTGCACCCACTCCACATCACAACTGGCAGCTCCAGGCCTCACCCCATGCCCAGATTTCACTGTTGTGAAAACAAGAGGTCCCACCCGGTCCCTTCCCACTGTCCTCCTGCAACCTCCTTGGCCCCAGAAAGAGCATCAATTCATGGGGACAGAACATCAAGCCTCTCCCTTGGCAGCATGAGACCCACGAGGTCCAGCCTTGGAGTCACAGTGGGGAGAAGGTAGGACCTCAAAGTCTTTGGTGGGTTTAAACAGATCATTAAAACCACTGGCAGGAAAGGAAGCATCTGTCGTTTCTATATGGCTGACTAAACAGTTATTTTAGCTCAGAGTGGAACTTCCCTTTTCAAGTATTTTAATGCTTTTTGCCCCAAATTGTGCTATACTAACTAAAGCAGCAATGCCAAGTTTTTCTTCCTGGTGAGCAATGAAGCCCCACTCCAAACCTAGGTTATCACAGAATCATAGAATGGTTAGAGTTGGAAGGGACCTTAAAGATGATTGAGTTCCAACCCCCCTGGGCCGGGTTGCTGAAGTCCTGCCTCTCTTCCCTTGTAGCTGCAGGACCCTGCATTTTTCCCTTTTCTTCTTTCATCCAGCACCTGAAATAATTTGACTCTCAGCCACTCAGGTGGCTACACCAAGCACTTGTATTTTCTTTTTATGCCCTAGCACTGCTTTAGCACTTGCCTGCCTGTTTGTAGTGGTCAACTGAGGCCAAAGCAGTGCCAGCATCCCCAAAAGGAACAGACTAAACTACAGCAATATCAACCTCATCTGGCTTAAATAGAAGTTTCCATGTCCACAGAAAAGCGGCTGCTTCCGAGCAGGTTTGTTCCCATCTGGTTCACACTAACATGACAGCTCCCACCAGCAGCAGCTCAGGAGACCATACAAATTACTGCCTCCAGAGACAGCAACCTCTGAAGGAAAGGCAGGGCAGGAACTACAGAAAGCCGTGTCAGTTATCACAGCCAAACGCACCTCCAAAGGCAAGACCTTACTCTAAGGGTGCCCTCACATCTTGCAAATACTAAGCTGCCAAGAGACAGCAGCAAAACCACAAAAACCAACTCACACTGTGACAAAAAAAAAAAAAAAAAAAAAAAAATCCAGTATTACCAATACCACAACTTCTGCAATGTACACACGAAGATGAAGGATTCATCTTCACCTTCAGCTTTCAGCAGTGAGGGGAAACACACACACCTTAACACACTCATGGCAGCTGTGCAGGAGCGTGCCCAACTATGTGTGCACTTATCAGTGAGCCGTACCAAGACTAATTTGTTGAAGAGATTAAAATGAAGTATTTCTCATGTACTACAAATATTTTACATTCTTTTTCTTACATCAGGACCTTCATATTCAGGTGTGAGGGGGCCCACCACACAGGAAGCCTGCCAGGGTCCAATCTGCTACACTACAATTTAATGTAAATGATTCTTTTTAACTTCACTGTAAGTTATCGCAGCATTTTTCTGCAAGCCATTCTTACTAGCATACACAGAGATCCATGGCTTAAAAAAATATATAGCCGAAGTTACAGGAAACAATTTATCGACCCAATGCTGAATAGGCATCTACACAGATATAAATGAAGTAAGTAAGTGAAATTAGATATGTCAAATGGTCCAAATTAGTACTTCTGTCAATGAACTCCTATGGGTCCTATTTTAAGGCTGAATATAGATTATGTAATTTACTTTTGTAAGTTTACCGAAACAACTATTTCCTTTATATCAGCCTATTTTCAGATATACAAAAAATTGTAAGCTATCAAAGACTAATAAAAATTAAATCCTGAATGCAGACTAGAACTGCTTATTCTTAATACATTCAATTTCAAAGCATAGTCTAGGGTGCAAAGCTTGATCTATCAGTTTTGTATAGCCATCAATTAGCATTTCCTTTTGCCAAACTTGACATCTTTAATACTGAAGTCTGATTCTCCAAACAGAAAACTTACAGAATGAGGTGACACTACTCTTTCCAGTCATCTTACAGCAGGGCTGAAGAAGTTCCTATCCTGTTCATTATGCACCATTAGCAGTTTCAGATCCCATTTGCCCTCCTCTACTCCTAAGGGATTCCCAGTTTCCTGCCAAGAACAAGCCAGACCTATCCAGACCAACACAGCTCTCCCCTTCCCAAGAAGCAGCACCATCAGCTCCCAGACAAGCTGCAAGGCTGGAAACACAACATTCATGACAGATTCAAGGGCACTCAGCTCAGCAGAGCAGCTCTAACAAGAACCATCCATCACGCTATGTTGTCATTATCATTTCTCCCTTTTGCATAGCACAGGAAAAAATGTAGGAAGTGGAGGGGTGGGAAGCAAGAAGCACTGGAGACAGGTGTGGAGCAAAGCCAGGTAGATGGATAGAGAGACAACTGACTGTAGTGGAGTAGCTTTGCTGTCCCCTGTTTGCCACCCACTGGCCTAGTCTACTTCTCTATAAACTGCCTGTTCCAGGCAATTGCTTGGCTTACCTCAAAACCACTGCTCTCCAAAACAATGATGAAGCAATTCAGAACTGCAGGCTTTCTAAAAGCATATATACCTTCCTATTCATACTCCAAATTGCTGACTGGGATTAAAAGGCAAATTTTTAACTTGCATGTCTGTTGCAGCCAGACGCAGCTGTTACCTTCAGCTAAATCCAAATTTTACCATCTTAAACCTGTATGACATTGCTTCAGGAAATTTATGACAGAATGTGACTCTACAGCAACAAGGCATGACTTAGCTTGGGAATCAGCCTTCATCAGAAGGGCAGTTCACAGGCCATCAAGCCAACCCAAGTCCTGTTTTCCTTTGCTTCAGCTTGGCAGTGGGAAATAAATATGGAAATTGCACTGATCTCATTAAAACTTGTTCATACATACACAAAAAAAAAAAAAAAATATCATTGTTTTTTAGCTCCACTGTGAGGAGGGTGGGGATAGTTGTTCTGGGCTATGGGTGGAATTTTTAAACTGGATTAGAAACAGGAGGAACAGGCAATTTTAATCTGGAACTGAAGTACCCACACATGAAGCTAATCAGGAACAACCCCAAAACTTCATACAGAAAGCGAAGAAATCCCATTTTCCCGGTTTGTCTTAACTATGAGTTATCCCAGTAGGGAACAAAAATAGGCTTATCCGAAGTCTTCAGCTGCATTACTCCCTCTAAAAGTCAGAGGCCAGAGAAACACCACAGGATTACAGTAAAATAGTTCTGGAAAAATGCAATGTTTCAATGGGATACTTAATTAAGCCTTCCCGTCCTTCAAGTACATTTTGTTTGGTTTGTGACTAATTTTCTTTTTAAAAGAACTTCCCTCAAAAACCAATTTCACTACACGCTTATTTTTATGTTTTAATTATTTTTTCTTATGGTAAGTGGGTTAAAAAACCTCTCCTTCTATGTAACACCTCACAGATTTATATATAATAATGTAAGCAGGTCTAGATTTAAATCTTGCCAGCAGAGCTTGCTCAAATGTACAAAAATGATTTGGAAGGTTCAATGACCCACCCACACTAACAGACTTTTAACTCCAGCTCAAGAGTAGTACAATTGATTCAACGCATCCTGCTGGTCATAAAGCTTTTAGCAGAATGAAGTAAAGAAATTAAGACATTCATGATTATAATCATCCTATAAGATGGGGATAAACGCAGAAAGAGTAGATGGGAAATTAAAGCCTGCCATCTCGTAGAAGTCAATGAACAAACTAATGAGCATAGGAAATTACAGGGTAGTGCTATGCATTTCTCTTCTGCTTTCGAGACTCTCAGAAGTCAGACAATTAAATGCTTAACACAAAAGCCTAAGTTCTGTAGTGAAAAATCCAAATGTTGGTCACATGTCCAAATGCAAACAAAATGGTTTCACTACAAAAGATCTCTCCTACTGACTACGGAGTCCATAATTATAAAAGGCACTTAAAGTTTTTCACCATTAAGAATATATATAATTGCCTTTTTGTGCCTTTTCACTATTTATAGCCAACAGTTGAAGCTTGTGTTAAATCTGTTCTGTTCATTTTCACATTCATTGCACAAACATTCACATCTCTTGTTGCAGAGTTATGCCTGTTCCTAGGGGGTTTTCCTTTTCTTTTCTTTTGGTAATGCTAAGGAGAGTCTCAAATTATCTTGAGAGAGTCTGTTACTTGTCCCATGTTTTCCATTAGCTATACAGAATAAGACCGAACATCCTACTAAATGAAAAATCAATCCTGCGCTAACAAATTTATCAATTACTAAATACAGCGGGACTTACTTAAACAACTACCTGTAGCAGAGATGAGTTTTATATAAGTCTGTCCCAATACAGAGGACTACAGTGATTGGCAGCTTTTAACTAACAAAACTTGTTTGTTAAAAAAATTAAATAATCAGGAACAAAGAACCAAAAAAGGAAAATGAACTGATACACAAGGGTTCTGGAGTAAACAGACAAAAAGAACCTAATTAAAATGATGGAAGTGTTTTAAAGGACCTCAGCCTAGAGAAACAACATCAGGAAGAGCAACCAGTATGGCCAGGAAAAGGGGACCACATTATATTAGGTAGGTTCCCTACTAAAAATAGGGTTATCATTAGCTGTGCTTAGACGATTCCCCAACAGCCAGTTTAAAATATAACAGTTAACAGATACCTTTGATAAAGTTTTCCCTGCAATGGGAAAAGGCAATCTATTTTCTGAAAAATCTTAATTTCTCTAAAGCCTAGGTCACAGTACTTGAACATCACAGCCAAGAGGTTAATCACAGCTACACAGGATTCCTTCTTCAAATGCATCATTAAAAAGGCTGTGATCATTTAATAAATGTCCACAACATACGCTTTTATAGTATACTGGTCCTCGTATTGTACTGGATTTGTTAAATGGGGCAGGTATTCCAAATCATAAGCAAATAAGTTGCAGTGAAATTAAAGAGCTGTCATTTGTCGACTGATCTGCAGTAACTGCTCGCGTGAACATTTTAAGCTTTCCATTGCCAACACATTTTTTTGAATTTAGCAACAGGCTACGGCGGCAATGTTGTTTGGCTGATGAAGGTATAACCCAGTAAGCCACCTCTGCATAATCATTAATGGTCCCAATGGCTCACATTTCATCTATCTTCTTGGGAATACTGGCGTTCTACCTCGTTAAAACAAGACCTTGGAATTGGCTTCCTTGTGCCATTGGGACAGAGGAGCCCAGCAATGAGTCACCAGAGGGGTTTTAGCACTGTTCTGAGTGCTGAGCACCATCACGCTCCACCCTCTGCTTGTGGCATTCCTCCCTTGCCAAGTAAAAAAAAACCCACAATCAATCCAGAAACACAAACCTCATGCTCTGACTGAGAAAAATCAGTTCCCCGAGAACATTTCAACTCCAACCCAGCCAGTAACACGCTCATTTCTAGAATCAGCCAGAGCATCAGGGCTTTGTAAACTGGGATTTTCTAAAAGCTCCCAATGGCAAGGGAGACCTCAGTCAGGTTACTTGTTGCAAACAACCACACCATCAACCCAGGGTCAAGCCAGTAAGGAGCACTTCGTCGCAGGTCCCTGGCTTATTACCATGACAACTCCCATCCAGAAACAAAAGAACCAGCACGCGTTGGAAGCTGCACTCTGCCAGAACTCACAACAGAAATCTCTCAGTAGTACTATAATCAACCAAAAATACAGTGAGTTATTTTATATGGCTGGCCTACAACCATTTCATACTGCTGGCTTACAACCAACCAAAGCAAAAAGCACAAAGCAAACAAAACAAAAATAAAGTTTGCCTTTCCAACCACGGAGGCAACAGCAGGTTATCAGCTGCACTGTTCCTTTTTGCTATGGGCGGTTTTGATTTTATTTAAGAAAAAAAAAAAAACGTTGCTCAGTTTTGTAGTATTTATGAATCAAAAACAGCAGATACAATAGAAGCATGAGGAGAGAGAAGAAAAGATTATACCACGGCTAATTTTGAAGTTTATATCCCGATATAGATCTTTTTATATTCATGTGTTTAAACAAAACATTAAGATGCATTTTAGACAGACACAATCTTTCCCACATTTATACATACAACTCCTTTTAGTTCAGCTTATACTTTAAACAAAAGCTTTATAAGTTGATTTCACGTTTTAAAAAGAGATAGCAAAGAATCACGTTCATTTATTTTTTTTGGAGCAGCTGAATTTACAGCAGCGTATTTCAGAGCATTTCTTCCAGCAGAAATTAATCTTACTTGAAGCACCAATGGAAGATCACATGGAAATTATTCCCAGACCATCAGGCAAATGATCATAGTGAAGTATTTGCATGTCAAACCAATCCTCCCCCAAAAGTTCAGCTCAAAAGCTGCTAGTGGTCACATCCTCCCAGAGCTAGTATTACTCTGCTGTGAAAATCAGGCAAATATTAGAAAAATGCTGAAGTACTTTCTGCAAAATATACTCCAAGGCTAAACTTCTTTGTTAGCTTGGGCATTTCCTGAAACAGAGGCTGCATTTAATAATTCCAAATTTTTATCTTCAGAGGTGTTTTCTTGGTTTTTTACTTCCTATAAGCAGCAGTAGGATTCTAAAAGTGACCTGAAGTTCTTTTATTTTGTTTTTAAATATCACTTGGGGATGAATCATTTGCCATATCTCAGATGAAGTTACCGGATACACTGCTCTGATCTGACCTGGGCAGATTTTTGCACTCAGAAGCAGAACATCAACAGCTTAAGAAATTTTTTGAGTCAAATGAGGAAACCCCTATAGAACTCAAGCATCAGTAGGGTTACTGTGTTGGCAAAGCATGGCCTCTCTCAGGTCACTACCCTGTGACCTAAATGCAGCCCAGAGCACCACCATAAAACAAGATGGAAAAACCAAACTAACAGCTTTCCATTGCCAAATGGGCTGGACTTCCTCTCAGGCACTGGAAGGAGCATGTGACACTTCTGCCAGCCAACCCTTTTACCAAAGCCACCTCCTCTTTGACTCGGGCAAATGATTTGACCCTTTCATGGTCCAAGTCCAACAAGCAGAGGTCACGTGCATGCCCACAGCCAGCCCACGTGCGACCACCCTGGCTTGGCGGCAAAGCAGGAGGATGAGCTGGGTTCAGCCCATCTGCTCTGCCTCTGCCTATTAAGAAAGATGAAATGACACGGAGCAGCTTCAGCTGATGTAAGAGATCACTGCCCCCACAGGGAAGGGCTCTGCTCTCTTGGTTCAGTCTTACCCAGCACTGCACTCGCAAGGGAAAAGCACCAGGAGCAGAACTGAAGCTTGAAGAATGTAAGAGAAGGGTTTCCAAGACAGACCTAGGGTCATGATTTTCACTCACTGTCTTACACACAAGATCCCCAACAAGCTGGAAGCTGTAAATAAAGCTGATGTACTGCATACACCATTCCCTGACTTGGCTGGCTCTGTATTATTTGTTCAGTAACTTTACCAACAACCTAAAGACACAGAGATACTGCCCGACATTTCTTTGTGACCATGGGCTTTGCAGTTAAGAACATAAGGCAACCCAAGAGCAGTGACTGCTTACAGCTGGTCTACGAACTGCCTACCAGAGTTTAATGTCTAATAACTGTTAATGAGTTATCTGGCTGTCATGTCACAGCTGATTTTTTTTTTTTTTTTTACTTACTGATGTCCAAGAACGCCCCTCCATTCGTAAACACTAGTTCCTCCCCCACTCTGGCCCCAACACAGACAGACGTTACAAGTCTACGGGTGGTGCAGCTGCCAAAGGACCAACAACAAGTGTTGTGAGATGGAGAAACCTAACACACTGACACATGAAAACCCTGTCCACAAGACAGCAGCAGGCAATCTCTCAGAATCTTAATCTGACCCAACTTAAAGGGAAACAGGTTTTTCAACCTCCACAGCCTTTCCAGAACAGGACCATATGTTACACGCTTTGCTTAGTGTAAGTTAAAAAAGGGTTAGACATGTAACACTGAAAATTCCTCATGCATAATAAAAGGCATACCCTTGGTTTCACGACAGAGTATTTTGGCCCACATCTTAAGTATCATTATTTACAAACTTTTAAACTAAGTCTTGCTATGGAACAGCTTACGGGTTGTTTCGCAAACCAAGATACTGTTATCAACTGATAAGCAAGCGACATTTGTTCTTAAACACTGAATGCATACTTTCACAGCAGCCTAAAATCATGTGTTTGAACTCCAAAAGTGGACATGAAAACTATGCACATTCCTTGTTAGAGATTACTGCTTATCTCCTGAATTCACCTGGGAGTCTGACACTCACTTTGTGCACCAGAGCTCAGCTAAAGCCAGGCAGTGACCAGGTGGCACCCCCCCCCAATCACTCTGAGGGACAATAGGTGTGAGATGGGAGAGATCTCATCCTCGCCCCGCCAGGAGCCCTTGCAATGCTATCAGAAACCCAACTCTCCACAGGTTTGAGCCCCATGTCAGTATCAAAGCATTCCTAAGCTTACTGGGAAATAGGACTAACATTAATGACAGGCTGAGAGAGCTGGGGGTGTTCAGCCTGGAAAAAAAAAGACTCCGGGGAGACCTTCTAGCAGCCTTCCAGTATCTGAAGGGAGCCTACAAGAGAGCTGGAGAGGGACTCTTTGTCAGGAAGAGTAGTGATAGGACAAGGAGTAATGGTTTTAAACCAGAAAAGGGGAGATTCAGATTAGATATTAGGAAGAAATACTTTCCTGTGAGGGTGGTGGGGCACTGGAACAGGTTGTCCAGAGAAGTTGTGGATACCCCATCTCTGGAAATGTTCAAGGCCAGGCTGGATGGGGCTTTGAGCAGCCTCCTCTAGTGGGAGGTGTCCCTTCCCATGGCAGGGGGGTTGGAACTCCATCATCTTTGAGGTCCTTTCCAACTATAACCATTCCAGGATTCTTATTACCTCCTTGCACAGCCCCTAGAATGCCCTAAAACAGACACATAACGACTTTCCACTCCTTTTCCTGAGTGTGACACAAGAACATAGGTGTGTCAAATGTGATTTCAAACAGCAGCAAGCATTTCATGGCGATGTGCTCAGCAGCACTCCTCAGCTTTGGGCACAGGGGCAGAGGGATGATTAGCAACAGTATGACTACAAAGAGAAGACTCTTACAAAGGCTGGGCACCGTGACTGAGGTAAATCAGCTCCCAGGCTGTGGAGGATTTGGAGGCCAAGGCACGCGGACACCACGTCTGTGGTGTTTGGCACGAGGAACCAAGATCCAGGCTGCCTTGTTATTACCTTTGGCCTCCACTGGCCTTCCACTGATACCAGTAGAGCTAATTACTGTTTCTGATCTCTGCTCTCCAGCCCCATTGGGAAGGGCTCATTAAGCCAGGAGCCTGGCAATACCCCTAACAGCCTCCATACATTTAGACAGCACTTCTCTGTCGGCAAAATAAGCCACAAAAGCCCCGGAGAGTGAGATGCAGAAGGTAGATCATCGGTTCAGGAGCAACACAGCTGGATCGAAACTGGCTCTGTGGAAACCCAAGGTGTCTCAGCATCCTGTTCACTGCCTCCAGGTCTAGAAACATAGTTTAGGAGTGACTCACACCACCACAGTGTTGTCACAAGCTTTCCTCAGAGCATGCTTGCTGCCTCCACGCAGTGCTGCGTCTCAACTGAAGCATCCGGCGGGACCTGACCTCTCTCTGAAAGATCATCACAGCACGTGTAATCCAGATAACAACTGACAGGGAAGCCTGTAAGGGTTGAGACTTTCTCTTTTAAGACAACATTCTCGGTTACATTTAACACAGATCACAATTATTATTTTTAGTGTCCAACATATCAAAGAGTGGCTCACCTGCCGGATTTGATCTATTTAATCTGCAAATGGTTAGTAGCCTCAGGCAAACTGTCTAGTTCAAGAAACAGTAGTCAAACTGTAAACTTTTCATCTGCAGCAGGTGATATCACCACTGTGGTTTCAAGTTATAAAGTCATTGTTTCTACATACAGGACCCATGTACTTCTGCCAAATGAAATTCCTAACTTGTCACATTAGCTGCTCTGCCTTCCTGTCCTTTCCGCCATTTTTAACTCATTTCATCAGTTCCACTTTTTCATAGAAATCTAAGTTTTTTTGCTTCTTCATGAGCCTAGCAATTGCTGTATACTGGCAATTACATCTACCATTCGTTTTTTCCTCAGCTTTAATCCAAAGAATTTAGTTCACTACATTTCTACTACATTCCCTTCTATATTTTCACTAATACCAGCATTTAGCCACAACAGGCAGACACATGGTTGATGGCCAGCATAAAAATGAATTAGAGACCTCAAAGCAGCTGCTACAGGGCAAAGAGCCCTAAAGAAACTACCAGGGGACGAAAGAAATTGTCACCTCTCTTGGCAGTCTCGGATACCAGAAAAAGACTGAATGAATGCAGCAGCGGCTCCAAGGCCCCACACGTTTTTATGGCCAGCCAAATCCTGCAAAAATCTGGTAAAAGTTCTATGTAGGTTCCAGCTGCACTTTTAACTAAAGCTTTTTGGCACTTGTGAAGGTACAGGAAGCAGCAAGGAGCTCTAGAACAAGTATATCAGCTGGATGTATCCATGAATAACCAGAAATACAGTAATTTTCTTGAAAAAAAAAAAATACTTTATGGCTGTTAGGGTTATGGGCTGTTATGCTATAGGGTATCCCAAGGCTTCCTCCCCTTCCTTCCTTCGAGTGCAGAACACCAAGACTGAACTGCGTTTCCTTGATACTCATTTTTGCACAACTGAACTAACTAGAAGCAAAACTACATTTGACTGTGGATCACTGTCACAAGCAACAGATCTAGGCTGTCTGCAGTTCACATAACACCACTCTACTTGGGCCAAATCCTAATTGCTCACTTCCATTTTGTACATACAATGGCCCAAAACTTGCCTTGATAAAGCATGCAGTTTGAGAAAACCTACACTCACTATTGTCCTTGGCTTCCACTGCTAATTTGAAATTCTGCCCCAGAGACTTGGGAAGGCCTTTCTGCAACCTCCCAGGGATTGCTTTAGGATCGCAAGCTATGTACTGATGCAGCACATGTACTACGTGCTCTCTTCTGCCAACTCTGCTCTGGTGGGTACTGTACAGATGAAAGACCATGCTGACAGACAGAGACAGTTGCTCTTCAAGTTTCCACAGTAAATTTTCCCAGAGGAGATTCTCCAATGTTACAGTCATGATGTAAGCTGGCTCTGTACAGTTGTCTCACCCAGGGGTCAGTTCTTTGCCATTGACTCATGCTCCGATTTGTGCTTCTCCATATTATTCTTTTTTTAAGACTTATGAATTAATTTAAATGTCAAGAATGCACTGGTTTGTGGGTTTGATTGTTTGGGGGGCCTTTTTGTTTTTTTTTTTAAACACTGAAGTAGCACATTTTCATTTTCATGTTTCAAGAAATCAGATTTCTACCCAAATAACCTAAAATTACAGTGCAGTTTCCTTCCAAGGATATCTTGATTATTTTTTTTCCCCTCAATGGCACCTGGAAAAGAGTCTGATCTCATGACTGAATGCAAGGACCCATATTCTCCGAAATTATTAACTTGCCCTGTGAACTTAGAGAAGGTACAAGCTGAGTAAGAAGCAAAGGGTTGGCTATTAGAGGTTAGCTATTTACTAGGTTAAGGTTACAGTCACATACAGTGTGCTTAGGGAGCATGGTTGCCCATGGAAGTACATGCAAAGGCTATTTGCCCTTCAGTGAACCAGATGATAACTGTAGGTTGTTTACAGTCAACAATATATCCTTAACTATATCTTGGGGATAGTGGGGGAGTCAGGCAGGGGGCTCCTTTGGCATCTGGGGGAATGGTCACAGCAGTGAGGACGCAGGGAGACCACAGGACAGCTCTATGCTCAGACTGCTATAAGTCAGTCTACAGGTCCACTTTGTACTGTGCTATGTAACAGCTTCCTGGAGCTATTTCAAAAATATTTAGTGCTTTGGGAATAAATTACATAATTTTTATATTTTAAGCAGTGAAATAAAGGATTTTTTGAGCAGCAGTGTTGTATAATAGATCCTTAGGTATTTCTCCTTGTTAGGCTTTGGCGATGCTGAGCACTTTGTGTCATCAGTACCGTCTCACTTGGTAAACATCTGAGTTTACGTAAGGCCAATTGGCCACATTGTTCTTGTGAGTGATTTTCAATTCCCAATGGACAGAGGAAGGGGAACAAATACTGTACTCAACACTGATTCAGAGACATACCCAAAGAAGAAAGCACAAGTCCCAGTAATAAACTGAGCTGCAGCAGGCCTCATTGCACAAAGACTTCTGTTATTTATAATACACTTTTTCATTCAATTAAACCTAGGAAGTCTAGTAATTTGGTAGTTTGAGTGGAATTATAAAAGTTTATCAGC
The DNA here is from genome assembly GCA_013398155.1 of Pedionomus torquatus. NCBI lineage: Eukaryota > Metazoa > Chordata > Aves > Charadriiformes > Pedionomidae > Pedionomus > Pedionomus torquatus. The sequence continues at coordinate 159,625 of VZRU01017562.1, read as the reverse complement.
AACAAAAACTTGGCTTTGAGCTTGATTTTATACCCTGGCAGAAAAAAAACACCCTCAGCACTACACTAACATCTTTACAAGACATGACTAAATTTGCAAACCCAAACTAAAAAAGTCTAAAGATAATTCAGAGAAGAGCAAGAGTAACAGCTAAGGTTGACAAAAGGGCTAGTTTTTCAAAGGTACATGTCAAACAAGTGAAACAAGGACCCCACCCCTTATTTCAATACACTCATTCTTGTGACTGAAGAAAGAAGGCTTTTGTAGACATGCTGTACATCCCAATTTTTGTCATTTATGAGCTCACTAGCTTAGTTTTAAACCTATTTGACAGCACAGAAGATTTACAACAGGAAGGGAAGAAATCGAGAAATACAAAGAAACTGGAAGCGGCAAGCTAAAGGGCTGGGAAAAGCACAAAAAGCTGAAGTTTGGAAGCTCAAACACTTGAAAACACAACTATTTACACACATTCTTTATGCTCACAAAATAACCTCTTTTTAAAAATTAAAAAACCTTGTCAAGTACTTCATACCACCACAAGTGACCTGAAACAGAAGTTCAGCTTTTCCAGGCTTTCTAAATTAAAGTTAATATTTAATACCAAGTTTCCCTTAGTATGATTACTTAAAGTAAGTTATTATACATTAGCAAATCAGAGCAACCTACTTGCTCTGTAGTCATAAGTCACCTCCAAATAACAGACAACTTTAAGAAAAAGAGACCTTCATTAGTTTTGAAGTAAACAGATCTTACCCAAAATCTCAGATCTTGTAAATAATAATGGTTAAATCTCTGATAGATAACATTTTGCTCAACAAACAAGGACAGGGCTAGCCTAAGGTTTCACTCTTGGCTCTCGTGGCAAGCTGGCAGAGGGCTCGGGCAGGGGGGAGCTGGAAAAGCTTGAGCATTTGGCAATGAAAGACCAAGAAGTCAATATCTGGCTGTCTGACAAGACAATTTTCTGGTAGTAATCTCATTCTCTTAAGCAAATTAAAACAGAAAAAAAAAAAAAATGCTGCCATTGCCCTTCTGGTTAATGGCATTTCATTCACTTGAACAGCCTGCTGTTTGAGTGCTTAATGCAACTATTACCAAGAATAAGTTTCATTTCTGACCTCAAGCCAGCAGAGGAAAGTCTCAGAGGCCTGGAATGCATTCAGAACACTGAGATGGCTCACATGTGTCCAAATTAACTCCTGGAGTGTGTTTTGTTGGCGACTGCATGCTTTACTAAAAACAACATACACCACATATGGAAAAAAGTTCATGGGTTGAGAATTTATTCAAAACACCAAAAAAAGTCCTGACCAAGGAGCATCGTGTAAAACAAAGGCCTCCTGTATTCACTATTCACTTGACACTAAAAAGCACCCTAAAATAAGTCTGAAGCAACAGTAAAATTTTGAAAATTAAGTAACTGGAAGAAATAGGCTGAAGTAGACCTTGCAACATATGCTGAACAGCTTTCATTTCTTTAAAAGAAATACTCCACTCTCTCTTGGTACCTGGCCCTAGCATCAACATTTTTATTCAGAATGTCGTATCAATGAAAGGCATGAGGAGGCAAATCAAACAAGCCCTTTTGATAAGTACAAATTCTTCAGCAAGAAGTGATACCATGTGATTGTCCAAAGTCCTGGATGCCATTAAAGAAGAAATGTGTTACTCTAGAAATATTTGTTGACATTATTAAAATACTTAATTTAGCCTTGCAGTAGTTCACAGTTTACAAGCACCTGTAGTGAAGCATCAGAAGACACAATAAAACGCCTGTACTCTTTAAGTAAGTCTGGGGCTTTTTTCCTTTTTACATCTCCTACATGAACATATCAACACTGAATCCCACAGTTACTATGTTTTTAGAAGGTTCTGTTTCAGGTCAGTATCTCACAAAAACTACTTAAATATTTATAAGCTTTTTACACAACATGGAGAGCAAAAAGTAAGCAAATAACCTCTTACTGCTAATACATCTGGTCACCTCCTCTGTTTCCTACTTCACCATTAGAATCCCGGGAAAACACAGTAACTGTTTTGAGACCAAGCACAAAGACGTCCTAATTATCAGAAATCCCTCAACAAACTCAAGCTGCAGAGCAAGATTAATAGTCACAAGACCCAGAGATTAATCTATTTACCAAAGAATCCGTGCAACAAAGCAGTCTAATACTAAAAGATTACTGAAGCTAGATTTTCAACAAGATAAGAAGGGTCAAGAGACTTAAACAGTGCAAAACATCTCCCTAATAACGGCTGCTTCTAAAAACAAAAATATGTTCCAGAAGAAAAAGATATTACCTTAGATATTACCTTGCTGATTTTTAATAAAAACATCTCATTTAAAAAGTCAAACTCTCTAAGATGGCTTAAATCAAGAGCCAAAATTACTATAAATTACTATAAACACACTACAACACAAGCCAAATAGGAAGCTGACCAGTAAAATAAGTCCTTTGATTTTAATTACCTCTCTAAAGTTTAGGAATGGATGCCAAAAAAAAAACAAACCCAAAAAATAAAAGCCTTACCTGACTCCTACATCTCTCTCCCCAAAAAGTCCCCTAATTGGAACTGCATGTTTCAAATCAGTAAGCTAAAGCCAAATTTTAATTTATATAAGATTTTTAAAAAGTCCAAAACTCAAGTTGTAAAAATATCTGTTCAGTCTATTCCACAATTCAGATATGGGATTCTCTCCCAAAAGCTATTATAACCACTTTATAGTGAAAGAAAAGCAATCAGTGTCAGCCCTAGAACACAAACTTTTTATTAAGCTTAAAAAAAAAAAGTTGATCACCTCAAGCTAGCTGAACACAAAGAAGGGTCTGAGGTACCCAGACTTGATGACCGCCTGCAAGCCAGCAGCACGGCTCAGTTCCAAATCCCAGTTCAACAGAAGGTGGTACAGTGAAATTCAGTAACACAGAACCTGGAACAAGACAATTTAAACTAGAAGTTTCAGGGGCTATTGGAGTCTTTGTTGTTTTTGTTGTAGATTGGCAATAAATAAACATTCAGTCAGTTTACCCAAAGGATTCAGAAAAATCTTACCCCTTACATATGGAGCAGACAGCTTCCAAAAGCCATACTTACATTAAGTTACAGGTATGCTACAGAAGATGCCTAGAGGGGTCCCTGTATGTCGACTGATCTTAACACATACTTGATTATTTAGTCAGAAACATACACTTTCACAAATTTTAAAGGTACGTTCTTAAGAAAAAGAGTATCTCATATAAATAAGACCTTAAACCAGCCTAGTAGCATTGCTGTCACTTGAGTTTGCAATTAAAAAAAAATAAAAATGCTCACTCTTAATGCTCCTATCATTCAATATTTTCCATTTAGCAATTTCTCCCCCCCGACACCCCTATTCATACAGCATGAACTAGATGGGAAACACCTTGCAGCTTCTAAGCACACCAAAGAAGCACACGCTGGACCAAGCTGTATTCCCCATTTCACAGGCTGCAGTCTTGAAACCAACACTACTGAACACCTGACTTAAACAGGACGGGCAAAGAGCTGCTCATCCACAGACTGTCAGGGACCCATAACAAAGCCCAAGGTGCTCTCCTACGCCTAGAAGAACTCTCCCATGAAGACAAAAATCCTTCTTCCCCATGTAGGGCATCCAACAGAGGGGAAAAACGAGGATGACAACAGAGGGATTAACAACCTATTACAGCTCCCAAATTCCATGCTCCAGTTTTAGAGGCCGACCAGCTGGTCAGAGATCCCAGAGGAGTATTTCTTAGCTGAAGAAAACTGTATCACCAGACAGTGCCGCCCACTCCCCACTGTGCCCTCGGCAATCCTCTGCCCCAGTGACCCGGTGAGGATAGCACAGAAGTATCTGCTAAAAAGTCATGCTGCACCCCAACCGGGGAAGCCCAGGCAGATAACCCACCTGGGGGAATCCATGAGTGGGAAGCATTCAGTGTTGGAAATGGAGTATAACAGAGCAGGGACTTTTCCCTACACACTGAACTTATTTAATGTTCAGCCTTTAGTCATCAGAAACTGCAGGCCTGTGGAAACAGATGTTTTTAATGTTTAAACATTAAGTGCAACACAAGAATCCATGAGTAAACTCAAGGCTATACATTATAGCTTAAACTGTCAGCGCTGATAACTTCTACCTTTACACCACACCTAACTCAAGTTTAAGAGTAAGTCATACCAGCCACATCCTCCCTTCCTTTTTGTGTTACATAATTATTTTTATTAATGCTTTGATAGGAGGCCTTAGTTTTCCTAGCGTCTCATTAACCTGGTGACTTGAAAACAATAGGGCTTCTTACATGCAAAGACAGAGGATGCAGCTGCTTCCATCTATAAATAAGATGTTGTATCAGATGTGACTGCTATTGTTTCAGCAGTCCATCGGTTACATGAGAAGATTAGATGTAAGGGTCAAGGTGTATTTCTTTTCCCCTTTCTTTGAATAGAGAGGACCACAAACTTAAAAAATAAGAGGATCAAATAGGTGAAAAGAGAAATATGATGGTTTATGCAAGTTACCTCCCATATGCTCTAGCGTCTTGCCGTAAGACAAACCTGAACAGTAACAGTGGAAACCACTGAACAGTGGAACGGCTTTTTCTATTTTAACATTAATTTATCAAACTATGGAGCTATCATATTCTGTATACCCAGCAATACTTTAAAAGTAAAACTGAGCTTTCATTAAGATTCTTGTAGCTGGAAGGTCCATCAGTACATAGTTATTTGTATTTTAATCATACTTCAAACTTTGAAGGAGGACATAGAGGAAACACTATAAAAGCTTGTTATTTAACATATATCAGACTCTAAACAAATCTGTAGGTACCCAATATTTTGGGTTCATCCCCGAGTGACCAAAAGAAAAAGGGAGACATGAGTAGGGGAGGATGAGGAAATCTAAATGCCTTCAGCATCAGTTTCTAAAACTGCATCGGAAGGAGACAAGGATGGATCCCAGTGCCACAAGCGGTAGGGGATCCACAGAAGAAGAGAGGAAGAAGGGAAAAAGCCACTAACTACCCTCATCAGATATTAAGACCTCACTCATCCACGTCAAAGATTCCCTTTCTGATATACCTTTTTCTTACCCCGATGACACACATTAAGTAATACCACCCACTAATGAAAATCAGTACTATTACCAGCTAAGTTACATTAAAAATACCTTGATATCCCATCAACACTTTTAGTTCATAAAAGTCTAATTTAGGTTTTTCTTAAGAAAGTGTATTAAGACAACTGTACTACACTGGCTACATAGTTAAGCCCACCACTGGGATCTGGCTGCTTCACCTGATACTCTGGAGCTGCTGGTGACAGAGGACTGTTCTGCTTTGGGAGAAGAGCAACGCTTTCCTTCTCCAAAGGCTCATAGATCCTGTGCCAAGGTGACTTCCAGCTCACTCTTCCCAGCGGTTCCTACCAGCCAGGCTACTACAGTGGGGGTATGCTTTGAGCCCCAACACTGGTACCCACAGAGAAACTGCATCCTGCAGAAGAAAGCAGTTCCATCTTTCAAGATGCATCTACATCACAGAGTGCCAGGCAGGCAAATACCTTCCAGCAGGCTCCAAATTCAGGGCTACTGAAAAAAAGACTGTACTTGTCCTATGCAGCCTAAAATTAAGATAAATATTATATATATTATCTGCATCTATATACATAAATAAAGAAGACAGATAAGCATTCCTAACAAGCATAATATAACCTTTGGTGGTTTGTCTGTACTGAGATTCACACCACTGTGGCAAATTTAAAGTTAAGTTTTGCATTCTCTGCCTGGACTTTAAAGGTAGGCCTGCCCCCAGAAAAAGTTAAAAACACTCCACAACTAAAAACAGGGGTAGGGAGAACAATTTTCAGAAGCTCTTAAGAAAGACACAAGTTGTAGTCAGAATGAAAACTGTAAGTGTGTCTCACAGAGTAAAAGCACAATCCACCAGAACTATGCTTAAAATTTAGTGGAGTTATAAGTAAAAGGAACAGCAGCTAAGAACACAACTTTGTTTTGCTTTTTAATCTCAAAAGTTTACACGTGTTATGTTGGAAGAAACTCTCCCTTTTGTGCTTGCTAGCAGGAACATCCTATTTTTACACTTAATACAGCCACAAGCTTAGAGCACCAATTAGTGACTCTTTCTTTGTGTCTAGCAGAAGAATGTGACTTCCATCAATAAGTCTTCGCCAAGTGCCTTATACTGTTCTTCAGACAACTAACTTGCAGGTTGCTATTAAAAAGAGCATTGGAGACTGTTCACAGCAAATTGTGCTGCCTCAGTACCAATTCATCCCTCTGACACGTTCAAACTAAGGAACAACCTTAGATTTGAAATTAAATAAATTCTGTACCAATTCACACAGTCCCAGACTACTGATCATCTAGTTCCCTCTTAGTCATGGCCAGAACCATTTGAAAATCATTTTTAAGTTGAATCATATAAGTCTACAAACATCTGGAAGTATAATAAAAAAAAAATCTGAAAAGAGTCTAAGTCACTTATTAGCTGCTAAGAGGATACGTTACACACGCTTACATGATGCAACATGTATTATTTAAGTTCTCAAACCATTTTTCAGAAAGGACTCTATTTTTCCAATTCTTCTTAAAAACCAACATTTGAGTACCAATCAATTACAGGATTTCAGCGACTTGAAATAGCTTCCAGATATATTAAAAAAAACTAGCATACAGTAGCTACATAAGCTCATCAGATAGACAGCTGTGTAGTCAAACACATTGACTTTTACAGTGGTGTGTCACGAGACTTAACATTACAAAGTTAATGTAATATTTATTATCTGTATTAGGCACTACACATAACATGACTGAGCTGAATATCCAGAAGTGTTTTTGTATGGCTGTTCCCTGTAACAAGGTCACGCATAACCGTTGCGTTAGAAATATTTCCAGCTGTCCAAATCTAAAGCTGCCAGGTGACTCCTGGACAGCTTTTAACATAGTTATTTCTTGTGTCCCAGTACAAAGCAGCGATGACTCCTCCAGTTTGGATACTTTTTTCCTACTCCAACCAATATGTGTGTAAAGTCAGTAAAACTATATACCATATGCATTGTGGTTGCATTAGGAGTAACTGACAACAGAAAGCAACACCATATTAACAAGGAAAGAGCAACTCAAAATACAGAAAAGAATTTGAGGTCAGTTGCAGCACAAACACAAAGACATGGGGGTAAAGGAAGCACCTTCCTTACTGCATAAGGAAATATCCCTTTCTTCCCAGCAAAACAAACTCTTTGGAAGACCAGCTATAGCAGTACAACTCATCTGAGTGTTTCCGCCATGGCAAAGATATGATCAGGAGAGATCATGACCTGTACCGTTCCCTCTACTTTTTATTTCCCAAAGGTATCACAGAACCAGCAAATTACGGGAGCCACAGTTTTCCTTCCTTCTCTCTTCTGCACGATTCCCAGCCCCCAGGCACTCGCTATATAAGATTGCTGGTTTATTTACAACCAGCCCTTTACACTTTTATTGATTCTGCTTCTAAAAAAAAATAAGTCACATACCACTTGATATTCTTTCAAACAGCACCAACACACCAACATTTACTGTTCAATTTACTTTGTAACTGCATCCGAGATCTGAATGCCAAAACAGCGCACCAAATATACAAGTGATTACTAGCCCTACACCCAAATCACTGTATTTGTGGTGACTGAATAAGCATTTGCAATTTCTAGACTTTTTTGCAGTTTGATTTAACGACAGCTGCACATTAAAAAAATTTTGGCCTATTAAAATGAAAAGAAAGTCGTTATTCCAGAACAAGAACAAAAATTGCTTCTTTCATTCCTTACCTACAAATACAACTTATTTTCTTTCTTTTTAAGCAGAAAAATACTGTCACCTGAACAGACTTCTGCAGATTTTCAAGTTTCACCTCTCTGCATTCATCTTCTAGAACACAGATTTGCAGGTGCTTAATGTTAGGATTTAATATCTGCTCTCTTTTTATTTGCAGAAATGTACATTGAGGAAAGGTGATTGGACAAAGGTGATCAACAACCTGCATAGAAAGAAAATCTGCCTACTCAACTAATTCAAGGTTTTCTGCTGAGCCTGGAACCCTAAGAATTACAGATATATTAAATTCACCTTGTTTATTGAAATAAGGTTAATTACCTTTACTAAACATTAAATAATTTTTATTTTTATTTCAAAGATAACCACAATTTTAACAAGTAATACACATATTGTTGTGCTCTTTACTTACCCAGAAGTTGGACAATTACCAGATCAAACTAGAGGAAGTAAATCACAAATAATTTTTGCACTAAATTGAGTATTTGTATGAACAAGTCTGTGCTTTTCTCCTCATATGGCATCACCGATCCTTAGCCTACAATATTTTTATGTGACATTGGCATCAATAATTTGCCTTTAAATAAACAATAGCTTGGAAAACAAAAAAAGATAAAATCATGTGCAGCTCGTTTGAAAACTCGATCTGCAGTCACTCAAGCCATACACAGACGCAGTCTGATCATTTACTTGCCCCTGAGACAAGTTTGTTGGATACCAAGAACAAAATGAGAAACACTGCTTTCACTCCCCTCATTTGGCAAAACTGCCTTACTTTCAGACTGCACATGTTTACGTTCATTTGCAGATGTTTCGCTCCTCAGACATTACCAATACAGTTTAAGATCTCTTTCTGCTCTTTATAGCAATGTCTTAAAACAATGACAACGTATCTGGAAAGGTATTTTTATAAACTAACCATCTTTACTACCTCATCTCAGTCCCAAGCACTCATCTCCTCTCTTTTCTTGGTAAGCAGCAGCCTAAATATATTCTCAAACACTGGAATAGGCTGCCCAGGGAGGTGGTGGAGTCTCCATCCCTGAGTGTGTTTAAGTGTTGTTTAGATGTGGTGTTGGGGCATACAGTGTACGGGAGAACTTCGTACAGTGGGACTGATGATTGGACTCCACGAGGGTCTTTTCCAACCTGAATGATTCTATGATTTAATACAGTGTTACTCACTCCATAACAGCAGCCACAACTTGACACCAGGATGTGCAGTGACAGAAAGAAGAATCATCATAAATCAAACAAAGCTAAAGCTTGAAAGGCAAATTAAACATCCAAAGCTTCTTCAAGCACCTTGTAGAGAGCAAAGAAAGAAAAATGGGGCTGTTTTGAAATGCGTAATGGGAAACTAGCTATTGCCTTCTTCAAAATTAACTGTATCTTTACAAATAGCCAAAAATAAAACCTAACACTGAATGTAAGAGGCAAAACAACAATCATGAAGAGGAAGAAAAAAAGAAAAAGGATATGGAAGTATAAGCTACCATACACAACATGCAAGCAAAAGACAAAAAGGTTAATGCACTAAATCAGAAGGCTGGATTGTTTTCATCTCATAAAACACAAGAGCTCGCCTGTGCTAGGATATCCAGTCTGTCTGCCGAGTGATGGGCACACACACAGAGCAACAGAGCACCTGTAGTAGCTTCATTTAAACACGGCATGTAAGAAATCAGGCTTGTCAACACAGAAAGTGTTTGAACAAATTTAAAGGTCGCAAATCCAAAAACACGTCATTACAACACACAGGCAACAGTATAACCAAAACCACATTCTTAGTTACATTTTATTGTTGGGGCTTTGGAGATGGTGGCGGAGGGGGGGCCTATAGG